>JAFBJU010002942.1:0-92624 GCA_016785305.1 Colistium nudipinnis | reverse complement strand
TTTAGGCCCTGCCGATGCTACGGTGCGAGTTTCGAGAGTTTTGAAATTTGTGACTTTTTGGGCGTTTTTGGAAACGTTTAGAATTTTTGACGACATGTTATACTATGACGTTTCACTTTTTTCACTTTATTTTCGCACCTAACCTTATTTTAGGCCCTGCAAATGCTACTGTGCGAGTTTCGAGTGATTTGAAATTGTTGACTTTTTGGCCGAACATAAGGCTATAGTAATGCGTATGTTGTAAACGTTTTGAATTTTGACGACATGCTATACTATGACGTTTTCACTTTTCAAAAAATGTATACTGATTCCATGTTACAAAGCAAATGTTTTTCATATTATCCATTCGGAAAACTTTTTTACTGTGGTGTTTTGGTCATATTTTGAATGCCAATCTATAATATGAAATGTTGCGATTTATTTGCTAATGTTTGCATCCCTTAAACACATATTCCCATTTAAACGTCAAATCAATTAAAGACCAATATGACTATGTTAAAGTAAAACAATCAACACTGACCCGCTCTGTGTCTTCACCTCGTTGAGTCTGTTGTGTCTGCACCATCCTAGACTTTGCTCTTCACAGATTTTTTCTTCTTCCTCTTCGCTTTGGATTCCACACCTCAGGTGGAGAGTTAACTCCTGACTGTAGGGAAGACTTTTCCTCAAGGGTACCATGGGTCTGACTGCTGTCACCATGTCCTTCACAGGTGAAACATCTGAAACTGTAAGCAAAAGTAGAATCTTCTCCAGTAAACGTTATCTGGCTCTGTGCTGGCCGGGATCTGTCTCGTGGACGTGTCAACATCTGATAAATAACCATAAATACAAAAATAAAAATTATAATAATTTACTCTGGAATATTTTTAACATTTAACAACAATTCCTATATTTCTATATAAACATTAAATTCCATATACAATTACGTAAAGACTGACTCTAGCTTAAATTGTGGACAGACATATTAAGTTAAGCTTAATCATGGATTTTGCTCAGACAGGCTGACTGTCCATTGGTTGCCTGTTTTCAGTTGATGCACAACTACACAACCCAACGCATTGGGCAATGGACTAGTGGTGTAGGAGACACACATCACATCACCGGTTCAAGAACTGCACAACCTGGATGGATGGAGACCCAAAACTACACACTACACAAAACAACACTCCGCCTAATGCCCATGAGCCCCCCCACCCTCATTATAAGCTGCCCACTGCTCTGTGGCCATGCACGTGTCTGTTCAGGCCACAGATGGGTTAAAAGCAGAGGAAAGATTTTCCCAAGATTGTGTTGTGTGTGCTGCATGAGCATGATGGTGTGGGACAAATAAAGGTTATTTATTTATTTTTTCTTCTCACTGATGAAGACATGTTCAGCGGAACAGGCCCAGGTTTAAAATCAGTGGTCATAAAATACTGATATTTCCTTTGTCATATTGTTTGGACCAACTTCCTTCCATTTGCAGAGAAAAGGTTTGTCATAATTATATATAAACGATGCATGTAAATAATGATAATATAATAATACCATACATTAATTGAATTAAAATTTGAGGTGAGCCCATGTAGTCGCTAGATGGCGCCATTTTGCAACCGTTGCGCCTAGCATCTGGTTTGATCCATGGAGAACAAGAGTCAATGAGGCTGAACTTAGTATAGCCGTACATCATTGCTAGGGCACGTGAAGTCTCTGCTTTAGAATTGCGGTCATCTACTTTAATTCATTAAACGAAACGTGTCAGAATCACGAGGAATGACCTAATTACCGATCCCTGATGAAGCAGGTACTGAACTATGATTCGATATCAAGAAGCAGCAGCCTCCATCAGGGGAGTAAAACCAGACCCTGGCTATCTGTGAATGAAAGAAAAACTCACGAAAAGCGCTGTGTCTGGTTGGAATGTTTGCAGTATTGTTGGGATGAATTAAAACACTACGTTTCACACGTTAATTACCTGAACACCACACAGTGAAAGTCCAGCCACTTGTTTAACGTTAACTCCGCGTAAAAACGCCACGCCGAGCATTAGCTTTTACTCAACATTAATTAAACAATAACCACAGAACATCTCCATCTCCACTAACAGTCAACAGGAGGTGTGTGTTTTCAGTGAATCGAACTTTTTGATTTGGGTGTCACACTGAATGTTGCTCGTATGGAGACACGTCCCATAGTTCGCTGTTTGAGAGTCACCCTCAAACTATTCCGGTTTCACTCGTGTTAAACGAACACAACTGCATGGTAACAGTATGTGGGAAGAAAAATTTCCCCAGACACGCACTCCCAACTCCAATGGTTGAGGATCCCAAGAAAAGTCTGACGGGTCAATCAAAAAATCGTATTTTCCCAGATAGAATAATTCTGATGAACCGTGTATTTTCGCTTCATTGTGGGTCAAAAACTTTACATAAATCTTCTCGCATCTACTGTCCACACGGAGACTTCAAGAAAAAGTTGGCAGTCACACAAACGTTTGGGAAAAATTACCACCTGAAACCTCTAGGATGGGAGTAACTCCATATCATTAGAGATGTTAGTGTCCTCATAAATAATGAAGTGCAGTTCATAACTGACCAAATAGCCATTTATGACACAAAATTTCCTTTTATAATATCTTTAATTAAAAGGAATCGATCTGAACAAAAATAACTGCCATAACTTCGATGTGATGAGGGAAATTACATTAAGTTTAGAAGGATGGTTAATTGTAAATGTATTCAAGTTGAGCATGATATGAACCTGTGTTTGAACCTTTCAACAAGAATGTCAAACTCAGACCCGTCCACAAACATTCCAACATGAGCTTTGGTGAAAAGTGTGTAGTCAGGGTTAAAAATCAGAAAAAATTGAAGCAAAACTCTTCTTTTGATGGGGTAAAAATGAAAGCTGGAATCTCCGCCTCCTGGGTTTCCACTTGCTGCAGGTTGTCCTCTGTGGCTGGGATCGGGGTTTTGACTTTAGTTCGCTGGCGGAACACAGAACTCTTCTGCGAATCAGACACAACTCTGACCTGAGCTGAAGCAATTTCTGTTGGGAACAGAGAAAGAATGCACTTCAACCAAATATCTCCACAGTAACATGGTAAACCTTAAGTTCACATTTTACTATTGAGATGACTCTACTTATACAACCCATACTCACCACTCTGAATGAGTTTGAACTGCTTGTTCTTCTCTTCTTCCATTTTTTTCCTGTACTCTCCATTCATAGCTCTCATCACTTGCCTCTTCTTGACCAGGGGAGCTTTGGAGCTTCGTAGGGTCTTCAGGGCAGTAGACGCCTCATCCTCTGCAGAGACAACATATTCAAGGATTCACACCTCGCATTCATCTACCACATTTCAGTACTTATATTGCCCTATTGAGGTATATTTACACCTGATTTTAACTACTCATCATGGAATGTATCTGTCCATTTGCAAGGTTTATCATGCTGCACTCATGAGAAACACAATGCTGTATTTATGAAGTTAAAATAACACTAACTCTGTTTCGGTGTGGCCTTCTGGGATCCCATTCCCAGCTCCAGTTGCTCAATACACCAGTCCAGCTGTCTGTTCAGCTGCTCTTCTCTATTCTGAAACACACAGTCCCATTTAATCATCAAATCAATTGGAAACCAATGTAACTACTTTGAAGGAAAACATTCAAAACTGACCTGCTCTGTGTCTTCAACTCGTTGATTCTCCTCTGTTGGGCTCTGTTGCGTGTCTGCACCATCTAATACTTTGCTTTTTACAGATTTCTTCTTCTTCTTCTTCTTCGCTTTGGATTTTAAAGACACCTCAGGAGTAGATATAGCCCCCAACTGCGAGGAAGACTTTTCTTCTTTTCCTTCTGTGCAACATGTGTCTGCTGTCTCTGTCATCTCCATGTACTTCACAGGTGAAACAACTGGGATTTGGAAGTTGAAAGCAAAAGCAGATTCTGCCCCAGTAAAAGATATCTGGCTCTGTGCTGGCTGGGACCTGTCTGGTTGATGTTTCGTCTCTTGAAGCTCTCGAGCGTTGTCAGGGAGGAAGTCGAATCGGAAGGTGTTGTCACTACGAGTCCAGAGACGTATCTCAGCTTTGACTTCAGGAGGAGCGGAGCCGTTTATCTCTGGTTCAACATCTGGCAAATAACATTAAATACAAACATTAAAATGATTTACTTTAGTATTTATTTGACATGAATTTAAAACAAGTACCTAAAGAAGAAAATGCCTACCTTAATTGAATAGAAGCCCTTAAATTCTATACAGACACGTTCAATTAACACATGTTTAAATAAGAACACTTTCAGCAATAAAACTGAATCAAACCATGAAAATGCACATTCGGATGAGAAAAACGACCTGTAGATCTTTTACTTGTATGCAGCGAGGCTCGAAGAAACTCGTGAGATTAAATTGTGGTAAAGTAGATAAAGTAATCTATCTATCTAAACCTATAAACAGCAGCCTTTGCTCGGCCATGTTGATTCTTCAGAAAACACACCTCGGTTCATTACTGATGAAGACATTTTCAGCAGAACAGACCCAGGTTTAAACCATTAGTTTTACAATACTGATATTTCCTCTAAATCCCTCGAAATCATGTTGTTTGGACCAACCTACTTCCGGTGTCTGTGAAGAACGGGTCCGTGTGCTAATATGGGCTCAGAGCTTTTGGTTCCGCTTGGCGATCATGCCCACTTCCCAGGATCCCGTTTTAATTGACCTATGCGACTTCTCCGTTTGATTTTATATGTTGAAAAAAAATTACGTTTAGCCATGATTAGCCAAAACATAAATTACCTGATGTGATGTACACATATTAGTATTGTGAGCATCCTTTCCACATTTCAAAACAAACTTCCAATAAAAACAAAAAAACCTTGTTGTGAAACACACTTTTTATGGATTGAATCTTGCAAGTTTGACGAAACGTCGGCGTTATTTGAAGCAGTTCCTGAAACTGTGTGGTGAGCAGGAAGACCCCATCGATTTAAAATACACATTTTACTCATGCGTCAGGATTTCATTGGGAAATTATTGTTTTCGTACGGGACAAGTTTGGTACAACTTCCGCTTTCGAGCGGATCACAACACCACTAATATCCGGTACGTATTTCAAAACAAACTTTGTTGTGAAAATGTAAACGCAGTTGTTACTGATTAATCTGTTAAGTTTGACCAAACAAAAAAAAGCAACACACACAAACAACATATATCTACTAACAGAAGGGTATAGCTGCTGTGTATCCGCTCCTTTCCTTTTTGAACATGAACACAAATGATCAAAGTGTGTCTTTTGTCGTAAGTCTCGTGTTTGACAATTAGAAACAGAGTGATTAATCCACGTTACGATGTTTTTCTTTTGTCAGCGTTGAGTTGTTTTTCTCATCAGACTACCGTTGAAAACATGATAATGGCGACAGCTGCACAGAAACTGAACATCCCGTGTTCATAAGGCCTCACCGCGGTTTTTTGGCTTATTTTGCATTAGTGAAAGTGAATACGATTATTTGGACAGTCCTCTTCCTTTTGTTCACTTTTTTAGGTGAAAGGCCATTTATAGAGATGAGTATTTTTTCTAATTATGCATGACCATTTTAAATTGTAAGAAAAAATAAGGTTCAGGATCACGCAAGATCAAATACATAATTTCGGATCTCTAGGTAAAACTTCTGCCACATTCGCATTCAAATACAGAGCCTTTCACTCCACCAATCCCAACATAGATTCCTTTCCCACAACTAATCATATACCGCCATGGATTTCGGTGTACTCCAATCCCGTAAATTTAGAGGCGGGACTAAAGTCGGCGTTCCTCAGTTTATATATGACACCTCCTCCTCTCCCTTGGGTTAAACAGTGAACCGACGAGTGAGACAACGCCAGTATATTCGGAAAAAAACAAAGGTAACCGTCCTGTGGTTTTCAACACTATTACGTTTTTTTTGCTTTAATTGTAAATGGTCTTCTACTGTAACACTGATTTGGCGTACACACAGTGATTAAGGCTTTTATGCTACTTAACTGGCTTTAATCTTCACACAACAACAACGCGCGCCAAAGACAGTTAGCTCTATTGAAGCGGCTCGGTTATGTGTTGGAACGTCATTTGCCACTAAAGTCGTTTATAGTAAAGTCACACTCGGCTAAAGTCATCCTCAAGTGTATATATTTAGAAAAGAAGGGTTTTCGATGGCAACGATGTGTATACATTGAAGTGAGTGTATGTGGTAGCTAGCTGGCGCCATTTTGCAAACATCTATGCTGGTGTTCAATGCTCTCCAACGACAGCAACGCATGTGTGTGTGTCTCGATATAATGGTGGCGATTTTACGGAGCTTAATTGACATAACACGTATATACAGGGGTGTGTGTCTGTGTGTTTATACTCGGCAGAGAAAAGTCTTACTGACCAAAGATATGTTCCTGCTTTTAAAGTTACACTTTATTTTTTATCTGTAACAGCGTAATTAACACATTATCTGTTTTCTTCCGGAAGTGTTCCCTGCTGCTCTGTTGTAAATGTAATTTTCCCAGAAGCACTTACGCACTACAGCTATCGTCAGTTTGTTTGTCAGAGCAGAGAGCAACATGATTTGCTGGTCTTAAACGCCACCTCTTGTTTCATTTTAGCTGAGAAATGGCTCGTACTAAGCAGACGGCTCGTAAATCCACCGGAGGAAAGGCGCCGAGGAAGCAGCTGGCCACCAAGGCTGCCAGGAAGAGCGCGCCCTCCACCGGCGGAGTGAAGAAGCCGCACAGATACAGGTACAGTCCAGTCAATCAGGTTTCTTTGGTGAATGTGGGCATTCAGCAGCAGGTTGGAAATTGTAGCTGCCTCCGTCTGTGTAACTGTTAGAATCATTTGGACCCATCTTTCTCTTAAGGCCTGGTACTGTTGCCCTGCGTGAGATCCGTCGGTACCAGAAGTCAACAGAGCTGCTTATCAGGAAACTGCCTTTCCAGCGCCTTGTCAGGGAAATCGCTCAGGACTTCAAGACAGACCTGCGTTTCCAGAGTGCAGCCATTGGAGCGCTCCAGGTGAGGTGGCACATAAATAAACCCTTTCTGTTTTTGTATGCGACATGGTTGTAATTAAACATTTTGTTTGTTTGCATGTAGGAAGCCAGTGAGGCGTACTTGGTTGGACTCTTTGAGGATACTAACTTGTGCGCTATCCATGCAAAGAGAGTTACCATCATGCCCAAGGACATTCAACTGGCCAGGCGAATTAGAGGAGAGCGTGCATAAATAATTGGATTTTATCTTTTTAGAGTGGGGGTGGGGCTCTCTGGGGTTTGTTTTGTAAACCTTGAAATGTTTCCAGCGTGTGTACCTCCTGTATTGTCAGTTGTAGTTAAGGCATGTTTTTGTATTCATTTGTTGTTTTAATTAATTTTCCACTTTGTTGTTCTATCCACTCGTATAGAGCTTCTGTAAATGTCAAACAATATTCCACTGCCTTTTTGGGGTTTGCTAATCTGTACCTTAAATCCTGTGTGCATGTCATAGGATTTCTTGTGATGTAAATAAACTTTATGCTACCTCAAATTCTTGACTTTGTTTTGGATGTCTGAATACAGGAGTCCCAAACCAATATGGGAGCAAATTACCCCAATATACTGGCAAAATGGAAGAAAATGTACCTGTTCTCAAATGGGTACATTTCTGTAGAGCAGTTCAGCTGTCAATGACATTTTTTGGAGCATGTCTTTTTTTTTTCCCCCATCAAAGAAATTCTGCAACAAACTAACTAGTGTCTGACAATTTAGTTTTGATTTGTTCTTACGAATTGTGAAACCTCTGCTGTTTGAGAAACTGCAGTAACTCATTCTTTTTTTGGACCAAAAAGTGAAATTGGATCATTTCTTATGGCAAATGTGACTATCTCACAGCACACTACAAACAACTTAAACATTTAATGTATGCCGTACAAATAACCAGCTGATATATCTAGTGCCTTAACAAAAAAACAAAAGTGAATTTATCCAAGTTATTATTCCATGATGTGAATTGTGACAAAGTATAATGAAAGTCAATTAAATGGAAACATTTAATACATGTTTTCTGATCAAGCAACAGAATTAACAAAAGGCAATGGATGGTCTGACAATCTACAATTCCTTTCCAGAGTTCCCATAGTCCACAATAGCTTCATTGTTAAGCATGGTCATTAACAATGAGCAGCCCTAAATCTTGGATACGTTTCAGAATAAATAACTGGAATATATACATCTTAAGTTCCATCCACATTTGTTAACTCGATTTATTAACTTCCTGCTCCTCGTCTTCGTGTTTCTTTTCTGAGAGCAGCCCAGGTATATGCTGATACAGCTGTTTCTTCAGCTCTACCTGAATGTCCATTCTCAGGGCACACCACAGAAGTAGGCCAGTGGCAAACAGGCTCAGCGGGAGGACTTTCCACCAGGGACGCTCAAACCGGCCGCCCATGGAGGAGTCGACGCTCCAGGTCCTGTGACTGGCTTTGCTGGTAGAGAACTTAATAGGCTCATTGTTCACCTCACTGTCATCAGTGGGTTTCTTGGATCTGGCTGTCTTCTGAGAGCTGAGAGTTATTGGCCGCACGCTGTTCACTCTGGTCACAAATAATGAAAAGACACAAATGATGGAAAGTAATCAATACACATACGTTTGTGGAAACTTGTAAAGTAAAATTTCGATTTTGGACACAGATTGTTTTAACAATCTTTGCTAATTCAGTGTTAGTACACACACACACACCTACACATACTTTGCATTTTGTAAAACACACACTAACATGATTAATTTAAGCCCAGCCACTGTGTTATGGTAAGTGGGGCAACATGGGTCGTCTGAAACCCTCATGGTTCTGAACTCTAGTTTCAAGGATATTGTAGGTTATAATCTTGTCCTTCTGATTCACCGAGATCATTAGGATAACAGGATATGCGCATTAGGTCGACTATGTTGTTGATATAGAAAGCAGCGTTTCAAAAAAAAAATCTCTAAATGCTGTAATGGGCTGGTCATTTAAGCATGAACAACTTTGTCATTGAGCAATTGAGCCCCCCATCGTCGGTGACATGCTTCTTTCATCCCGCGACAGATTTACACTCACCTCACGGTGGAGTCGTGAATTAAAGTCACTCGACTGAGAGAAGCTCGTGTTAGGCTGGTGAAAACCCGTCCTGCTGATGAAGACATCTCAAACGAATGGTCATCATATTCCACGCAATGGAACTTGACGTTTTCTTACCAAACGTTCTATGGTTAGGTCATGTAACACACAACGGTGTGCAACCTTGAATGCCTCCCGGTGGAACTGCTGAACGCTTCTTATGACCGTTCCACTTTAATAACTTCAGAAATTCTGACATCGTATTTATTGCTTATTATGGTCGTTTATATAAACACGCAAACAAAATATATATGAAATATAATATAAGATATAAAAAAACAATATATATAAAAAAATATTGATCGAGCATTGATTGCCAGTCAGTGCAGTGCAGGCAGTCAGTGGTCTCCCTCCTGGGATCGGGCACTCGTACCAATCCATACAAATCAATAACCTTATCCTATTTGTTAAACTACCTTGGATTTCGCTTAAGTACAGAAACATGAAAAAAAAAACATGTATGTGTCCACCAATTATGGACAAAACATGGTAGGCATGTGTGTTCAAGGTGTAAGAAAACCACATTCCAATCTTCTTACATAAGGCCTGTTTTTGGTTTATGAATGAAACCAACACTTGTCTGCAGTAGCTGGTTAATACTCATTCATACAACAATCAGTTACTGTATTGTACAGGGATCATGTCTGCAATGTCATTTTTCATTGTTATGAATATTCCTGAAGTTCTCTCTCTTTCTCTAGTGAAGCCTCGGTACCATTTTTGTTCAGTTTTTACTGGTGTTTATTACATTTTAATGAATGTTCCTTTAGGCTTTTAGTTTAATTGTTTGTGTTCATTGTTATATTCTTGTTAAAATATATAAACTTCTATTCATGTTCCTTTGGTGGCTCATGTGTGTTGATTTGGTTATAAAGTGGATGCCAGTTACTGCACCTACCCAAGAAAACATATGTTTAACTCGAGAAGTTACGCCAATTTCCTGTAAGACAACTAGAATGGTCAACTAATGTTACTGTTTATATTGTGATTTGAAGATACCATAGAAAACACAATGCACTTAATTCTCAGGTTAACGATGATCAGGTTATTCTACTCCGGTCTAAAAATGAACACATAGGCTTTATGTATGTGTATGTACTATGTAAGTAGATGCACTCCCACAATCCTTTAGGGAAAATGAGATACATGTCCAACACTTCCCCCGTCCCGTCAAGTCCCATCTGGACTGTGCCCTGGATTGGGTAATTGTTGTCCCCGCAGGTTATCTTGTTTTAATTCATCCACAAATATAAGCAACTGGTTTCGAAACTGCAGCCCTTGCGTTTGTATCTGAGACGATGCGGAATGGATGGCTCTCAACTGGATCAGAGCCTGAAAAGCAAAGAGCGTGTAATGCAGGTTCATTTCTACCAAAAGCTTGTATAGTATTTCACAAACAAGTAATGCTGACTTAACCATACCTGATTGTAAACAGACATCATCATTTCCACCTCTCTTGCACGTTTATTTTTCTAAAAAAATATATATATATTATTATTAGTGTTTATGAAACAACAAAAGAAATGCAATCTCAGAGAAGTAGACATTTCTGTGGGTCTGAGTATCTATTTTCGTGGTATGATTGCACTTATTGTAAGTCGCTTTGGAAGAAAGTGCCAGCCAAACGCATGGTGAAACAAATGCTTTTAGTCTTAACTGACGTTTTCCTGCCATTCCTCATTTTGAGAACAATCCCAGAGCCCATATGAGAAGTAGGCAAATCAACACATAAAGGTGGAAAAAAATAAAAAATAAAAAATGGCTTTCTTACCTCAGAAACAATTGCCTGATACGATTGAGTCAATCGGTCCACCCTGTCTCTGAGTATTATGTCACAGCTTTCGTTATTGGATTGCATCTCTAAAGGCAAAAGAAAAAATGTAATCCACAAGTAAATCACAAGGCCCAGTTGTTAACTTGTATAGTTTATCCCATTTGCTATTTATCTGATGCTAGTAGTTTACCCGACTTCTTTACTTACTATATGTTTCAATCATGAGCTCCCCCTCCCTGTTCTCAGCAAACATTTGTGGCAGGTTGAAGGATGCAATTGTGGAAACAGTGTTCATGATGACATCATTGAATGGCTTTGATCTAAACAGAATGCAGAAAGTTTCTATTTTAAGTTCAATTGTAGAACGTTTTATGGTTGAATGGTTTAAGTTAATAAGTGAATGTTCTGCTTTTATGATCAAAGCTGGTTTCTACTAAATTACCAAATGTAGCACTCCTAGATTTAGGCTCTGGTTTGTTGACTGCCACAGAAAAACAGGTTATTGAATTTGAATAATTGATTATTGATTATTGATTATTGATAATAAAGATTAGAAACGATTTCGTTGTGAACTATAATTTAACATATTTAAGGCTTCAGTGTCGTAATAACCAAGGGTATTTGAAGCCATCACAACCATTGGCCAATCACGCAACAAGCACTGATATCTTCCAATCACTGTTCACTCAGCCGACATTACTTCCTGGTTGGTTTCCCATGCTTGTTCGAAGCTTTCCAAAACGTTCCTTCTGTATTTCAAGTAAGTTTTTTTTTTAAATAAAGTATGTAAAGAATCGATAGTTATAAAAGTAACGTTTGGACCATATCAGTTGCTAGCATTTTGCCAGAGCAATCGAAAAAACGCTTTCTTTATGCGTGCTGGTCAAAAGCAGTGGCAGGAGATATTCCGTCCATTTAAAAATCCATATACATTTCTACTGGAGGTTAGCGTGTCCGCATATTTCACTAAGATATTGTCATAGAACATCATTACAGTAAATTGTAAATGCGAAGCAGTCTTTAGCTTTCTTTATGTATAAAAACCCATACTGCGTGACTCTGCGTATCATTTAGTTACATGTAATGTGTTGTTTTTTGTAGCAGTAAATCATGGTCAAAGGCAAATCTTTGAAAACGGAATCAAATCCACCGAAAAGGAAAATGAAGACGTCAAATGCAGACGAGGCTCCTGCAGAAAACATGTCTGATGCTGTAATAAAAAAGAAAATGAAAAAGATAACAGTAGAGGTGAGTGGTAATGTACCATTTGTAGAAACTGAACGTTTTCTGAATAAAATATTGAATGTTTATTTCATCCAGGAGGCTCCAGCACAGATTGCTCATGTAACAATCACGGCAGATGATTCAAAACAGAGAAAGGACAAGAAACCGAAGAAGAAAAAAGTGACTGAGTCAACACTGACAAAGAAACCAAAGGTAAGAAAAGCTTTCTTGTGTGGTCATTTAAACAGTTTGCTGATTAGTATTATTATTGTTATTTTTATTTCATGTTCATGAAACGTTTTTATTTAAATGTTTATATTCAAATATTGTTTTATTTATACTCTCTCAGATGACAAACATTGGTGTGATGCTCCATCAGACAATCTGTAAAATTACCGATTGGAATAGCAATACATTGTCTAAATAATTATAATAATTAAAGCAGCGGGTCAAACGTAAGGCCCACCAGCTCCTCTGACCTTCTCTCAGTTTTTGCCAAAAAAATAGGTTCATTTCTCTTTCAACTCGGCACAAATATCCTGTTCTGTGTGTCCTACCAAATGTAGCAGATTGGAAGGGAGTATAACAGTTTGTGGGAGGATGTCAGAGCTTAAATGTGTGAACTGACATGGCCTGTCACTTGTTGCCTGGCTGCATTTGCTCGCAGTTGGTGCATAGTTGGATTTCCCTGTGGCTGACCTTTGCAACTTGGCCCTTCCGCTCCTTTGCTGGAGAAAAAGCTTTATTTTATCCTTGAAAGTTTCCCCAAGGAAGCTGTAGATGAGCGGGTTCAGACAGCTATTTGAGAAGGCTGCCAGCCTCACTGCGTGACCTGTCAGCGGGTACTCCTGCCACAGTGTGTCCCCACCTGTGTCTCCTCTCAGGAGGTGGACACTTACAAACACATTCTCAGGGAGCCAGCAGAGGAAGAAAACTAAAACAGCTGCTGAGATCATCCGCAGGGCCTTCTGCCGGCGAGGCCTCTGCTTTCTGCCTGCTTCTGCCCTCTGACTGCGATGCAGCACGTGTGCTATTCTCCAGTAGCACAGGCCCAGGATGCAAAAAGGCAGCAGGAAACCCAGCATGACCTCTAGCCACTGAATCTGAGTCACATTGGCAAAGCAGAAGGCGAGTTCTCCAGGGTGCTGGGCTTGAGCTAAAGCAAAAGGCAGCAGGGTCAGCAAGGAGGAGGACACCCAGACGAGGCAGCAGCTGAGGCGTGCGTGCGACATGCTGCGACCCTTGTTGCCAGTCAGTGCAACAAAGCGATCGAAGCTCATCCATGTTAGGAAGAAGACACTGCTGTACATGTTGACCTGCTGTAACAGGTTCATGAAGGTGCAGAGGCCAGCCTTGTCGTAGTAGCCCCGCTTCAGGTTGAACACCTCGACTAGAGAGTCGGCCACCAGGACGAGGTCGGCCACGGCCAAGTTCACAAAGTAGAGGTCTGGGGCTGTGGAGCGGCCCCTGCGGTCCAGGTTGACCACTAAGATGAGGATGTTGCCAATGAAGCCGACGGGGAAGAGGAATATGGTGTAGAGGCTGGAGAGGATGAGGCTGATGGTGTAGCGCCGGTGATCCTCTGAAGCCGATGCAACTGCCTGCGTGTCATTGAGGTGTCGAGTATAATTATACTCGGTGATGAATCCATAGCCCATGAACATTGTCATGTCCATATTACTCTTCTGGTAATTGCACGTCTGGTGTTGATTTGGTGTTAGTGGTGTCCAACCATTAACTTTTCATAGTCCTTATTTTTCCAAGGGTTTTTTGGACCCTGTGGAAGCTGCGGTGCCATTGGTTTCGTCTTGCTGGTCTTCTTGGGTGTAGAGTGCAGTTGATGCCCACTCACTGGACTTAACAGAGAGGAAAAGCAGCTTGTTTTCAGCGTCTCCATTTTTTAAATGTAATGATTAAGAAAAGGAGAGGGAAATTATAAATCAACATGTATTGAATATCAGCTTATGGTAATGTTGGAGAAAATTGTCTTTCAATTTCTTGTGTGAATATGTCTGGTTACAATCACTCTTGAAACATATATTGCACATGGCAAGGTACTTTATCTCTCTTCTGTTGGCGATATATGGTAGTTTACTCTAGTTTTGGAAATGATTACAGTTAAAGATAACTTGCTATTGTGCATTTCCCTCTCATTCCTTGTTTTTAGGTACATTCTGATTATTTATGAAATTATAATACTAGGATGCCATCTTGGATCTTCTCTGTTAACTTTACAACACTGGCTGAAGCTTAAAATTGCCAGTTGTTATCCCAGATTTTGTTGTTTTACATCAGATGTAATGTACATTAGCTTAGATTAGATGACTATAATGTAAATGTACTATTAGACAATATAAGTATGTTAAGGTATGGATTACAAATTTGTAATTAAACCTTAGCGTAACTCAAACTTACCTTGATTTACTCTTTGAATGTAATCTTTTAAATTGCCTCTGTCCTTCGGTTGTGACTGTGAAAGCCCACGTCAAAGTAAATCTGAACAAGTGTCGTGGTCAGTGCTACACAACAACACTTCTCTGCCAAAGGCATATTTACACAAAACAAGACAACGGGGAGAGTCCCTCATTAGTTTCTTGCACCTCAGATTTTTGTATCACTTGACAGGCTTCAGATTCTTGAATTGTATTTTGCATTTGCATTGCATGATTTTTTTCCCCAAAGTATCTTTACTGCGATTTTATGGAGTGTGACTCAGGTCGGACATTTTGCCTGATGCAAACTTATGTAACCCAGCTCCTGTATTCATTTTCCTCCGGGTCTCTGGTCTTGTGCCATTCTGAGCTGGCACTGATGCAGGTTGGTTACACCTCGAACTGGTGGAAAGTTCCCAGGGATAGTTGTCTTTTTTTGTGGGTTTACAGATTTTCCATTTTTTTTATTTGATAAACATCCAATACTGCTTATACTAATACTTGACAGGTTTTTTTTTCCCCCCAGTCATTTTATCTCCAGGGGCCATTGTGCAATTCGTCTCAACCCAAACTGGAATAGACTCAGTTATATACATATCTACTCCTATTTCACAGATCTATAGTGAGATGTTTATTAATATTCAAATACACATATACCAAAACATATTTTAAAATGAGCTAGATGATAAATGTATAAAGCATGTATAAAAAATATTTCAACAATTCAACAACAGAGAAAACTGCAAAAGCGCATTACCCATGGAGCAAATGACATGTACATCATGACATACATCGGATCTTACTAATTCTCATTTGATGCCTGAGAAGAGTTTTGTCCACATATTGGGAGATGTGTTTGTCCCCTATGACTCTATGTCCTGCAGGGTGTCCGTGATCTCGATGTGTGGGGCGATGATGTTTCTGTTGGGCTGCGGACGCCCTGGTCTCCGACAGCAGTCCCTCAGCTGCCTGTACATTCCGTGGAGACTTTCTCGGCACGGCCTGTGCATGAACAGCACGAGCAGCAGGCTGGCACTGCTCCCTGAGAACAGTACAAACTCGGCCACGTTCAGAAAAGCTTGCTCATGAGGGCTCAGCCCCGTCTCCCTCCTCAGATGTGCTCCCCTCAGCAGTGCCGCACTGTAGAACAGCAGGCAGAGAAACATGACCACAGTCACTGTCAGGAACATGGGACCCTCCTCCGAGCCGGAGAGGAAACGTCCTTTAGATTTCCATTGTCGGACACAGCCACCAATCAGTAGTCCAAATTGGAGGACGTAGGGAATGAAAAAAGCCAGGCACAACTTTGCCGCCGCATATGAAACTCCAGCTGTGGCTGGATCCATAAAACAGCATTTGGTTTCCAGCAGACCCTCGTTTGGTCCACGAATCGCAGCCAGCATCAGAGAGATCAGGGCAGAGGTCACGATTACCAGAGCTGCACAGAACCCAGGCTTTCGCAGCAGGGCGTGGGATGGCGGGTCAAGTGTTAACACATAAGCCATCAGCACTAATATGAACAGGCCGCACAGAGAGGCTGTGTTGATGAGGAAGGAGAGAGCAGCGCAGGCCAGGGCTGTGGTGCTCAGGTGTCTAGGTCTGTGGGCCACCGCGTGGAGAGAGAGGAGCAGCAGCAGCAGCTGGAAGCCACAAAAGGCCCAGAGCAGACAGTCTAGCCAGGCCAGACGCCTCTGTGCTCTGTAGCTCTGGATAAAAGTGTAGAGCAGGAAACAGCCTGCCACGACTCCCAGACCCGCAAATAAACTGTAGACATAGTTGGCTCTGGAGGTTATGTCGCTGGCTGCAATTGTGTCCAGAGCGGTGGAGTTGTCTGTGATGGTAGTACTGTGACAAAACGCAGGTGTGGTTCCATTTATTGACTGGAACAGAAAAAGAAAAAACCCACCAATTAAATGTTGTTTCTCTTTGGCCCACCCCCAGTTTTTTTTTTCTCAACATTTCCTCCCATCTGGGGATGAACAGTTACTCCGTGAGCTATGAGCGAAGGTCTGAGTATTTGGATATGAATATTTATCACCTCGTTTCCTTACGGCAGAAAACATTGTTAATGGCCTCTCGGCTGTTTTGAGTGGTTTTTATTTCCAATGATATTTACTGTTGCACAGCGTATGCATTTGAAATGGGTTTAACACAGGAACAGTGTTGCAAAATATAGTACACTTCCTTCCTAAATTCGTGTTGAATTATAGCATATAAAAGTGCTTTCCTTAATATTTAACTGCATTTCCCTGTCAGCCAGCCTTTGCTGCTCTTTAAGGAACTGCCTGCCGAGTAAAGAAAAGGCTGTTTCCACGTACCATTTCTGTTGTCGTCACCTGCTCGCCTCCTGCTGTGAATCCACCAGCCAGACGCTGCCTTTTGCCTCAAAACTCTAAAAAATGATGCTCGCTGCAGGGACACGACTGCTCACTGTGAGGTGCATTTATTTTTCCGTGGGCTTTACCCCACCAGCATACTTTCAGAATGACTGCGTGGCCATGTGACCAAAATCTTTTCCTCCCCTCCCTCTTTTTTTTCATCACTGCGCTGGCTGAGTCCGCTAAATCGGAGAGCATACTGTTTCCCTTGTTTCACTACCCTCCAGAGATAAATAAAGTACTGTGGTTGCGATGTGCTGTGGTTGTGGGCTCCAGGAATGAAATGGCTTTAGTTATAGCTTTACTATGGTTCATTTCTCTTTAGATTAAGTTTTAATACATCTTTTCATGCATCATTTGTTCCACAGACAACTTTGGAGGTGAATGTATTTTTAGGACAAAATGTATTCTCCTTTTCTCTTCTCCATCTTAGTTTTACCCAAAATGGACTTCCTCATTGCAATTGTGTGATTTGAAGCAATCTGCAGAGGTGGTTCTTTAAACAGTGTGTCTGGGGTGGACACTTTGAATGCAGCACTTTGGTTAACTTTGCTGCACAGAATAAATAAGTGTAATGCTGACCTCATACACCGTGCATACAGGAAGCTGTTGAGCTGCAGCATAACAGGAAGTTATCAAAATGCAAAAAGTGAAATTTGCTTTTGTTGGTCTATAGACTGACGAAAGACAAAAAAGTCACATATTTTAAACTCACACAAATTGTACAATACATAATACTGATTTGCAACTAACACAACATTTAACTATATTGTTTTAACGTTTCTAATTCAGTCATTATCAGCATGAGGCATTGAGAGATGTTTACTAATGGTTTTACTCAAACACTGAGTACAAATAATGAGGGTCTAAACAGGAAAGTCTGTTGTTGTAGACAACTTCCATGATCCTTTGTTTTGCTTTGGTTTGACAGAATTCAGATCCATCACCTCGCCCAGAGGGGCCCCGTGAGCTGGAGGGAGAGGAGGACTTGAGTCCTGAGGAGAAGCGGGTCCTGGAGAGGAAGATGAAAAAAATACTGAAAAAAGAAGAGAAGAGCCGGCTTAAATCTGAGGGAGAGACCTCACAGAGAACAGACGCATCCGGACCGACTGCACCCCAGCAGGCCTTAGATTACCTCACCTGGTAAGAGCCACTCATATTTGGAACTGGACAGATGAATCCATATGTTGGCCTACTGCTTTTTATGTTGTCACCCCAAAAACCTATCATGGTGTGTGTATCTGTTGGACCAAAAATACTTCACAAACATGCCATCATTCTGATGACATTTATTAGAATAAGGTTCATGAGTCACATTTCACAGCTAGATCACAAGCAGTGTTATCATGTTGCCTCTGCACATTCTTTAGTCTGACAAACTCTTTATTAGTAACTGTAAATAAGTGGATATCCTTTACGTCCTATGTGATGTTTTCTACCCCATACACACAACATTTCCTTTTTACAAAAGTTAACTGTTCACACCTTCAATCCTCACTTGTTTTGTGTGTGCAGCTGGGCTGAGAACCGCACAGAATGGAGGTTCCAGAAGACCAGGCAGACATGGTTGCTGCAACACATGTTTGACTCTGAAAAGGTAAAGGGGTCATTCTTCTTAGCTGAGGTCTGAGAGTGACCTCTACCTCGTATATGCCGTTCCATTTGTTTAAGATAAAAAGCAATTCCAATCACAGAAAATACCCGTCTTTAGGTTCCAGACGAGAAGTTCTCTGTGCTGCTTCAGTACCTGGAAGGGCTGCGTGGAGGCGCGAGGGACATCACAGTGCAGAAGGCCTTGGCCCTGGTGGAAGAGTCGGGACAAGCGCCAGAGGACGTGGTTATCCAGCAGAGGGCGCACAGAGCCAGAGACGTTATCCAGCTGCTCTCCTGATGCACCCTTACTACAGGAAGGCATCATGTAACCCAGCAAACAGACGCAACTCTGTTGATCTGTGAGGTGTGTTTGCTCTGACCTCAAGCTTTGACTAAAACTGTTGCTCTATATCCAGTATTTAAAAAAAAAAAGAAAAGAAAAAAAGAAGCATTTGGATTTTTTTGTACAAGCATTGCTCACATTTATGAAATCCTACAAGTTCATTTTGAACAAAAGTTATACCGAGGATACAGTACCTGGGAGAGACAGTTACGCATTACCAACCCAAATGAATTGAAGTCACATGATGGCATCCGTATGTTAATGTCTGAGAATGAAAAAAGCAAAAAAGTAAAAAGTCTTGAGGAATGTTTGTAGTTGAGACATGTTTGAGCGTGTCCAGGCCCACAGTCGGCAAAGCCACCGAACAGAAGACTTTTCTCACCCGCTCAAGGTATAAACCCGATGAGCAGTTTGGTTTCGACAAATCACTTGTCACAAATAATCCAGATGAGTAGTTGATGTTTAACATTTGTGAATTTGAAATGTTCCTTTCCCGTATTAAGACATTTCAATATGACATGTGAAAAAACACAATTTATTTGAATCAAATGCTTTGCGTCAGGTCTGTTTATGAAATCCGATATTCTTTATACTGTAGATGTACCGTGTTCATTGTTGATGTTTTCTCAGAATATCTTCGACCTGGCACTAGGCATCCGGAATTACAGTTTATTTCAAATAAAGTGAGAGTATGTCTTAAAACTTTGCACCCATATTAAACTTTTTAGATAGAAAACATTTTCTGAATCGACCATGAGGTGATGTTGAGAAAAACATCAAGGAGAGAGTCCAAAGAGTGGCCCGACTGCTCCGTCCCCGGTGACGGGTATAGTTTCTGGTGAGTGTTTCTGTCATCCACGCTGGCAAACACAATCCAGCCAAGTGCTTGTTAATGGAGGCCATGAGGTTCCAGGAAATGTTCACTTTGGATCAATAAGGCCGTTGTCTCCCCTTAAGCGCTCGTCTTTGACTGTCACACTCATTGTAGGTTTTGCTTCATCTGTGATGTGAATAGATAGAACCATTTATAACATACCACACAATGTAACTATAAAGCGAAAAGATGCCTGAGAGGAGCTGACTTACTGGGCGTGGAATCAAAAGGAATATTGTGTCGAGTGAGGAGAGCACGCAGTCTCTCGATTTCTTCCGTCTGTTTCTGAAAGTCCTGTGCAAAGAATGTGAACAGCTTCTTCACATACATTGCAAGTGGTATTTAGAAGAGCATCTACATCTCTAGACGAATGCACATACCCCGGTACATTTCTGTAAGGAGGTGTGCATCTCTGAATTGGTTGCGACCTCTGGCAGCTCGGCCTTCACTTTTTGGTTCTTCAGGAGACCTGCATCTTCAAAAATGTCTCTCAAAAGATTGTCGTATCCCTGCGGGAAATACACACATTGTGTATGTGCAAAACATCATTAGAACACACATTAAAAGTAGAATAAAAGGAAGGTAAGTACTTTTTCAAAATAGGATATTTCAAAGGTGGAAAATGAGCTTGTATGGGAATCTAATCATTTCAAAAGAACTATGCTTAAATAACTGGGTATTCATGTTGGATAGGAATACACATCTACTCATCTTACAAGTAGTGTAAACTGTGTTGAGGTGTCAACTCTCAGACAAAGTGCTCCTTACCTGCTCAGTAATGAGACCTTCATAACGAGCCTGTTCAGCTTCATCCCATTCTCCTTGCAGCTTCTCTGTCAGTGTTGGGTATACTTAAAAAGAAACGCATATAACAAAGAAAAATTACTATTGTCACTTACTTTTCTGATTTGTGCTGTTAAATGGTTAATTTGTCTTACCTAAAAGAGAATGCGGATGGCAAACAAGTGGGGTCTCAAAGGTTAGTGAGTACACACATGTACTGGGCTCTGAAACTTGAGCAAGCTTGCTGATTGTACTGCAGACAAAAATGATCTACAGACCCATTAAACAAAGAAAACACATTGGTCAGTGTTGTTGTTGATTCAATCATGACAATTCACTTTGAGCGGATGTGTTCATTGTAGAGTTATGTGTTCAAACACAATGTAGAATGTCGATTTTTGACAATTGGTCTTGTATTTCAGAACACATTTAGACAGTGACAGAAGCATAGGGGGAGCTTCTGAATTCTGTTAAATGGCTTCTTGAACACGTTTGAATTTTTAAAATCACACTAACCTTTGTTTCCCTGTTTCTGGTTCCACAAGTATCTCCGTCTCTCATCCACATCCCTGTGAATGTGTTGTTTACGACCTCCCACTCATGCCAGATCCTAGGAGGAGCACAAAGCGGGGCACTCTCAAAACAAAACCACTGCTTGCTGACCATTATTCACATGCGAATAACTGCCATAACAGTGATTCTGGGTAAGGGTGAGGTAATAGCATCTTACCCTAATATCCCGCTGTAAGCATTCCAACGGAATGACTGCTCATGCTGGGTGACGTTGTGAAATGGACAAAATTCATATTTATACCTGAAAACAATCACATGGTTACTTTTTTTTGCAGACATACACGTTTAATGTCACAATCCAGCAATCAGCGTACAAACCAGGTGGCAGTAGAATGCCAATATACAATGACTGGCTATTAAAAACCCAAATGCCATTCTGCACATGATATGTACAACACTCACGTTGACTCTGTGAGACTGAAGCACTTTCCAGTGAGCCGATGAAGATGCACAGGGCCTTGAGGAAAACATGTCGACATAAGTGACGTGAGCGATGAAATAAAATGTTCAAGGCTTAAATTCACCTCAAACTATTGTTAGTATTTTTATTTATTTTTTTATTTTTTTACCAGAAACCGGGGAGGGGGTCACTTTGGGTTGCAGTCTGCTTCCTTGAGCCAGAAAATGATTGTTTAACCTGCAAACCCAGAGGATCATTCAGGGGAAGGCTGACGTTAACACGGCGTGCACATGCGTTTACTCAACATACCCAAATGTGTTTGGCTCCTCGACTATCTTCATTTTCCCAGCGAATCCATGGTTTACTGTGCGAGAACAGGTCAAAGCCAACTCATTAGGGACCGCAGCTGATTTTGGCACCTCTGGCACGACGTTTTCGTGATAAAGCGGAGTGTGTCGGTGTCAGTACTTACTGAAAAGAGACAAACAGATCGCCCACAGCTTCGTTAAACTGGACACTCCGTCACACCGACCGTGCATGACTTATTTCCGAAGGACTAAGTGAGATGGGACTGTTTTCTGTCCACAGTTCCTGCTTTGTCAGGTGACATGGTCACATGGTCCAAATAAGAAGCGAGCAGGCGCAGTTGGCTCCCGCTGACTTCCGACCTGCTGTCCACGTTACTGCTTAGCATCAGTTTCTATGTTATTAAAAATAAGTGGCGTTATTCTGAGTGCGTTAAAGCTCACACCCGTGGTGTGACACCACTCCCGTGGGCCTATAAAGCTCCTCGCACGCAAGTATTTAATACGAAACAATCCCGTTGGTGAATTCGTCTCTCGGGGGAGGTTGATGGTGTAGCTAGCAGGCTAACGCCAGAGCACGTAAACAGCAGCTGGTTTATTTTAGTGCTGTAATCGGACCATAGCTGCTGCAAAATGGGACGAAAGAAACAAGGCACGTGTGTGCGTCCTGAAAACAAGGGCAAAGACAAAAGACACAAAATGAAGGGGAAATCCTTAGAGGCCTTTACAGAAGAAATGCACACTGCTTTTGAAGGTAATGGTCAAATGGTTATTATTGGCAAATTTAGCTGATAATGGTGATTCAGCTGCTTTGAGTTTGCCTTTTGTTTAACATGTTGGCCACAAGAGATATTATAATATAATAAACCACTTATAAATGGTAATTAATTGATTCAATGTGTCGTTGATGGAAAGCTCAAAAACTCGCTATTATAAGCACTTTGAGTGGAAATGTTGACATCCACATGATAATGCAGCCTTTGTCCTGTGTCACTGTCGTTTTTCAGCGAGTCTTCACTTGGAGGAAGGTGCAGAGGCCCAGCCGGTGAAAATACCTTGTCCTCTTGCCATGTGGGACTTGGGTCATTGTGATCCTAAACGTTGCACTGGCAGAAAGTTGGTACGCAAAGGGTTCGTACGCAACCTGCGTCTCAATCAGAGGTTTAATGGACTTATACTAAGTCCAATGGGCACAAAGTATGTAACGCCAGCAGACAGGTGTGTTGAATCTCCTAATGCAATCAATTAATCACAAATAATTTATTTATTTATGATTAATTGATGAGGTCATCATTTAAGCATGTGTAATAACAATGTGTATTTGTGAGTTGTCTTTTTGAACTCTATATGCGTCTTAGTTTGTGATTTAAAACATATGGTGCTCTTTATGTACAGAGAGATTGTGGCTCAAAGTGGATTAGCAGTGATCGACTGTTCCTGGGCCAAACTGGAGGAGACTCCCTTTAATAAGATGGTCGGAACTCATCCCAGGCTACTGCCGTTCCTTGTAGCTGCAAACCCGGTTAACTATGGCAAGCCTTGCAAGTTATCTTGTGTTGAGGCTTTTGCTGCTACGTTCTGCATTGTAGGTAAGGCTCAGTTCGACCTATTGAGGACTTGTGTTCTATGATGCCTTCCTGATCACTTTCTGTATGTAGTCTTAAGTTATGACAGTCAAACGTACACACTTTATTTTGCAGGTTTTAAAGAACTGGCTGTGCTCTTGCTGAATAAATTCAAATGGGGTGCAGTCTTCCTGGAACTTAATAAAGTTTTACTGGACCGCTATGCTGCATGCCAGTCAGAGGAAGAGTTGCTCTCTGCGGAGAAGGAGTATCTCATGTCCAAACCAGAGGAGGAGGAGTTTGGTAAAAATCAGGAGAAATGTATTCCCCATAGATTGTTTTCCATAGATATGTATTTATCAGTGGTAGCTGTTCTTCATATTGGTTTTTGGTTTTCATCCAATGTCTGTCCTATTTTTTTACGTGAAACTTCCAGCTCTACATTTTTTTGCTTTATTAGAGTAAATGTCATATTCAAAAGAATTACAGAAAAACCACGAGTAAATACATTTGACCTAAACTGGACTAGAATATAATATTACGTCTATTTAATTGTAGTAGTTTTACTACTGGTGATGTTATTTCTTTACAATTCTAAATTGTTGTGAAACACTGGGCTTATATGCACTTATTTAATTTAATCAACATAATTTTCAGCACTTTATTAATTATTCATGAGTGTTAAAGGAATCTAATCAAACTTAAAGGTTATTTTGGCTGTGATATCTGACACATAATTTACAAGCACCATTGTAAATGTACCTTGGTTTGTATTTTCAATTGAGTATTAATAATCGGATGTAATTTGTTATATTTCATTACTTCATTCCTGTGATTTTGATGATTGAGATTTGATTTAGAGAACATTTCTGAGATATGGGCAGTGATTCAAAAGTCTTGAACAAGGTGGATTGTATCCTGCATCTCCTTAAAATTGCCCATTTATATTTAAGTCTTCTTAAAGACTAATCAAGTGTCTTGTTCACAGATCCTTTTGATGTTAATTCAGGAGTGGAATGCAGGAATCTCAACAGAAAGCAGTGGTAAGCATTTAATAAATACAATGAAGGCATTTCACATTCACACTTCACATCACACTGTTGTGATGCATATGCTTACACATGGAACAATTGGTACAGATCCAGTTATTTTAGTGTTGACAGTTTTGTCAGACGTCATTTCATCACCTTTTTAGTTTCAACACAAAGTTACCCACTGTCAGCTAAAATGAATATTCCTGGCAAATATTCATTCATACTGCACATGGTTTGTTCTCCACAAGTTATAATAAAAAATGAAATTTCTATATTTAGTGCACCTGAAAATGATGATTCGAGTGAGGATACAGACACTTCTGAGGATAATGAAGATGAAGCAGAAGATGAGGGAACTGAAAGCAATGATGAATCAAAAACAGACTTGCGTCATCCTGAAGTGGTAGAGACTGATTTGGATTAATCACAATAAAGAATATTTCAACAATGGATCTATTTAACACAAAGACTGGGAACATTTGTTTTTAAAACTCATGGTTGTTATTTAAACTGATGATTGTATTGGGCCACATTTACCAAATGTTTATTTTTAAAAATGAAAAAATAAATAAATGTTTATAATCTAAATACAGATTAAATTACTCTTTGTAGCCTTCATTTGATCTAAGGTGAGTATTTGGATTATGTTTGTCAAGGTAGGAAATGATTTCAACAATGGATCTATTTAACACAAAGACTGGGAACATTTGTTTTTAAAACTCATGGTTGTTATTTAAACTGATGATTGTATTGGGCCACACTTACCAAATGTTTATTTTAAAAAATAAATAAATGTTTATAATCTAAATACAGATTAAATTACTCTTTGTAGCCTTCATTTGATCTAAGGTGAGTATTTGGATTATGTTTGTCAAGGTAGGAAATGATTGAAAGTGTCAAAACACCATAAATAAACCAGCCCTTTTTGTTGTTAGTACAATAACAATACATATTTTCTATTCCATTCCTTCCACACAAAAGCTGTGTTTTATAGGAGCTGTGTGTTACTGTCTGCTGTGTATTCTTGCTACATGTAAAACAGACTGGGGCAAAGACTTGTAGTGTCACGTCTGCTGTGATATTTGAGCATCAGCTGCTGCCGTTGGACTTGATCAGCAGAGGATGATGTGTGTGTGTCCATGCGTGCGCGCGCGCGCGCGTGCAGAGGGGGGCGGACACAGCGGGACTCTCCTCCGCTGTCCTGCGTTAACATTGTTGTGGAACGACGTCACAGCTCGAAAATGAAGGCTCAGAGGCAGCCATTACTGGAGCTTCTCTAATTATTTTATTCCAAATAAATACTCGAGGAAAACTCCCATGGCAAGAGCTACAAGTCATTTGGTGAGTGTCGCAACTTTGACGCGAATGATAATTCGAAGCCGGTGCTCAAAAAAGACAGTGCGGCCGCTGTTCGACAACAAATAGTTAGGTCGGGCCTTCATCTGACGAGCCTTGCTAGCCGCAAAAGATCGTTTAACGTTGCCACTCACTAGCTAGCAACACTAGCTGGCTAATGTTTGCTAACACAACACCTTATGTTTGCTGCGTAAATCGGGGTTTTCCAACACCGGGGTTGTTTGGTGATCGATGCTCGTGGGAAGGATTTGATGTCTACTTAGTATTTGCCTGTATTTGATATCAGTGTTATAGAATGCACAGCCGCTTCCCTTGGTCAGTACCAGTTGGCTAACGTTAGCTGTGCGGGTTCGCGCTTTCGAACGATGTTGCTGCTTGCTAACAAGCTAACGTTAGCTCGGTCGGGTTCCACCTTTGGGTAGAAGGTAGCATTGTAAGGTTAACGCTCTGTAGTTCGACTGTCAGCTTTTTAACTTTCACGTTTTGACATCAACGCCAGCGCACAGACCGTGAACACGACTCTCTTATGTCACACGAGAACGACATCATGATATGTAATAACTTATTCGTTACCTGCCGTGCTAACGCTAGCTAATTGCCTTGCTGTTAGCGTTAAGTTTATAACTCGCTGTCAGCGTTGGCCGGCATTATTTGACAAGGCAGGAGCTAATGTTAGCCTGCTAGCAGGCGTCAGTTAGCAAAGAAAGTTCGCACAGGCCTGTTGTTATCAGACTACTCGGGGTTACGTTAACGCTAGCTGTCATTTACTGTCAACAATGTAATGTTTGACTCATAGTAGTGTATTAGAAAATGTTTATATGACCAGTTGTCAACCCTTCAGTGAAGTACGGATAAGGCAGCTAAATGGCCACACCTTGGTTTTGAATGAGAAGAAGCTAGGTCAACTGAACTAACTAATGCTAACTGATTGGTAAGGGGAATACCATTACCAGTCACTGTTAAAGGTGGTGCATTACGTTCCAAATAACGCTGGCGTGTAACCATTGTTAACAAGAACCCATCCGCTGTATGAATCTTTAACAATAAATTGGTGGGTTTCGCGTCAGCGTTTGTTTGCGTGATGTGCCCTGTCAGTAAGATAGTTTGTCGTCATTTTGGATGAGTTGTAGTAGTTGCAGTAATGCTCATAACTACACCTGTCACTTGAAAGCAGGACTGCTAACACCCCTTTTTACAACATTAACACTGAAAGCTGGGGGCAACATGCTTCAAACCTTCGTCTTTCATACTTGTTGCTTGTCCTTATCAATTACGATAGACTTTGCTCTTGAAGTGTTTTTACCTGAAATTACTGAGGTCCTTATCCTGCCTAAAGTTTCAGCAGTTCAATTAATGTGTTAATTAGTCCTTACAGATCTAGAGCCCTTTAAACATTTGGTGTCTGAGTTGTCTAAATTACATTTTGTTGTTTTTACTGCACCACAAAATACAGCAGGTTGTACACAATAATAGAGGCTGTTGAATGGATTGCCATTTGCTGTTTATTTCCCAGTAGTGCTGTCACTTCATTTAAAGGAAATATGATGAGCTATAACCAAGCAATCGTTTTAAGTCCAAATAGCAACAAAAAAAACAACCCCTGATACAGATACTTTTAAATCCTTGTTTTTCATTGCATTAAAGGGTATGTGCACCCCCCCCCTCCTTATAATCTGCAGATACAATATTTCATCATATCACAGTTGGCCTAGTTTTTCTTTTTAGTTTAAACAACATTTACAACCGCATCACCCCGACTGATGCATTGAAAATGCTTCCTCTCTTGTTTCAGTATGATGTTGTGCCCATTCAGCCCAGTGTTGTCATCGGTTCCTGCTCGCATCCATCAATGGTAAGAAACCACCCTGACTCCTGCTCGCCACTTGCTATCCCAGGCGCAAGCAGTAGCCACTGTCCCGGCATGGAGGGCTCAGCCTCGGAGGCACGTGCTGTTGGAACGTCGGCCGGCAGCCAGGTCTCAGACCTCCGCACACAGCCGGCTGTGCAGACGCCTCAACCACGCAAGAAGAAGCCAGAGGACTTCAGATTCGGCAAGATCCTGGGAGAGGGCTCCTTCTCAACGGTGTGTAACTTGCATTCTACCGAGTATCAGAATGATACCCGAGTAGATCTGACAAAACGGGTAAAAAAAAAGAAGAGTTACAAGATCTCCCCAGTTTGACAAGATTTGTGTCTTTATTTTAACCTAAGGTTGTCCTGGCGAGAGAGCAGGTAACGGGGAAAGAATATGCAAGTAAGTATTGGTGTTACAACTTTTGCTGAATAGTATTATCAAGATGGAAAAATTGCAATGTTCAGTTGTATTAATTATACACTAAAATATTATTTTCTCTCCTCCAGTTAAGATTTTAGAGAAGCGCCATATTATGAAGGAGAACAAAGCCCAATACGTGAAAAGAGAAAGGGATTTGATGTCAAATCTAGATCACCCCTTCTTCGTCAAACTCTACTTCACATTTCAAGATGATGAGAAGTTGTGTATCCTTTTTAATAAATTCAATTAGTCATGTTCTTATGTATGTTAATAACTTACCAGTTGTATTTTATCTGTGTATCTATAATTAATCTTAAGTGGTTTGCTTATGACGCTTCATTTCTGGTAATTGCATTGATTCTTAACTAGATGTTCATAGATTTTGGTCTCAGCTATGCCAAGAATGGAGAGCTTCTGAAATACATTCGCAAAATTGGCTCATTTGATGAGACCTGTACTAGGTTCTACTCAGCTGAAATAGTTTGTGCCCTAGAATACTTACATAATAAGGGGATAATACACAGGTAAGACTTTTTTTTCCATCTTTAATTTTAATTTAAAACAAAAAATATATGTTTTTTTTATATAATTAACCAAGTCATTTTTAACATTTGCTAAAACCTTTTCCTTTCAGAGATCTGAAACCAGAAAATATTCTTCTGAGTGAAGAGATGCACATCCAGATAACAGATTTTGGGACGGCAAAACAGTTATCATCAGACAGTAAACAAGGTATACAAACATTCTAAGTCCTAAATGTGATGTTTTGTTTGGTTGTAAGACAATGATTCCTATATTCATGTTTCTGATATATTTTCAATGTTTTGCAGCCAGAGCAAACTCCTTCGTTGGAACAGCACAGTATGTGTCTCCAGAGCTGCTAACAGAGAAATCAGCCTGCAAGAGGTAACTGAATTTTCATCATCATTCATGCTTATAATTATTGATTGATTTTTGTAGGATAAGGATGCCAACACATTATTCATTTTATTGATCAATTGTGTTCTTCCCATAGCTCTGATCTCTGGGCTTTAGGGTGTATTATCTATCAGCTGGTGGCTGGTTTACCACCTTTCAGAGCTGGGTAAGTACCAAGGGGATGTTGTCACATTTCAGTTTATTTATAATCATTTTGTGGTTCAATATGTTTGCCATGTAATGTTGCTAATTTTACCCATTAAAGTCACCTTGTTATTTCAGATGTATTCAACAAATGCACGATCATAATCCAGCCTCTGTAACATATATTTTTTTCTAAACTAAACACCGTCTTAACAGTCCCTTTTTTTCCTTCTTGCGTTTAATATACATTGAAGAAATGAGTACCTAATATTCCAGAAGATAATCAAGCAGGAGTATGAATTCCCTGAGAAATTCTTCCCCAAAGCCAAGGATCTTGTCAGACTGCTTTTGGTGAGCTAGAATTACCTCCATCCATGTGTTGCCTACCCCTAAATGCTTCTGATATCCGTGGGGAAAGTCACTTGGTATTCTAGTTAACTGTGTTAATGTTGGTCATCTACAGTTATATTTGTTTTCCCCTCAGTCACTGGACCCTTCCAAGCGGATTGGTTGTGAGGAGATGGGAGGCTACGACCCTTTGAAGCATCACCCTTTTTTTGATACCATCTCATGGAGTGACCTTCACATACAGACGCCCCCCAAGCTCACCCCCTACCTGCCAGCCATGTCTGAGGATGATGAGGACTGCTATGGAAATGTAATTTTTTTTACCGAGATCCAACGGTGAAGGTCCACCGTTTGTTAATTGATGAAAGGACATAGACACGCTAACTTTTCTCGCTTATCTCATTTTATACCTCAGTACGATGATCTCCTGAGCCAGTTCAGCAACATGCAGGTGGCCCAATCCAGCTCGTCGCACTCCCTGTCGCCACATGAGTCCACGCCCCCGCAGAGGTCTAGCAGCAACATTGAACAGTACATCCACGACCTGGACAATAACTCCTTTGAGCTGGACCTGCAGTTCACTGAAGAGGAGAAGCAGTTATTGCTGGATAAACAAACCACTGGAAACCCCTGGTAAGCACCCTCTCAACACGTTTCATCCAGGTCATCCTGTTTACATGTGTATGAACATTGCGTAGCTGGAGTGCTTTTCATTATTCTTCCTAATAGCTGCAACTCTCTTAAGTCAAAGTCTACCTGGCGTTTGAGAAATGCTGAATCACATTAAACTGTTATATCCCTTTGTCAATAAGTAAAAGTGGTCCATGCATACATTCTAGGAGCAGGTGGGCTTCTGTAATCATTTTTATTCTTTTTCTTTCCACAGGCACCAGTTTGTCGAGAATAACCTTATACTGAAAATGGGCCCAGTGGATAAACGAAAGGTTTGTAACATCTGACCTGTATATTTGAAGTCTTTACATTGCGTTGTCAATATTTACTGGGGTCAAAAAGCCATTCCTCCTCCCACGTGAATTAGAAGTCACCTCATCGCACACTTTTCTACCTGACAGAAGACGTTTTGGCCTTTTCCAGCTAAACCTTTCTTAATAATGTAGCTGCAGCTTGTGCGAGTGACTCCCCATGGCACTGCTGCGTCCCTGCTGTGGTGTGGTAGGCCTGTTAGGCCTAGCAGCTCCCTCTTTTGGTTAACTAATGACTCGGGTATGTGGGATTCCATTGCAGGGTCTGTTTGCTCGCAGGAGACAGCTGCTTCTTACTGAAGGTCCACACCTGTACTATGTGGATCCTGTCAACAAGGTCCTGAAAGGGGAGATTCCTTGGTCCCCAGAGCTACGCCCTGAAGCCAAGAACTTCAAAACTTTCTTTGTTCACACGGTAATTGACTTTACTCTCAGTTCAGTACATTCTCCTCCAGAAACGTGTTGATACTAGCCCCCATTTTAGAATGTTTTTTTCACATGTTTACCTTTTTTTTTATATATATATATTTTTCCTCCTTTTCCGTGACTTTTGTAGCCCAACCGAACATACTATTTGATGGACCCCAGTGGAAATGCAGACAGATGGTGCAAGAAGATCCAGGAAGTGTGGAGAAAGATCTATCAAAGGCACCAAAACCCTGGCCTATAGGAGTACAGTTCCTCCCGTGGCCACTCCTCTTTAGCTCTGAGGCCAATCACTGAGCAGAGTAACACCCTCTTTAGTGCCCTTCATCACCGCAGTGTAAACAAACTCTTAGAGACGCTGGCATCTAGACCTTGTTTGTTTTCCTGAGTAGAACCATGGGAAAAATACAACTTTGGATTCAGGGTTGCTTTGCTTGTTCTTTGTGCTCTCTGTGAGGCTTCTATTGCATTTTTTCCATGTATGGATGATAAGACTGCCCCCATGCACATCTGCTTTTTGTACAGTCTGCAGGAGGAATAAGAAGGACAAGCTTGTCCTGTAGGGAGATGCAAGCTTTGGTACCGCTAGGACTATCTCAAATGCAAGGACTGGTTTCCTGCTTCAATGATACCATAACACAAAATCTAGCTTTTGTGAACCAGAGCCTATCCTGTTATCTTCATTAAACCATATCCTAAGTCTACATCGTATGTGCAAGCTGTAGTCCGGCCCCACTTCTAGTGCATATACTCCATAGTTGTAATTAATGCTGTTGGCTGATACAGTCTCACACGTTTACCAAACTCAAACCCTCTCTACATTTTATTTTGTCAATGCCCAAATGTTGCCACGGTATTTGAGTTGCTTTTTCTTTTGTCTTTTGGTACTTGCTTATTGTAGTCCAGTTAAGGTCTCGATGTAACAAAGCCGAGCGCTGGTCTGCAATGAGACATGGGTCTGACTAAGTCTCTGTTCATGTGTGAGTTTTCCGTAGCCGTAACAGGGGATGTATTGCAAACAAGGGGTGGGTAAACATGCCACTAGCTTGTACTTTCTAATCCTAACTTGCTTATCTTTCCTGCATGGCCAGTTTTTTTTTTTTTTTTAGCTCAGCCTTGTTCGCTTCTCTCTCCTAGGGCACTGGAGTTATAGTTTATTCAAGTTTAAAGGTGGGTATTTTTGACTGCATTGGCAACCATCGCAAATGTTATGGGATGATTTGGCTGTTCTGTACCATTCACTGGCTATTTCTTTGTGGTGTGAATTTTTCCTTTTTTTTTTTTCTTGTTCGGTGGGATAGTCGGCTCATCTTCAGTACGTCCTGTTGAAAACAAAATCTTATCTGCTGACCACCCCCATGCTGAACCGATAACTTTCATCAACACAGATACATCCACATACTATCATTCTGGGAAGCAATCACAGTAAAGCTGTTGTCCCCGGACAAAGTGGCAGAACTGCCTCATAGGGCTCATAAGCCCATTTGTTTTGTGTTTTCATTCTGACATTTGGCCCAATAGAAATTGAAGCGATTGATTTGACTTGTGCTCTTGTTTTAGCAGTATGTATTATCATGATGCTTTTGATTTTGACATAATACCTTCAGGGCCTCCCCAAAGGTTCTCTTCCTTCAGCTGAGTCTGTGTGCAGTGTGTGACTGGAGTATAGGTGAATAGGGCCCTCAGGCCCGGGGCTCGATGTGGTTGGATGTCAGTTAAAGGATATCTATCTGATCCAAATAACCGATGAAATTGCTGTATCTGTCTATAAAGTTGAGAAAGCACTAGAGAAGTGGTTTCCTCTAGTTAGAAACATTGTTTGAATCAAGTCGATGGCAGTCGGTTACATTGTGTATGGAATACTCAACCTGGCTTGTAACTGACTAGAACTGTGATGTACAGATGATGTATTATTAAAATCTGAAGCAAGTAATGCAATGATATTAGGATACAGTTTTTGTATTTTTATTCTTGTATAAGGTTATTTGATGGCTATTGTTTAGCCTCTAGTTCATTCTGTGTTATTTAAATTCTAATATATGAATCATATTTGGATTGAAGTCATGTTCAGGGGCCATGTTGTGTATGTATTGAGATGTAAAGCCTTTGAATGTGAATAATTATTGTAAACTATAATATTTTACAGCTTTTTTCTTACTATATCATACATTTTCTATTTGCTCAGTGATTTAATCATATTCTGATAATTTAATGAATCTGTTCATTCTCTCTCTGATTATTTGTGCGCTAGGTCAGTAGATGTTGAATGATGAATTTTCCACTTAATGCTTGGTAGTCCAGTAATTAAAGCATGTAGGGATTTAGGCATACAAATAAAGCCATGTGTCCTGTCTTCTGTTTACGGCCGCAGTCATGACACCGTGAAAGCAGCAGTGGCATTCAGTGGCAATGGCTTCTCACCTTTTTTTTTTTTTTTGTTGCAGCATGTAAATAAAGTACCGGCCCATTTATCAGTGTTTGTGTGTCGTGGAAGTTTTCTTGAATGCGCATGCACAAACGTAAATGTAAAAATTGGGTGTCGACCACAGTGCTGGTCTCTGCGCAGCAGGAGATCAACGCTTCTGTGGAACGACGCTGGAATAATTTATGCCTCTGTCAGTGCTGCCGGAGTGGGTGAGGAGGAGTGGCCGAGGAGCTGGCAGCCTGCTTTGCATGAACCGTGGACTCCCAGGCAGCGGCTGCAGCTCGCATTATTTCCTGTCAGCCGCTCAGTCAGAGCCGAAGGGCGGTGGAGACAAGGCGAGGGGATGGCAGAGAATAGCTCCGAGACGAGCGGCTCCGCGCACCGGAGATGTGTGGCCCATTCTCCGGCGGAGAGAAACCTTTCGTCCGCCGCCGGCGGGACACCGAAGTGGGTCCGACTGAACGTCGGCGGCACGTATTTTCTAACCACCAGACAGACGCTGTGTCGGGATCCCAAATCATTTCTTTACAGACTGAGCCAGGCTGACCCCGAGCTCGACTCCGACAAGGTAAATGCTAAGCTAGCTGGCGCTGTAGTTAGGAGCGCACTTAGTCCTCTGCATTTTCATTTTCTACCAAAAAAGAAGACCCTGACTGCTCTGTGCGTCGTTTAGCAGTTATAATGGCGGGTGACCGAATTGACGGACTTGCTGGGTCTGATTATTGGAATCGATTGAATTGGTGTTTATTCAAATACTCAACGTTAACTCGTTTTGTGTGTGTGTGTGTGTGTGTGTTGCTAGTTAGCATTAGCGGACGGAGCTAGCTAGATTCCGACAGTCACCACATGACATACGATCCTTGCTGCTAGCCCTGGTCAGTGTTGCTCGCGGGCAACTTGTGTTAGTAACACAAGACGTCAGGTCTTGTGGTTTTTTTAGGTGCCTACTTTATGAGAGCAGTGGGGTTGTCTTTGGAAAACCTTTATTGTGGATAAACAGCAAGTGGCCCCAGTTGCTGTAAAACTTCACCCATCATCAACTGATGCTTTGAGCTCCACTCGTGGAGGTGTCAAATAGTGACAGTGGTGTATCGTTTCCTGTAATCTGGATTATCGTCTTTGGCACAATCTCTTTACCATTAAGTGCACTTTCCACTTTGCACCGTTTTGAGTTGAATGCCAGACATTGTCATTATTTCATCTAAACTTTGGTGGGTTTCGCCCCTGACTAATTGTGCACGTATAGCTCTTCTCTGGCCTGTCCACTGATTGCAGCGGGTGCAAGTGTAAGTCCTATAATAAAGCAATCAAATAATCTACACCGAAAAGGCCTTTCTTTCTTGAGCAATTTGTGTTTTTCCTTCCTCGCCTGTTTCTTGGCTTTGTTTTCAGCCTCCGTGCTGGTGGTGAGGCTCCCCCAATGAGCGCACAGGTTGTGGCCAAGTGGGGTGAGATGCTGCTGACAAGTGGAAGCTGGGGGATGGAATTCACTCATCTGTCGGAGTGGCCTCAATACTCCGGAATCAGGAGCCTCTCTGTTTGTCCATCTGCCACATTTTAACAGCAACGCGCCTCCTTCAAGCCCCCCCCCCCCAGCACTGTGGAAAACAATGCATTAGTGTCCGTATACATGGGTTAACGTGCCCTTGTGTTTACTGTTCATTCCACTGCCCCATTATTCATTGTTTTTCGTTGACTTGCACATTTTAATCTTCACCCGTTTATGCTAAGCTGAAACCGAGGCTCATCCCATATTTTCATGCAAATATCTTAATCTCTGAATAATCGGCTTGCTTTTTTGTCAGTTTATCCTCCCATGAGCAACGGATCAGTCCATCTCAATCCCTTGTCTTAAGTATGTATCAGACTCTCAAGCCGTTACTGTGCCTTTCTCCCGCAGGCAGTCTGGTTTATGATATTTCCCAGTTGAGAAAAAGTCACAATTTGATATTGTGTCACTTGCCACTTTGTGTCAAACTTTATTATTATAATTTTAGCTTTTTTAGTAGGTCAGGCAACACTGCCTGTGACTAGGAGGCCCTGCGGAGTGACTGATCAGTAAAGAGCTGTTTTTAGGCAAATGCAGTGTTGTGTTTCCCAGCCGGGGAAATGAGAGGTTCAGCTCTCAGTCACGCATGCTGACGTGCTTCATCAGGACTCTTGAGGAGAACTGCATTATTCATGCTGTTGACTGTAGAAGGTTTTGCACACTGGTGTAGACCCGGGGAGAAAGTGGAAGAAGTGCCGTCACGTGCACAGCTTTAACGGCATGCAACTCTTCATTTTAAATCCTTGATCAAAGAATTGACAAAGGCTACTACGTTAGTGATATTTTTGTTAGGAGGTTTGTACCGTGGTGTGTACCCAGTCTGAGAGTTGCACATCTATCCCTTTGGACGACTTCCGCTCTAAAACTACTCTCCTTAGGGCCACTTAAGTAGAGACCCAGCTCTCTCTAGCTTTGAGAGCTGCATCAATTTTTTAAGCAACCCATCACAAAGGATTCTTGTTTCTTCGACTTATTCTTTTCATATTCATATCCATTTGCTGCCTGAACAAGGTTTCTCTGCACCGTGTGCGGGGAAAAATATAGCCGCATTTAATGCCGGATTCAGCTTGTATGTCATGCCTGAGCCCACTGTGGGAGGCAATGTAAATATTTAACCGTGATAGCTTCTTCTTCTGCTCTTCCTGCAGCCACCGCTCAACAGGGCACCCTTTATCCTTCGAAATGAACTGTATTTTATAAAGCCAGGGGCCTACAGTTGGTCATTTCCCTGTTGCAATACATTCAAATGTTGCCAGCTTGAACTTGAACCTGCGCTTATCTAAACAAAGTCGGCTGCAAGACTTCTCTTTCACCTATTGCAATTCCCATTTCTCCCCGTGCTGACAGAAAGCTCCAGGTTGCAGGGACTTCCTGGCTTGCCAGCTTAGCTGCGCAGCTATTTAACTGCCTCTCATCACAACAGCCACGCTTTTAGGGGACTTTGAAAAGGAGCCGTGGTTTGTCATCATCAGTCCTTCTGCAAAACACACTGATGGTGTTGCCTTGCAGGGCGGAAAGTGGTACGAAGGCGAGAGGTTCCTCCCTGCCCGGGTGAAAGGTCACGCATGTGTTCAGTGTTAAATATTTTGAAATATCAGATAGTTTTACATAATATAGCCCTGACGTGATGCGTGTATTATTTAAAAGATGAAGGCCTGTTTGACTATGCCATTACTGCTTATACTCCAGAGAGACTCCTGGCTCCCACTCTACAAGGATCAGACTTCCACTTGGCTAAGTAGCCACAGTCACGTGACTACTGCAACATCTTTTAACCCTGTTTCTGCAGGGGGCTTTTGCTCCGGCTGGGCTGCAGTGAAGCTGCAAATGAATATGCTTTCATTTTTTTTCCTTCTCTGCCTCGAATTGGAATGCCCTCACGTGATCGTTGTGTTAATTGATTTTTTTGTATTGGGTCGGGTTGTTTAAGAACTTTTTAGTTCATTCGTATCCCTGTAAGTGAGGCTATAGAGCATAGCAATGGTGAATTGTTCCATGCAGATTTCTGGTGAACACTTACGTTTACAATCAGACACATGCATGCAGCAGTCTATTTTGTTCAATTAAAACATTGACTGTCGGTGTTTATGTGTCTGCAGAAAGCCTTATTGGACATCATGTGATTGAAGGGTGGGTCATCGTGGTATTTCCTGTGGGAGGATATGTACTGCATGCAGGAGAAGAAATGATAACGTGAATACGCTACACTTCCGACTTTTGTGAAGGCCACCCTTCTAATTGCCCCGTGTTTACCCAGATTTATCATCCTCTTTAGATTGAATGCAGTCATTGTTAGGCCTGATGTTATGTCGTTTAAGGGACTGCGTATGGAAGGCGTTGCACTTAGAATATACCACAAAACACCATACTATTACTGCTATACTATTTTATTGTAAGCCGTGTTAACACTTGTCGGTGTACTTCCCTACAACTCTAGCATTGTTGTTTAGTGAAAAATAAATAATTTATAAAGATTTGCAGTTCACCATTTATATATTTATTTATTATATTTGATCTAATTGTAATTTTGTAGTATACAGTACCGGTCATTTTTCCTGTCTACGGTACTTTTCACTCACTCACTTTCCTCACTCGTCTTTGCCCAGTGCGCCCCAGCCAGTGGGCCCCCAGAGACATAGCCTGTTGTTCATAATTAAAAACAGTGTTCCCTTTGTCTCCATGAGTCCACATCAGAGCCCCCATAATCGTCTTCCTCTGAAAAGGGCCACTGTCACCCCAAGCTCCCCATAGATACATGGGCACCCACAGGACCATAAGCAGCCTTGTCGGCACAACAAGTCAGGAAGCAGAATGTTTACTGAATACTGTACTGTACGAGTACACACGTTGGGTAGCTTTGCATGTTTGTTTAGTGGGAGTTTTTTGAGGCAGTACACAATAGTTTATTTAAGTAGTGCAATTGTCATTTTGAACTATATTATTTTAGCAAGATGAGCACAGGTGTTACTAATAACACCAACAATGACTGTTATTCTGGTTTTCTTGTGTGACAATGAGTCGGCATGCACAATACCAGGAGCCCTGAAGCCAAAGTGCGAACTGGAACTCATTAATTCATGTTGTGTGCTTGTGCTGTGAAGGTTAGGTTCAGTTAACACAATATTTAATAAGGAAGCAAAATGATATGTCAAGTACAAATATAACTTGATTTACATAGAAGAACAGGAAACAGTCGATGCTTTTCAAGCAAACATGTCCAATTATGTCATGTTCTTTTCAGAGTAAAGAGTCAAATGCATAATATGAAGACAGCCTGCTTGTTTCATGTTTTTTTCAGTATCAATTTTGACAGCTTTCTTCTTATTTTATCACAATTTGATAAATACAATTTTTGTTCGGTCTTCAATGCGGGGTGAAAAAAAAATCATAATAGTGGTGAAAAGTTTCAGTGCGGTTTAAATGTGTTGAGTAGGGTAGCTTTGGCCTTGACTGTTACCTCATGCTGGCCCTCTGGTACGTGTCCTTTCACTTCAGTGGCTATGGAATGGTGAAGAACTGACGTGGGGCAACCAGACCAGAATAGAGCTCCTCTGGGCTGCAGTGGGATATTTTTGCATTTTAAAGGAGGTCAACCAGCCGATGGAGTTCGGAGATTCATTAAAAAAAAGTAAATGCACTGGGAGTGTTTCTCATTATTGGAAATATTAATGGGTTTTGGTCCATCTTTGGACGTGGAGCTATGGAACAATGAAGGTTGTCAGTTAAGGCTTGCTGTGTGTTTGCTTTCGGTCATGGCCTGGAGTGTGTGACAATGTTACCATGCTCTCGGGTAAATAATGTGTAAGCTGCAACAACCAGCTATGCTCCTAGTAAGCATATATTGTACATCGCATATGCAACTGATGCAAATTCAAACATCTAGTAGAATCTGGCAGTTTGCCATGAATGTTTGATTCACTAAATGTCACTTCATGTGCAACAATATTTCGTTGCAAACTATTGTGTAACTGTCTCCCACACTGGCTTTCAGCGGATGTGTGAGGCTGTGTGATGGCGGAGAACATGCTAAACCCTAACATCAGGTGCGAGCCAGGGTGCTTTCTCCTGTTCCCACTTGGCAAATTCAGCCTTCTGTTCCAAAATCTTTTTTTTTTCTGTTCTGCTCTAATTGTTTTAGCCTCCTTGCCCCCATGAGACAAAGTCGGTCTAATCACAGTACTTAAAGAAATAGGGGAATACCCAGCGGTTGTGAGAGAATTGGGATCAAACCCAAGGCCTGTGGGAGTAGTGAGGTGATATCACAGAGCTGTTGTGTGTGTGTGTGTGTGTGTGTGTGTGTGTGTGTGTGTGTGTGTGTGTGTGTGTGTGACTCCGCATGGCTTCTCAAACACTGTGGAGATTATCGGCATGAGCTGACCTCATAACTCTCATCCCTCGAGTATTATTCATTCGTGCGCTGTGTTGGATTTTTGTCCCCAGATTACGTTTTCGATTTGGCTTTGCATCTGTTTTTTAATTTGTTCGTTTTTTTTTTTAAAGGAACTGCGTGCAATGTTTAGCAGGGTTGAAAGGACTGGCGTTACACCAAATCCGCAGAATTAAAAAGCAAGTGCACTGTAAATGTTGGGACATTGTCGATCTATAATTCTGATCCTCCTCCTGTTATTTTTTTCAGGATGAAACCGGTGCCTATCTCATAGACCGAGACCCTACATACTTCGGGCCAGTGCTCAACTACTTGAGGCATGGCAAACTGGTGCTCAACAGGGACTTGGCAGAAGAAGGTAATGTCTCGTGTATTTAAAATACCGTTGGCTGTAGGGCATTAAATACATTGCAAACCTATTAACCTCTCTTGATGGTTAGAACATGTCAAACGAGCTTATGTCATATATATATATATATATATATATATTTGTCAAAGAAATATACAGTCAAACATGTATTGTTTTTAATCTTTTATTTACCTGTGCAAAACCCTCAAGTAGATGTCTTTGTTTACAGCTGTTCTTCGGTATTGGTGCTGGATATTACTGCCTGCTTAATTGTTTCTTGTCCACTGTTGAAGGCGTGTTAGAGGAGGCCGAATTCTACAACATCACATCATTAATAAAGCTCATCAAGGACAAGATCAGGGAACGCGACTGCAAGACATCACAGGTACATAAAGCTGAAATTGATTTGTTTCTAAAAGCTCCATTTCTCTTCCTGTTCATTTAGTTTCCATTCCGTCCCACGTGTCTCACATGTCCATCCTTCCTCAGATTCCGGTGAAGCATGTGTACCGGGTGCTGCAGTGCCAGGAGGAGGAGCTGACGCAGATGGTGTCCACCATGTCCGACGGCTGGAAGTTTGAACAGGTAAATCTCCCTCTGCAAGGTCACGGCAGCAATCCTCCATTCGTGGGCCCCACCCACCTCGCCATGCTCCCATTGGCCCCAGGAAGTCCCATCCTTCGATTTTTGAACGGGCTAATAACCAAAACGGCACACACCGTCTTTCCCAATGGCCGCATACATGATCTGGGCATCCCTTCTGTGCTCTGATTGGTTGTTGCAGCTTGTCAGTATAGGTTACGGGCGGGCCCACCAGTCAGAGTTTCTGCTGATTGTGTCAAGGGAGGTGAAGGGAGAGGAGTCTGCTTTGCCAAACAACAGCGGAGAGGTGTGTCCCACAACTTTCTGTCCACGGGCTGGTCACTGCATGGTCCCCATGTTGTCCATACACACCCCGTTGGCCATTGTTTATACTGCTTGCTCACCGATGAGGCTGAAAGAACGTGACACCCTTTTTCCTTGTTTGTGATTTTTATTATTTTATACGTACTCCTACTGCCTTCGTTTGTGAACTTGTCAACAGTTTTATGTGTTATGCTTTGGTGTAGCCCGTAGGCTGTTTGGGGGAGCTGTTTATTGTATAATGCCGTCCTGGTTGTTCAGAGGTGAACCTTAAAGATGGTATATCTTTCAAGCAGGCAATGTAGTTTCTCTACTGAGAAAACACATTTGGATGGTGGGAGTGTGTATTGGACATTTGATCAAATCTCTTTGGGAAGGGGGATCATTGGATCTCCCATCAGAGCTGAAATCTCACTTATCTCCTTACTCAAGTCAGATGGGGGAAACTCCAAAAAAACAAAACACTCCTTATGCGAAGCCTAAAGCCCAGGAGAGAAAAGATGAGCTTTTATGACCTACTGCTTTCTTTAAGACTCCATAAACACGGACACTGTGTTTGTGTCCACAAGTTGGATCCATGAAAAGCTCCTTGAGGTTGTTTGGTTGTCTTTTGCAGCGCTGATTCCTAATGTAAGAGAAATCACTAGACAACAACACGTCTCTGGCGGCAGTAGCTAATGAGGGGATGCGTGTCTGAACATGCATACCTGGGTACTGAGGGTATACATGTAGCCCACACTATGTACACACTTACCGTTCGGCGTTGAAAGCGAGGAACAGGAATTTGTCTTTTCTTTTCTTTTATTTTCAGAAACGAAGAGTTCTGGTTATTTATTCACCCTCTTTTGTCTTCGTTAATTTCCAAAAGCTAAAACAGTGCTTGAACTAATGGATGTAAGTGCACTACATTGTCATTGTTTGCTGATTGGTGGATTTTTGAAAAAACTCTCTCTATATATATATTTATTTTTTCAAGTTGTAAGGTAGTTCAACTTATTTGTGATTATTTTATTCTTGTGTCTTTACTTTTTAAATTTCCACAGTTGAGGTCTGCAGGTCCTGAATATTCAGTTTGAATTGTATTTCTTACAAATTCACTGAAAAATACACAAACACACCATGTTGTTATATCTCTTCATACTATACTCGCTCATTTACCTGGTGGTCTCAGTGTACCAATTTTTTTTTTTGGCACCACTCATTTATGTTAACTCATCTTTTTACCATATTTCCTTCCCACCCTGACCCACACTTGATGTCACTGGACGTTGCTGATTGCAGTTGCTCTTTTTTTGTCATCAACCTCTTTTGCATTAGTTTTAATAACTGTCTTCCCTTGATTGCAACCCCCGTTTTTGCCTGCATGTTTATCGGTCTAAACCTGTTTCTTCCCTTGTGCTCTGCTCTCATGTTCTCTATATATAGCTGGTCAGCATAGGCTCCTCTTACAACTACGGAAACGAAGACCAAGCAGAGTTCCTGTGTGTAGTCTCCAAGGAGCTGCACAATCAATCATACGGGACAAACAGTGAGCCCAGTGAGAAGGCTAAGGTAAGTGCCTATGAGTGTGAAGAGGACGGCTGAAAATCCGTCATGGTAAATATGCGTGAATGATGGCCTGTGCTGGGTGTTTTAAAATCACAGCATTTATGGACGTCCCACCAGAGGACTGAGAGCCCCTTTAGTTTATTGATGAGAAGCTTCTATGAAGGAGGACATTGTAAATATTTAGTGCTTCATTTAAAAACTAGACTGCTTGCAGATGTAGTGGGGGGTCATAAGATAAGATAATTACACTCATCTTAGATTTGACCTTTATATAATATATATAAATAAATATAATGCAGAGTAGTGGGGAAAAGATTTTTCTCAAGAGGTTTGGGAGTGAAGCAGGGGGCACACCCCGAGGAATTCACGCACCCGTCAGCTTGTCCCTGCTGGGGCCCCACTCATGAAGAGAGCTACACGTGAAGAATCACACGACCTGTCTTCACGCTGCTGTTTATTTCAATCGAAAGATGGAACACTGCCGGTGCATCGTTTAGGCAAATCCTGAGTGTAGAGAAAGGTGCCCTTGAATAACATTAGCATACGTTTCCTTGTGTTTTGTGTCTTGAAGTTCTGCACGAGATGTAAACAAATTTCAAATATTATACAACGTGTCTTTCTGGTTTTCTTCTGTGCCATCTGCATGCTGCATGTTGCTCAGAGCCAGGACGAAGAGACGGCTTACGATTTCAATGACTCTGATTAGTGTTGAGCACTTGTGATTCACTGGTGAGCGCTCAACTGCTCATAGTGCCTCCGCCACACCTCCCGCGTTGGTCCCCCTCTTCCTTTCCAGTGCCTTTTTCATGCACTTAACACAACTCAAATACAGCATCAAAAGAAAAGTGGCTGATTATATGTCAGAAATCAGCTTTGGCCTTCAGTCAATGAGCCCAATACTAAGTGAAGCCAGACAAGCTCACACTGTTTGAGCAGTGTAAATAAAAACCCCTTGTAATTATGTTCATGCTCAGGGTATGCTAAATCATCAGTTGCTGCAGTTGGACGTTTGTCTTTTCATTCAGCGACATAGTAAAGGAACGAACCACACTCAAAAAATACTGGTAGACGTAGTTTAGCTTGGAGAGCAATGATAACAGTCAGAATTGGGTCTAGGTTAGGGTGAAGGGTCAGGTTAGGCATTTGCTGTTTTGTGATGGTGTGCGTCTGCAAAGACATAGAGCCAGAGAGAGTGCATGCAATATATTAAAAAAAAATGCTCACTTTGGAGTGAGGGAGCATTAAACGCAGGCCGTTTGTGTACTTGTATTAACGACAGATGGCCGCAGACAGGCCATGATGCAGTATGTGGTGAAGCGATGCATTGAGTATCGTGGCTCATTTCCAAAAAAGATATGGTCCTTCTTATTACGTCAAGACAATTCTTCAACATCAGTATTTTGTTAGAACACGCTTTAGTCACGTAAACCTCTTTCTAGTCCCCCTGCTTAGCTTCAGTTAACCCTAAAAAATGGCCCAACAGCCTTGGCTCATGCAACCATTTCCCTTTTCTCATTATTCCGTGTTGAGCATTTTGTTGTTGCGTTTACTTCATTATGTGCCACCCTTGTCTCTGCAGATTCTTCAGGAAAGGGGTTCCCGGATGTGAAGAGGACTTAGTATTATGAGCTCCAGGTGTTATGATGCAAACATATCATCTTTGTGGAAGAACGTTTGGCACAATGGAGATTTAAAGGGCGGGTTTACGTTTTTTCTTTTCTTTTCTTTTCTTTTCTTTTCCCTCCGTCTTGATTTTTATTTCTTGATGTAAATATGTTTACTGACAATTTGTGCCTGCACACCTAAAACTGGACCTTTATAAATTAGCAGCAAGTATTTTTTTTTTTCTGATTCAGTGTAAGGAATTGCAATCTGCAAATGTTTAATGGCTGTTATCATATAAGGCCAATCATTCGCTCAGGGTGATGTATTGAATTAACTCTATCCTCCGACTCAAGGGTCTGCCATGGGATCATTCTGGTCTTTATAACTCAAAAGTACAAACTCAAAATCATTGTTTAAAGATGTTAAGAAGGGAATTGTGCATTTATTTAGTGCATGGTGAAGGGTTGGGCTATTAAATGTGAAATTCACCCCAAAAAACAGGTTGACAAAATGTTTTTATAGAGACTTTCAAACCGTTGGACTGAGATTTGTGATCATGAGGATCCCGAACTATACATCACACATTTTGTCGGACGGAGTTGAGGTGGCATTTTTCTTTGACTTTAAAAATACCCTTTTCAGAAACTATTCATGGTCATCAATGGAAAATAACATTCACTGTGATTTGACCGTGTTGGATAAGGGGCATTACGTCCTTTATCACATACATTGCTGACGACGAAAGGACCTGTAATAAAAGAGAAGTCCCACTTTCACGTATAATAAGATACAGTATCACAATGCAAGAAACGTCTTTTTCATTCACTTGCTTAGCTTGGGAAGTAAATGTGCTGCTGCTGTAGTTGCTCATGACACTATATTCTCTTATCTTGCAACCTAAGCGACACAATTACCCACTAATATTTTCAATATGAGATGATATATTACATTTTCAGAAAGTCCCCTGAACTGTGTTGACCATCTATGTTATAAAGTATAAGTTTACATCAGGTTTAATCCGTCAAATCATTTTCTGATTCATTTGTTTAGTTTGAGACCTCATGTTCATAAATCTAAAGTAAACTGCCATAAAAAAAAAATCTAAGTGTTTTATGTTTAACAGTGACAATATGTTTTTTTTAAAGATCAGTATACATCTTTTTCCACTGACTTCTGAGTTTTCCTTAACTGGCTTGATTTGTATGTGTGAGGAAATATTTTGGTTAGGGTTTTTGTTTTTTTGAGGGGAAGTATTTGTTGTTTTTAATGTTTTGGGACTGGAACTGTTTGAAGGCAGTGGTGAAGGATTTTCTGATCATATCCAGAGGATTGTCTTTTGATGTAAATAATCCAAATTCAATATTAATATTTAACTCTCAAAAAAACTGCACGTTTTGTACACTGTATAGAAAACACAACTTCAAATGTAAGTTGTTTATACTGGATCTTTAAAAATGAGAAAATCTTGATAATGTTAAGTTCTGTTTTGCATTGTTTGTACAGGACTCTATGGAGATTTCCAAGTTCGGATTGATACAGCTGATGTTGACTATGGTGTCTTTCACTGAGAACATACCTGGAACATGTTTTGATAACCAATAACAAAGCTATACTTGGCTGGCTATGAAGTTGACTGTTACATTTTAAAAAAAACAAATGTATTTTTCCTGCAGTGTAATAGATTTGTCTAAGCATTTTGAATTGTGTAGATTTTGTACACAGAATTACATGCACTGCAGTGGAAAACAACACTGTGCACATTGCTTACAGCCTGTAATGCCTGTTGTTAATGTAAATAGTGCATTTTAGGACACTTTTTTTATAGAAAGTTGTTTTCAGGTTTGTGGTTTTTGATAGGTTGGATATTCCATTCACAAGTAATCATTTAGTGTTGCCTTTCTCCCAATGACCAAAATCTAATGTCTTATGTGTATTGCACACATTGATAGTGTCAGGGATTAGTAAACTTTTCTTAATGCTGGCACACTTTGTACATATAGACTTGTTAACGACACACAAACCTCCATTTACTCACACACATGTACACTTGACAAAAAAAACACTTTTATATTGTCCAGGTAACAGTAAAGTATGGATGCATGTTTTTAATAAGGTCACCACACAAACACACACACACAAGGGCTTTTAAATTGCAACGTTTTAGATCTGAAAAGTGGTTTATTCAAAGTAGACTGGTTTTCCTGCCGGTGATAGGCTATGTTTACATTTGCTATAGTATTCTGAAGCCTTCCAATTATGTACCGTCTTGCACTCCCTCACATGTGTTCACATATGTCTGACTTGCGTGACTGCACCAGGGACAATTAGCACTCCAAGTGAACTGGTCCTAACTCAGACATTTTAAGATACTCCATCCATTTCTGATATCCAATGCTTGAGCGACGCAGACAATCTTGCTTTTGGCCCTCTTTAGTGGCAGTTACTCTCTTTTTTATAGGATGAAACTTGCGTTGGTTCAGTGCTAAGGTTTATTAGTCTTCTGACATTTTTTCCTGCAGCGGCACTTCAGTGTTTTGTGTTTATTTTGCTTGTTATAGTTGTAACCTAGTTTTATATACTTAAGGCTGAGGTGTTATATCCCTCTTCTTAGCAGCCACATTACCTTTAACACCTTTCTTAAACAGGTTTTCTGGATGAGCATTTGCCATGGTAATCATTTCATGTGATGGACAAACTTATCAACTCTGTAGCTTAATACTATTAAGTGCTCTTTTTGTTGTTGCATTCAAATAATTAGCCACAGATCACTGTAATGCATGATTGACGATCACACTTGTAACCAGAGGGAATGCATGTGTCATTTTTCCTTAATCCAACAGTTACATCAAACAATAGCGTTTTCATATCACTACATAGATCACTTCTGTATGATCTTATGCAATGTTAAAAATGTAAAAACTAACTGAGGATAAGGGGATAGGTCTATATGGTCATGCATAAGGTAAACACAATAAAATGTTGTCATTCATGGCTCTGTGTGCATTTTTATTTTCTCATAATTAAGGATTTAAATAAATAAAATATGTGTATGATCACAGTTGTGATCATAACCGGTCAAATACATCTCACAAAAGTGTACGTCCACCTGTAGACACTAATGATATAGTGATAATCGTAATTTCTGTTCAATCGCGACCTCTTGTGTCATTTTGTGTATCTGACATAGTTGCCTGCAAAATTGCCTGTTCAAATCTAGACCAAAACAGATTTTATGCCCATAAAGTCAAATTAAATTGAATTTTAATGTGTTTTACACCCCGACGTCTAAGTACATGTACATTGTATTTATTTTGTCTTTGAGCAAAACAGGTGAATCCGAGTTGTCAAACAGTCGTTTGGGTTAACGGTATTTAGTCTGCGCAAAGATCTTATACAAGAGAAGATAGAAATCGGTCCTCACTTGCTCGAATGGGACCTGGGCCTTCCCACTGAAAGCAAACAATGTATTATTTCACTAACCTGTAAATATGTTAAAAATAAAAACAGCACATGTCCCACATAATAACAACAATACACATTTAATGTCTTTCTAAAATTTAACTTTTTTATTACGCTAAAAAAGGAACGTAGTTATCAGATAAAACCACCGAAAAGCCGAGATGTATCAGTGGTTTAAGACACTTGTTTTGATTGTTTTGAATGGAAAAGAACACAGTAAAATAATTATATTTATGTATTTAATGAACACAAATATCAAAAGATGAAAGCGCCAGTCTTTTCCTCTTAGCGGTATTTAAACAAAGACGGAAGTAAATCACGGATGACCATCCTGCCTCGGTGTGTGTGTGTGTGTGTGTGAGTGTGTCTGGCTCGGGTCGGAGCGGGTGTTTTTTTCAGGAGGGAAACTTTACCTGGTTTTACGGGATTAGAGTGCGATCAATTCATTTCGCTTTATTACCAGAACCGGTGCAACCATACTGAAAGGTAGGAGCGCATCCTGGTTATACAACATGTTATTTCCGTCGTGTATTGTGATATTTTACCCGCTCCAGTTTGCGCCATTTTCGCTAGTTTGGTCGTGCACAAATGTGCGCCTTTTAGCCCTGGCGTTCTTTGTCTCTATTCTTTAATGGGTCGTGGTGAGGTTAATTCCTGTCCAGCCTTTCACATCCTCGTTTGTTGTCACACGCGAGGCGTGATCGAGTGTCAGAGAAAAAACAGTGGTCACGTCTCCCCGTCCAAAAATCGTGTCCAAATCAAGTGCAATTGCGCATTTTTGTGCTGCATCAGGCCGTGTCAGACGCTAACAGCGCCTATCGGGATGTAGCACGATTCTGGCGCACATGAGTTAGCTCTCCAAGCTAACCGGCTAGCCCGCTAACCAAATAGCTCTACCACTTACATTTGTTTTCCCCTTTGACAGTAAGTTTTCCCTAACGCAAGGCGAAGGTGACGCATACGAGATGTCAACGGCGTCTCTTCTCTGTCTCCATGACTTTTTTTCTGTTTTTTTTCACGCTGCTCGAGTGGAGAAAGCGGGTTTTTTGTTGTTGACATGTATCTTCACCTGCTAACTTGACTAACCGTGTTAGCGTTCCAGATATGTCGATTTTAACAATTAGTCGCAATACCTGCGAGGTAGCGGTAAAGGGATTTGCATTTCGTTTATAAACTGACATCTAGGGGGGGGGGGGACTCTGCTGGTTAAGCAACTCCAATGTTGTAAAGTTATTCCGTCTGTGGGCTGTTGCTAACACCGTTTGTTGCTTCACCTCTGTCATCAACCCCGGAGCATCCGCCAGAGATCCCAGCCGAGGGACGATCCAATTAATGCTCCAGATGATCACTTAAGTGTGTTTTAAACAACAACTCTGACAATTTAGTCTCCCTACTACACTTTAAATACTTCATTGATGATCACATCGTCATACACGTCAGGAATAAGTGTCTGATTTATCCATGTAGAGAACGATGGGTTGTGGATGTCCCATTACTGTATATAGCTGCGTCTGGATATGTTCATTTTATGTATATTACTTGTGATTCTATAATTCTACATAAGATCCCTTCAACCCAAAACTTCCATTGACACAAAGCATAGAAATGTCCCACTGACCTGGCTTTCCCTCTCATTACAGGAGTACGCAAATCATGTCAGGCATTGCATTGAGCCGGCTTGCACAGGAGCGCAAGGCATGGCGGAAGGACCATCCTTTTGTAAGTAGTGTATTTGAGAGAGCACACCATTTCTGACTCATCTGTGAGACACTTTGAGCCGTTTAATCTTTCCAGATCTCCAGTATACACAAAAGCTCTAACTGTCTGTGTTCCCTGATCAATTTTATTCAGGGATTCGTTGCTGTACCAACAAAAAATCCAGATGGAACCATGAATCTCATGAATTGGGAATGTGCCATTCCTGGCAAGAAGGGGGTAATGTGTTTTCATCTGTTCGCACCATGCACATCATTCTTTCATGTAGCTGTAACTGCTAAATGGAACACAGAAAGCGCTGAGTCAGTGATTTGTGGCAGAAATGAAAGAGCATCTATGGTTTGTAAACAACTTTTATTACATAACCGTTATAAACCAAGATGTGTTTTTTTCATGTTTTATGGTGACGGCAATATCGATATTGAATTGATAAAAGAGGAGCGAACTCCTTCTTTTATCCATTCATAGCAACAGCCTGAGCAGTTGGTTTGTGTTTAAATATGATATGTTATTTTAAGAAGAAGCTGTAATGCTTTTGTCTCCTCAGACTCCGTGGGAAGGAGGCCTGTTCAAGCTGCGCATGTTGTTCAAGGACGATTATCCTTCTTCACCTCCGAAATGTGAGTTACAGTGTCTCATCTGCGTCCACTTCTGTCGTTTTGCCGACCACTTGTAGTATCTCTTATTTTGTACCTGTGCCTAATACTTTTTGAAATCTAGCCATCCTGCTCTGCTTAGGGCTTACAATAAAACAATGTTTTAGGTGTAAGACTTTCAAGTATCAAGACAATTCACTGACATTTTCAAACGGCAACAAGGGTGTTCTCCTGACATCTAGTGATTCATCATCTATCTACAGTGTGCTGTCTTCACATCAAACAGCAGCAGTTGTCATACATATCAAATATTTCCAAGCCTGTGGCTTAGGGGCAGCAGCAGGATTTCCCAGTTTGATATATATGTGTTGGCTCCACCTCTTCAGTGGCTTTGAGGACTGGAAGGTCCAGCGGTATGTGTCCACTAACTTGCTGACAATTGTTAAAACTGCCTATGGCATCAACTTCAAAGTGTGACATATAGTTAGTCTAAAACGGTTAACAGAGGATTGTCACAGCAATGATGATGCACCTGCCTGAAGTGGTTCAGGCTGGTGACATTAGAGGTCTTTCCATCTTGTCGGGGATTGAATTATCCATTTAATCATAGTAAGTAAAGAAACATAAGTACATTTGTCATTGTGTTTCAGGTAAATTTGAGCCTCCACTCTTCCATCCAAATGTGTATCCATCAGGCACCGTATGCCTATCTATACTAGAGGAGGACAAGGACTGGAGACCGGCCATCACAATAAAGCAGGTTTGGATTGCACAGCACATTTTCATTCCTCATCCCTAAAATTCAAGTGATGCATCAAATCAAAAATATGAGTTATCTAGTCATATTCCTTTACTTCTTACAAGAAAAGAAACATAGAGATATTAAAGCTTATCAGTGCATTCTAATTGCATCTATTTATTTACCTAACAGGAGACTGTAGCACGCATGTTTTTAATCATGAGCTCTACGTATTATAATATTAATATGTCTCATGGGTTTATTTATCCTGTAGATCTTATTAGGTATCCAGGAACTCCTAAATGAGCCAAATATCCAGGATCCAGCCCAAGCAGAGGCTTACACAATCTACTGGTAAGTGATTACAGAGTTCAGTACATGTTGACCTGGCTTGCCAAATCAATCCTCCCTGATCTCCTATAATCTATTCACACATAAATGTAATTATTTTATTTGTATAGAGTTGTAGTGTCGCATGCCCAAAGTACTTTGCATAGTAAGGTCAAGGCCTTACGATATTATGGACAAAAAAAAAGCCCTTCTCCCAATGAACAAATATTTACTAATGGGAAGAAGCCAACCTGTAAACAGTTTTACTATTGGTGGTCAATTCAATTAAAACGTTATGTGCGATGAGTGCACAACAGTTGTTTGTGTCATTTGGGACAGTACTACCCTTTCTGAATGACACGCTTCACCCGTGAGTGTACTGTGCCCAATACAATACACAGTACAATATTAATATAATATAAAGTAATCATTCTCCAGGAAAACTGGTTAAAATGCTGCTTTGCCTTGTATAACGTAAACAATATTACTTTTTCATTTTTGTTGTATTGCTCAAAATATCATTATTTTTTATCTTTATTATATTATTATTTTTTTAGATTGTATTCAGATTCACCGTTTTCTTTTTTTTTGTCTAAGGCCTTAAAACATTGTGATAACATATTATTGTGTTTTAACCATTTTGCAGCCAAAACAGAGTAGAATATGAAAAAAGAGTTCGAGCACAGGCCAAAAAATTCTCCCCCTCGTAAGGGGGGCGAAGACTTGCTCCGCTGCAGCAGAAGGAATGGGTTTAACAAGAATCACCTCCCCTCTCAGTCTCTCAATGAATGTGCTCCTCTCACATCGGACTTGCTTAAAGACTTCTATTTAAACTCCACACATTCTGTGCCATCCGCTCTCTTCTTCTTTCATTTTTTTTTTGTTTCTTAATTGCCGGTTGGATCAGTGCTGGGAGGGGATGGGTGCTTCCGCACCCTGGTTATTTCTTTTTAAACATTAATTGTCTTATGTGGTGCAAGGGACACAGCTCGGTACCAGTTTCATCAACTCAATGCAAGCTGGCTGTCATCAGTGTTCAAGGAAGAAAGTGTCTTTTTGTTTATTCTGCTCTTTCACAGGGTCTATTCCTTTGTTTCCCCCTGTTATTTTTCCATAAGATTCATGTAAAATTTGCTTATTTCATTGTCAGTATTTCAACTGCTGTATAATGAATGGCACTTTTATACTGTTGTATCTCACTAGTGTCTCTAGATGGCTCTGTCTAATTCTCTTTCCCAGGTTTTCTATTCAGCATGCTGTAATATATGATAGAATCTGCTGCCTTGGCTGTCTTTTTGTTATTCAGAGTGTTTGCTAAGGAATAAATAAAAATGGCCACAATGACTGAGGCAGGTAGGCTTACTTCTGTATCAGACTTTAAGGTTATATGGTGCTTTGTTCATGTATGTGTTGGCGTAAATAAAACTTTCTACAAAATGTTTTTCATTTTCTTTATTCAGTGAGTAAAATGTACAAGATTACCATAGGTTTGTTAGGCACGTCATGGAGTTATCGAATTTACATTACGGTGTGCATACATTTGACAAATGCTCACTGAACGTGGGACAGTAGGAATAAAGCACAGTAGCGGCAGCTTGAAGATGTTGGCGTGCGCTGATGTTACATTTCCTTTTGTAGTCGAAACCTTTGGGCTCAACGTTACTTCTGATGATGCCACCCTCTAACTGACGGGTACACTTACGACATGCAAACGCATCACTTCAGACTTCGCCAATGGCATCCGCCCTCTGAATCCCTTGTAGGCCAGATGTTGCCGACGCAGTCTTCTCGTGGTGCTCGTCTGTGAATTGCCCGGTCTGCTGGAAGGCACTCAGTGTGCAGTACTCATTACCTGGCTCAGAGCTGAGGGACGCACTCGTATGCAAACTCCCCGGCTGTGTGCTCGCAGCGAAAGGGACACCCAGCAGGGAGGAATCCCAGCCATGGTCGTCTATGTTACAGTAGATGCTGCCTTTCGTCAACGGCTGGTGAAACTGGGGCTGACACTTGATCAGGGTGTGGATTTGGAGTGATGCCTCTGCCGTCAGCATGTCTGCCGTGTTTTCTTGTGTTACAACCCAGCTCTACGAGTAAAGTCATTGTTAAGCACATGCTCACAAGATCAACGCTTCTGTGACATGTGACAACCTTGACGTACTTTAAAGTCTCCATGGCAGTCACTGTACAGGGTGTGGAAATAGGGGGCTGGAGATGGGATAAATTCACTTTGCCTCCACCTGCAATTTTGAGGAATTTATAGATAGTATACGGTATTCTTATAAATTGCCATCAACAATACGGTAGTCTGCTATTTGATGAGGAGGCAAAAAGCCGGGAGAGGGGCTTACTTTTTAACAGGAGCATAGCACAGCAGTAAGGCGAGTGGCACCACCACGCACATGGAGATGAACAACTTTGTGGCCAGCTCAGGAACAAATGTGTCTGTTGGAAGATCTGTGCCGAGCAACATGGGGGAGAAAAAGAAGAGAAATGCATCTGTCTTCACCGGGTTCCTTTCAAGATGGAAAGTTCAACGCTAAGCTTGGATTTGCCATGCATGTGTTCTGTAGGAACTCACCATTCACTGTCTTCCAATGAACCTCAGAGGACCAATCACTCCAGTGTCCTTTGTAATGAACCTGATTTGGACTGGACCGTACTCTGGCGGCGTACTCAGTGTTCGGCATAAGTATGGCATCATCCATATAATAGTATGGTCCATTTGTGGAAATATTGCGGGATTTCACCTAGAGGAAAATTTGAACATGGTGGGAGATAAATGAGATGTAGCCAGTTGTTACTTGAAGTTTTACAAATGCCTGTTCGGTACTATGCCACAGCCTAGCTGAAAGCGGGTTTGTTATTGGTAAGAAGGAGCCCAAAAGCAGCAAGTTAACATGGCCAAACAAATGTTACCGTGTTCTCGCCATCTCCTCTATTGGAGTAATACAGCTGATACTGGAGGATGTTGCCTAAATCGGTGTAATCTTCATATTCCTCATAGGTGCTTTCCCAGGTGAAGTGGAACCGACTTGAGTTGTGTTCAACTGTGAGGTTGCGCGGAGCGTTGGGTTTAACTGATGACAGGACACCAAGGATGGGGGTTAGCAACATCCCTGAACATGTTCTGTGTGGCTGGTAATGGGAACGGGCCAAAAATCATATTTGTTCCTTACTGTTTGTGAATGGTGTATATTCACCGTCCAGCAGCTGACACATTTCAGATCCATCACTTTGCTTCTGACAGAGGGAGATTTTGAAAGAATCCAAATCCGAGAAGATCCTTGGATAATCATCGTCGTCAAATGTCGGGTCAAATGTTTGAACGGAGCAGAAATAATCCCCATTGCTGTTTGTCAGCATGCACACAAATGTCCTGCACAAAGGGAAGAGTTAATTACTTAGAGTCAGCGTGGCATTTATGTGCAGCTGTCATTATTAAAGTGACTCACTGTTTAAATGTCTTTGTGATGGTGAGCCAGTAGGAGCTATGGTCGTCTGACGGTGCGATGGTGATGGTGCAGTTGATGGTGAACAGGTAATCATTCACACAGTGAAGATCGTGGTCGCCTGAAACAAATGTACGTTCTGGTCAGGATTCAGAACAGATCATAGCACACATAGAGTTTGTGTGTGTCCATTGTGTGAACACACTGTAACCCCAGAGAAACAGCTAAGGAGACATTTTTATTGAAAAAAAACAAAAAAAACGAGAAAAGACTTGACCTGCTGTGGCGTTTCCATGGAGACAGACGATGCAGGCAGGCATGAGCAGAAGCACATTCAGCGGCGTCAGCTTCCACCTAGAGCTCTGATCCATCATACCAGTCGGCCCAGACAAGACCTGAGCCCTGAGATGTCTCCACTGGGTCCTGCTGCACTGATGCTCATGTAAAATGTGTCTTCAATGAGGACTGAGAGAGAGATTTTTTTCTACACTGATAGCTATCACTCACACGCTACTGGTTGGAGAGGGTGTTCTTTTTTAAGAGCGGTTGAAAAAGAAGAGTGCGTGACGGGGTGAGGATGTAATGTGACCAAATGTAGGTCTGAATCTAATAGCTCAAATACACCTTTTTCTGTTTTTTTAAAATGTGGTTCAGCAATAATTTAAGTGATGAGTGCTAGACCTTTTTTTTAAGAAGTTGACATACATGTGCAATCCGATTAGACCTCATAGTAGAACTCAGGTGCACCTACATGTGCACTGTGGTGAAACTCTTTGATGCCTTAAGTAACTTGACAACTACAGATTTGTTAACATATGTAAGACGTACGCACGTAATGGCTGATTGCAGGTGAAGTAACCTCAAGCTGGAAGAGATACGTGTGTTGTGCAACGTGTGTTTACACTCACGTGAGATCAGATGAACGTTGTTTGCGTTTGAGTATTTCAGGAGAGAGATAAACGTGAGGTTTGAGATTTTGTTGATTTAAAGTTTAAAAAAGGAAGGATGCGGAACGTTCGCGTTCGCCTTCGTTGCTGGGGGGAATCGGTGAGGGGAGGGTTTCCGTTTCTGGAGTGAGGCGCACTGTGTCCTCGTGGTTCCTGTTTCACCTGCTTTATACAGGTGAGTAAATTACAGTAAAAAAAAACTCCGTATATGAAGCGGGGTGCTGTTGTTGTTACGGTCCGTTGCAAGAGAAAAGTGTCGGTTGTGTTTTTTTTTACACATATAACGGTCAAAGTGGCCCGCAAGGCATCCTCAGTAACTAGTATCTTAAATAATACTGTGCCTAAAGGCACGTGCACACTGCAAATGCTTATGTCTGAAGAGGTCATTTGTTGAATGCACAACTGAAGCCGTTTTGTTTATGCATTTCATAAGCCTGTAACCAACTTAGAGCATATCTAAAAAAGGCCTGTTTCCTGTTAATCGGCCTTGAGGTGAGCAGGAGAGAGCCAACCAGTGTTATACTGTGAACTTTTATAATTCAATTATAAGAGATGTTTTTTGAATTATATAAGAAACAAAAAACAAACATGTGTTGACAGGAAATTGTTTTTTTAAATGAATTATTGTAATGCAGAGAACAGTTTTTTTTTTTGTTGCTGTGTCTGGTTGTAATAAAACAACCTCGGAGACAATCTGGAGGGAAAAGAGATGCACTGTGTCCTGATTTGTCCTGTTTCACCTTCTTTATATACAGTAGATCGATCCCTGGGACCGTAACACTTGACATCTTTAACAATACAAATTGATGAGACTTTAAGAGAATGTAAACATACAATCAATATACTAACACATAGATAGTTCTGTTAGGGACAAAAAATATCTGTATACTTGCTTGTGACCTTTACACTCCACCATTGACCACAGCGCATAACGGGGGACTATTTTTATTAGTTGAAACCTACAACCCCCCCATGAGATGTGAGCAACGAAGCTCCTGTGAAATCTTAAGACTATACAAGAGCAGGCAGCCTTATACATCTGACTCTCTCTGCAACCTGATGTGTAACCTCTGTAGCTCAGTTTTTTAATGCCTAGATAAAAATGCCTCCTTTAAGATAAATACTTGATATAGTAAACATGGGCTCATTGTGGCTTGCAAAGACATGTTATCTGATGGATGAAGATCTGAGTTTCTGAGAAAAGAAAATTGAGCTGAGAAACATTTTGCACACTACCAGTTCTCTGTTATATATAAAAAATAACAAGCCCTACATGTATTCTACATGTATTACACATGTCTTATTTTCACTTTATATTTCACTGGTAGTATTAACAGAGTTCTCCTAAAATACATTGCACAAGTCCTTTACACATCTGGCAAATAGTCAATGAAAATGTTACTCGTTTACTTTGTCGCCACATAATGTTAGTGGTAAATAATAATAGTCCTTATTTTATCCATATTCGGTTACAATGCACCAAGATACAAAACATGAAAAATGCTCCTGTTAAAACTTATTTTAAAAGTGAATAGACCAAGGCTCTATTGAACCACTTGAAGCACACCTGCATTGATTACTGTCACTCACAGGCCAGTTTGCCGTCGAAGGAAGACAGTGTGATGGCAAAGGCTTGCAGGGCACACATGGGGAAACTGTAATCCATGGAGAAGACGTCCTCTGCTACACGGCCAAACTGCATCACTATGTAATCCTCTGTAAAGGACAGGAAAACAGAAATGGAAAAAATATAGAGATATAAATGTATTTGAAGCGAGTTGATATGACATCTTACCGTTGTCAGGATGGATGATCTGGAAGTTTTTCACGGAGGCCTGGGTGACGCGTCCGTGGAAGTTGAGCACATATGACTGAGTCTGTTCGTTCCAGCTCGGGGATTTGTTCACCAGCGTCACCAACTTCTCTGTGTCACTGTTTGCATGGCGGACCAAAAGAGTCTCCATATCCTGAAGGAAAATCAAATTTTAGTGAATCTCACAGGGTTAAAAATGTCCCTGTATAATTAATAATAATAATAATAAGCGAAGGATTTTTATATTCACTATACATTTTTTGGACAAATTGACACCCTTTCATCACTCTCCAGCATGCCGGGGATGATCACAGTCATTTTCCTTGGACCCTTGAAACCCAGCACATTTGTTTCCTGGAGGAAATGTGGATAAAGCAGTGGAAGGTGTGGTACAGATTCAATTACTTTGTATATGATGTGTTATGGGATGTATAAATGGACTCACATAACAAATTGCAGCCAGCTCCTGCCGCACAGTTTCACACTCTTTGATGAAGGGCTTTTTCTCTGGGTTTTCTCCTCCATCGTAGACTGTGAACTTTGTACCCAGCACATTGGACCTGAGAAAGATGGTTGTTAAGAATAGCTTACAATTCTATTCTATTTTTTTGCTCTTAGATCCTTGTGTAACTGTGTTTCACTAAGACACCTGGATTTCCCCTCAACTAAGGTTTATCTTATCTTATCTTATCTCATCTCATGTCAAATTATTGCTCGCAAATATTCAGATTCAGTTCTAGTTTATGAAAAGCAAGTTATCCTCCCTTGGGGTTTACTCTCCACAAAATGCCACTGTAATGCCTATAAAGTCCTTTTACCGTAGCTTTCCTATGTAGCAGCTTGTGTCTCTGGAGAGATTGGTCGGGTCCGTGGAGATGAGATAGTTGGATGTTTTACACTTTTTCCGTTTTCTGCCTGCCATTAGAAACACCTTGGTGGTTGCACAGTAAAAAAAATAAAAAAAAATAAAAAATTGTGGGAGAAGTTGTGGGAGAAGTTTTTAGGGGAAATCACCTTTACGGTCGGAACTCAAAGTCTACGCGCACATGGATTCTGAGCGCACTTACCCTCTTTCCGTCCTCCTTCTCCATGTGGAGGTAGTAGGTCGGGTAAATGCCCTTCTCCATACCCCTCCTGTCCCTGGTGACCCTGCACTGAATGGTTACGTCTCTGGGCGCAGGACGCACGGAAAACTTCTCCAGATCCTCCACTGACATTGGAGAAGTTGACTGAAAGGACAGAGAGAAACAATGACTTCTCCGCACTGTAACGTTGCTTTCTATGAAAAAAAAAAAACACAAGTAAGTAGAATACAGTCTTGACACAAAGTCTAAGACACAAAAGATGTATTCCACTGTTTTTTTCCCCTCACTCTTTCATTAGATTCACTGTCTGAAGATGAATTCTCCCTGTAGTTGGAGTTGAGTGAAGCTAAGCTTGGAGTGGTTTTGTCGGCATCATTTCTCTTTTTTCCCTTCTTCTCCTTTTCTTGCACTTCCTCATCTTTGCTCTCGTCACTTATTTGGCACCTGGCTGTGGAGATGGAACACAATAGTCGTTGCAACAATCTTACAGTGCTGTTGACTGGAAACAGCGTTGGGCCAGATCATCGCTCACAAGTGTCGAGTTGTTTATTCCTCTTGGACGGCCGAGGGACCGGCCTCTTGGACCCGTCTTCCTCCTCCTCATCACTGTCGTCAGGTTTATTTTTCGGGGGACTTGCCACCTCCATCCCTGACTGTGTTTCCTGAGTTGAAGCTTCCTGTGCAGGCGTCTCTGTGAAAGAGGGGATCACGATGCCAAGCATGTGAGTAAAAAAAAAAACAGACACTGCACATAGATTGATGATGACAGTTTCATAAACATAGATATTACTTTTTTGTTTTTTGGTTGTCTTTTTTGTCTTTTGGGTGTCTTCAGATTTTTTCACTTTGTCCTTTGTCGTTTTCACCTCGTCTTTGTCACTTTCTTCTCTCAGTTCAACCTCTGAAAAAGCAGCAGTTTGTTTAGATTGACATTGGCACACATGAAGAAAGCTGCATCATTCCAAACCATTCCGTTTGTGTACCTGTGTTAAGTTTAGATTTGTCTTGCTTCTTTGTCTTTTTTCCCTCTACCTGGGCAAAGTTCTCCACCTCGCTCTTCACCGCTGACTCTTTGTCAATTTCCAAGTTCATTCTTTTCGGAGTGACCAGATTCTCTGAAGGCATCTCCTCCAACATCTTACTCGGTGTCATATTGCATTCATCCAGTGTGATCTCATCCAGTGGGTTATCGTGGGCATGCTCCACTTGATCTCAATGATAGAAAACAAACACTTAACAATTTAATATTATTTAGGAAAGTGAAATTAATCCCACATTTACCAACAGAAACTAGTCCGCCCTTTTTCTACTACATGAAAAAAACAATTGTTTCCTAAACCAACCGTTCAGGGAAGTGTTGCTCAGGGATTGGCTGATCAACAGAAGTGTTTCATCAGAGCGGGCAGCTTTGTGCCTTCGATTCATTTGGCGAGTATCCCGAGTGGCCATCACCATTTGGGAATCAGCCCTCTTCTTTTGCTGCTTCTTCATCAAAAGAGTCCGCTGTGGCAGAATGAATGAACGATTTCAATTCAAGCTGTTAACTCTGTCTCCATTCACAAAAATGAACTACAGCATTGAATCGGCATTGGAATTCAGAAAATAATTGAGTAATAGGCCATTTCATTGCATGTTAAGTTGTCTTTTAACACATATGATGACTACCGTACTAAACTAACCATTCACATTCCCTGACTAGATGGCATGACAGAATGTGATCAGGAGCAGTCTAGATAAATAGTATTGTAAGTTATATGCCTTGTGGTAATGAATACAATGTGGAATATTTCATTTAAGTAGTAAAACTGAAAAACGAATATGGTTGGTAGTACGGTAGTATGGTGGTAGTACTTTCAATTTAAGATGAGTTAAATTAGGTTACTACACGTACTACTACCAGTCTACCATCTGTTTTTGTATCATTCAACGCATATATAGTTCACCAGCTCACTCACAGGGCAGTTTAAACCAGATGGTGACTTAAAGTTGAGCAGAAGCTCTGCACAGCAGGTGGTTTTGACACAGGTAGCCATGACCACATGGGAGTCAACTATGGTCTGGTCTGAATGGAAAAGTTCTATACCAATTTTAATCATTAAATACACAATAAACTAAGTCATTCTTCCGCTGGCAACAAGTACTATAACCATATCATTTATCCCAGCTCTGTGTTTTGATAAGGGAACAGCTATAAAAAATATATATACTATGTCACATCAAATGCAATTTAAATGAAAGTAATCTTAAATACATTAGCATTACGGTGTCCGTTCAACATACACACTTTTGATGTATTAATATGTAAACTCCATCTGATAATTAGAATCCGTATTCGTTTACCTGGTTGTCCAGCTTCTGCTGTCGTATGTCGGGTTCCTCCATGTCTAAGCGCAAAACCCCCCCCCAAAAAACAGTGGACAATTACAGATAAACAACTTCAATGTGTGAAAGTACCCCAAAGAAATAAAAACAATCACACCGAACAACTAAAATGGAAGCCGGTGCTCGATTGTGCCACCTTGCTCCATGTGACAGTCGGTCCACCTGCATGTAGCAGAAGGCAAAGTGGATTAAAGGGGGATAATGTTCTTAAAGCGGCCCAGTCAGTGCACACGGAGTCTCCGGGGCTCCGCGGAGATGCTGAGGCCCCGCGGTGTATTTCCCCTGAAACATGAACAGGACGGTTGTGCTTCACTCTTGTCTCCATTCCCCGGAGAGAGCGTCACCTACCCAGGCCCAAACATACAGTCCGGGCCATATGGCCATTAAATTCATCACAAAAACGATCCAGAGGACGCGCCGAACGTGTGGGCTAGAATCGAGCCATTCGGGGAGGTTTATCTCGTTGCCATAGTTACAGCGACATCCCCTCTCACATAGGCTGTGTATACTGTCACCTGTCAAAATATGGGTAGTCATGTAAGGAAAAAACCACAACAAATACGCCATGAAGTGAATAACGTGTTTATTAGTTAGGTTTAACTCAGAGCTCCTTTTTCTTTTAAGTGTTTTCTGTAAAGAAACGAAAATATGAGAGATCCTGACTTATCATTGCGATTGACCATTCCAAATAATTTGCTTTATTTTCCTATATTGTATCTCTAAATGTGTTATGAATGTCGCTATTTTACATATACAGTATATATACATTATAACCTGTTTGGTTTGGTTTTATGAGATGTATGCTGTCTTTCTAAAACGTATAAATGTATTTATTTTATTTATTTATTCTGTATTTTGTTTACATGGTTCTATACCACGCGCCAAACCGGAAAAAGAAAAAAAGAGGGTTACAGGGTTGCTAGGCTACAGGGAAATCAAACAGGAAGTGACGGAAATGAATCGACGTGAAAGTAGTTGCTGATATTAAAGTAGAGGAGAAGAAGAAGAAGAAGACCGCTTTGGTGTCGTAAACAAATACTTTTGAACAGTAAAATGACGTCAAGAATGACAACAGAGCACTAAGAACAACATATATGTTGACAAGCATCGTGTGTGCATGCCTTTAAGCCTTCGTCAAACCAAATCAGTTGCTTTTTAGCTTTCGTTTTTAGACCGTTTCTTCTTTTGGCTACAGAATAAAGAATGGACACAAAAATAAAGGTAAATATCACAATTATTAAATGTTTTCCTGGTGTATTAATGCTTTTCATATAAGTCACTCATCATTTTAATGTTCTAGCTGCCACAGGCCCTCAAAGCACAAGTGATGCTGTGGTGAGCGCTTTATGTTCAAAGAAGTTGATATTTCGGTGGGTCGCTGCTTTATGTTGTGGTTAACTCTGAAGATGTGTTTTCAGGACGGATGTAAGCTACCATGACATGGAGGAGATCGACCGAAAGCAGTCCGTTCCTGAACTGGAGAGGTTAATAACTCCTGCCCCGTTTATGACCACACGCACAAACCCACACACACATTGCTGACTATATTTTTTCTGACACACTTCCTCTTCTCAGTGTTTTATGCAGGGTCTTTGACATTGACCTTCCTGAACCAAAAAGAGCAGTTCTGCTGGAGGTGTATGTCCAGACTGTGCTTTTTTGCAGAGAGTGCGGCTTCAAAAAGGAACAAACTTCTGCTCTGTTGTCCATCATAAAGTCCATCCACGAGGCTAACATAGGTGAGACTTACGTGTATTTACCCTAGCTGCTTGCACATATTATGTCTATAAATTACTTTATTGACATTCAATTTATACCCCAGTCAATTCTCTGACTTTAAATGTGTTTATATAATGAATTGAAATGTTCTTTAACTTTGTGGTGTATGTGTTTCTCTCCTTTCTTGCAGAGACTCCACTCAACAACATAGCACAGTGTTTTAAATACTGCAAGGAACTTCTGCTATGTCACTCTGTCAGGGTGTGTACAACAGTTAGTAGTCTTTTCCACCCACAAATATCTCAACACCTATACATGTACATGATTGCTTATTTGTGTCCCTGATCTCTACAGCGGCCTCCCTTTAGTGTCAACCTCTTCAGCTCCAAGGAGGCAAATGGTATCTTGAAGTACATCCATAACAGCTACATGAGACACTACAAACTCTACAAATATATCTTCACTCCACAGGTAAGAGTACAATTTGTTTGACTGTAAACACTAAAATCTGCTTTTCTTCCTTGTTTTTAAAGTGGAATCATGTTTTTAACAGGTTAAACTTGATTTGAATCTGACTTACTCTGAGACCCCAGACCATGAAGATTCTTCTACTCTAGGTAAATACAATGCGGCCTACTGCTACTGATCACACAACAGTTCTACAGTGTTATGGAAAGGAGTTCCAAATATTTAAAACAAAACTCTTCTTCATTATTGCTGTAAAGAATGAGGTAATTACATAAACAGACTGGTTTTGTGAGTTTTTTTAAACTGCAAATAAGTAGAGTAAGAAATGGAATATTACCTTAAATATTAACCTTAAACATTTCACTCCACTATGGGAAAAGGGTTGTTGGTATAGAAAGATGACTTCAACATTCTTTGCACTTTACACCTTAGGTCATTGGCATATTTTTTTAACATTTCATTGCACTCTTCTGGCATTTTAAATGTGATAAAAGAAGTAGCAGAAGCTGCACCAATGGCGGACGATTCTCCTGAAACACAGGAAGCATCCAGCACAGACGGTAGGATTACATACTTTTGCAGGGCTGAGAAACAGTGCAGCATTAGCTTATTTAGTCGACTGACTGTTTTTCCGTCCTCACTTTCAGGTCACACATCAGAACTGCAGGCACTGATAGAGAAGGAAGTCAGAGAGCAGATGACGCTTTTGTCTGAACAACTAGATGAGAAAATGAAAGACATTTCAGATCAGCACAACAAAACATTAAACTCTCCACAGTCCATCTACAAGGCCAAAAGATAATAAGCCATTATGTTAATTTCCAAAGTGCCACATTAGCACTGAAGTGAGGAGGGACTGGTGTTGTAGTGGACAAAACGTTTTCACGGTTAGTATAAGTGGGTTCCCTATATAGCTGCGTGATTAATATCTGCAGGCATGATGATGTACTACTTCCACACATGATCTCCGCGAGTAATGTGTATCCCTGGAATATCTGTAAAGCTGTGTTTCAATACCACCCATGATAAAATGATCTGTAATCAATAATCAGAGTGGTGGAATGTCTGCTTCAGCCACACAGGCCTTAGAAATGCATCCTGTCCTCAGTTGTAGCTGATGATCAACAGGTCTGTTCCGTTTATCTGCAGTTGGCCACAACTTTTAGGACAGGGTTAGGGAACAGCAAAAAAAGGAAACTCAAAATATTAACCTGCAGATATTTCTGTCAGTGACAGTTTAATTTGAGTCTTTGCAATAAAAAAACATCTGTGTACTTGTGACCTATATACTCTTATTTACCACAGCGCATAACGGGACTATTTTTATTTTTTGAAACCTAAACGACCGCCCCCCCCATGGGAAGCACTGTGAACTTGATGTGAGCGATGAAACTCATGTGAGATGGAAACAAGTCTTGATATTGTGCAAGAGCAGACACCCTGTTACATCTGGCTTTATCTGCAACCTGTTGCATGTTTTTTCCGTATCTGATCTAAGTTTGTTATTTGGGTATTGAGATATTTAGACTGAGATAAAAAAAAAAGGTTTCCTTCTTTACGAAACATTTTAATATATAGGAAACTGTTAAATATGTTCCTTTGCCTTCCAAAGATATGCATTCTGATGGATAGGGATCTGAAAAGATGCAGTTGGTGGGCCTGCAGCAAATGTGCAATTGAGTGTGAGGCCTACAGATACAATGACATCACTATAAAACTTTAAAGTCAGTAAAAATAATGGATTCAAACCAGTATTCTGAGATTAAAGTAGTGGCACCTAAACGCTGCCAGCTGCCATGGGACAACAACAGAGGAAGAATAATCTTGAAGTTTTTCACTTACACTGAACAGACATATGTTTCATTATCTTTATTATTATTTTTTTAGTCGTTTTGCTGACATGGACCCCCACCAACGTCTACAGTTTCTGGACAGGCGGGTAAACAAAAATAAGGATTCTAATCATATGATCGATTTCACACATTAATGACTCATACGTTTTTATTGATTTAATTTTGAGTGGTGCAATAATGCTAATGTACTCATAATACTATAATAAAAGAGTACTTATGCTAGTATTGTCTGTAGTCATCTGTTTACTTATATTATCGCAAATTTCCCCACTGTGGGACAATAAAGGATTATCTTATTACATTTGAAGTACTGCCACTCAGAATATGAGTTGACATATACAATCATGGTTCCCTGCATTTAAAATCTGTTATTTGTTTATTTTGTTCTGTTCTTTTTTTTTATACTACTTGAATAAGCTATTTAACATTGTATCAGTTATCTCAACCAATATAAATGACATCATCCCATATCTAAAGTTCCCCCAAACACATTCTGTCATTACTATTCATTAAATATGAATAGTAAGTTAAGTGAGGTTGATGGTTTTTGAGATTAAAATAGTGGCGATAATGCACCTAAAAGTTGTTTTCTGCCAATACACAAAAAAGTAGAAGAACATACTTGAATACACTAAACTTTCATTTATTTAATTGTCTACCGATAACTCTGATTAGTTTTACTCAGGCAAGGAACTCGACAAATGGCGACAGAGACTAGGCAAACAGGTAAAGAAACAAGGATTCTTTTTTGAGTTCACACATTGATACCCCAAAAATGTATTTGTCTATTTTAGAATGCTATCCATTCATTAAATGTCAGTGGTTTAGTCTTGCATTGAAAAAAGCACTACTTTCACATGCAAGGAAAAGATTGCAACACTAACAAAACACACTTTGATTGTATTTTCTCAAGTTAAGTATGCGGAGAGAAGCAGTAGTCCTGAATATAAAATGTTATTTTTGTGTGAAGACCATAGTCTACAGTTTGGATCTGTTTGAATGTTATTTTCATTTTGCCACAGCAAACCCATATAATGAACTTTCAGCAGAAGAAGAGGGCTTGTTTGCTTCATATGGGGATGGCCACCGGTGATACTCACCAAACCATCTTAACGCACAAAACTGCCCTATCTGAAACATTTCGGATGAGCAGCCTTTCCATGACTGGTTTGTATGAGAATAGTTCACGTAGCAGAAGAACTGCAGCCTCTTGATATGGAATTCTACTTTGCAATTGGGTTCACATTCCTAAATATTATGTTTTTGTCTTTTAGATAAAGTTGAGCATGCCCACAACCAGGAGCCATTAAACCCCAAGATATTCAACTGCTTTATTGACAATGAGTCTGGGGAGATTTCGAAGCCGGATTCCCACAATAACGTGGCGGAGATCACACGGTCCGAATGCGGGGGGAAACCTTGCAATTTGCCATTGCTTCCAAATATGGTGAACTGGGATATCGACTCGGAGTCAGAGGTCAAGTGCGATGAGGAGGATCCCCACCATAACTCGGAGAAGAGCCCATTGGGTGAATGCAAGGTGAGACCTTCAGTGTGGCAATTCCCCGCCAAAATACGGGACTTGTTTATCGACAAAGAGCCCGAGGGGACGTGTAAGGAGGAGGATGGCCACTTAGTGGAGAAGATCACATTGAGTGATTGTAGGACCAGCCCTTCCGAGACGCCTGCGGTGAAGAGCGTTGCCCAGGCGGAGGGAAAAAAGACACAAGTCAAAGATGTGAAAAAAGGCAAAACGAAACACAACACAGGTGCACAAACAGGACTGTAAATGGAGGAGACACTTTGCTTTACTCCATTATTTGTCAGCTAATTGCCGTTTTATTTTCCAGAGGTTGAACAGAACGCGGAAAGGGACAAAGACACACAAAAGACAACCCAAAAACCAAAAAGTAATATCTGTGTTTATGAAACTGTCATCATCAATCTATGTGCAGTGTCTGTTTTTTTTTTACTCACATGCTCGGCATCGTGATCCCCTCTTTCACAGAGACGCCTGCACAGGAAGCTTCAACTCAGGAAACACAGTCAGGGATGGAGGTGGCAAGTCCCCCGAAAAATTGACGACAGTGATGAGGAGGAGGAAGACGGGTCCAAGAGGCCGGTCCCTCGGCCGTCCAAGAGGAATAAACAACTCGACACTTGTGAGCGATGATCGGGCCCAACGCTGTTTCCAGTCAACAGCACTGTAAGATTGTTGCAACGACTATTGTGTTCCATCTCCACAGCCAGGTGCCAAAGAAGTGACGAGAGCAAAGATGGGGAAGTGCAAGAAAATGTTCAAATGGTATTTGGGAAAATATCCAATGGTTTCCTAGAAAGCAATGTTGCGGTGCGAAAGTGTCAGGCGCGATATAGTCATTGTTTCTCTCTGTCCTTTCAGTCGACTTCTCCAATGTCAGTGGAGGATCTAGCGAAGTTTTCCGTGCGTCCTGCGCCCAGAGACGTAACAATCAAGTGCATGGTCACCAGGGTAAAGAAGGGTGGGAAGGGCAACTCCCCCACCTACTACCTCCACATGGAGAAGGAGGACGGAAAGAGGGTAAGTGCGCTCAGAATCCATGTGCGCGTAGACTCTGAGTTCCGACCGTAAAGGTGATTTCCTCTCAAAACTTCTCCTCTCCCACAATTTCTTTTTTTCTTTTTTTTTACTGTGCAACCACCAAGGTGTTTCTAATGGCAGGCAGAAAAAAGCGGAAGTGCAAAGCATCCAACTATCTCATCTCCACTGACCCCGAAAATCTCTCCACAGACACAAGCTGCTACATAGGAAAGCTACGGTAAAATCACTTCTACTTTTTGAACAAAGATTTCATTGGTGCTGCTGTTTTCCTTCTGGTACGACCTAAAAACTCTATGATGTGTTGTCACATAAAAATGAAGATCTCCGCCATTCATTCATATTAAAAATGTACCCTCAACAAGCGGTCCGATCGACCTTGTGATCCTCTCTGAGTCTCTCAGTTACCCCCGCCAGTCTTGCCGATTTTGGAAAATTGACAGTGATCGACTTTGACGTCACATCATGTATCATCATGTAACGACCATCTTTCTCAGGTCCAATGTGCTGGGTACAAAGTTCACAGTCTACGATGGAGGAGAAAACCCAGAGAAAAAGCCCTTCATCAAAGAGTGTGAAACTGTGCGGCAGGAGCTGGCTGCAATTTGTTATGTGAGTCCATTTAGACATCCCATAACACATCATATACAAAGTCATTGAATCTGTACCACACCTTCCACTGCTTTATCCACATTTCCTCCAGGAAACAAATGTGCTGGGTGTCAAGGGTCCAAGGAAAATGACTGTGATCATCCCCGGCATGCTGGAGAGTGATGAAAGGGTGTCAATTTGTCCAAAAAATGTATAGTGAATATAAAAATCCTTCGCTTATTATTATTATTATTATTATTATTATTATTATTATTATTATTATTATTATTAATTATACAGGGACATTTTTAACCCTGTGAGATTCACTAAAATTAGATTTTCCTTCAGGATATGGAGACTCTTTTGGTCCGCCATGCAAACAGTGACACAGAGAAGTTGGTGACGCTGGTGAACAAATCCCCGAGCTGGAACGAACAGACTCAGTCATATGTGCTCAACTTCCACGGACGTGTCACCCAGGCCTCGGTGAAAAACTTCCAGATCATCCATCCTGACAACGGTAAGATGTCATATCAACTCGCTTCAAATCTTTCGTGGTCATCCATCACCTCCATTTCTGTCCTCCTGTCTTTTGCAGAGTGTTACATAGTGATGCAGCTTGGCCGTGAATCGCAGGATATCTTCTCCATGGATTACAGTTTCCCCATGTGTGCCCTGCAAGCCTTTGCCATCACACTGTCTTCCTTCGACGGCAAACTGGCCTGTGAGTGACAGTAATCAATGCAGGTGTGCTTCTGGTGGTTCAATAGAGCCCTGGTGGGTACATTTTACCACTGAATTTATATATTGATATATTTTGCCAGATGTGTGTTAAACCTACGAGTGAAGTATACAATTATCATGTGTTGTCTACATCTTTACAAGAGATGACAAATGAACAGTGGATGTTTGTGGGGTTACAAACTTTAAACTATCCACAGTCCATCCACGAGGCCATAAAATAAGTAGCCTTTATGTAAATTTACAATTAAGCACGCATTTGAAATTTTAGCTACATGTTTATTGTCAATAAAAGCCTTTCAACTTCATACACGGTACACGATGCATGTTGCCTTTGTACAATACGTTTCTCAGACAGGCACTTCCAGGAAAAGTGCAACATATTAAACCGAGCAATGCAGTGGGTAGGGAATGACGTAGACAAAACAAACCGTTTTCACAGTTAGTATAAGTGGGTTCCCTATAGAGGAATGTCTGCATGCATAATGATACACTTACAGTACTGTATTAGTTCCACATATGACCTCCGCTATTATGTGTAACACTGGAATATCTGTAAAGCTACGTTTCAGCACAACATGTCTATATAATGATCTATTAAATTAATCACAGTGCTTGAATGTCTGCTTCAGTCACACAGTGTCCTCAGTTGTAGCTGATGATCAACAGGTAAATTCTAATTATACATACGTTATGTACCAACAAAAAGCAGACTGTGATGAATTCAATCAAATGATTGAACACATGCAATCATCTTCAGAAGAATTGAACTCAGCCAGAGTCAAGTCAAAAGGCAGACAAGGATGTGCATGCCTATTTTGAATTTGCAGATCCGCAGTGCATATTGAAATGTACAAACGCCCAGGTCCCTGAATTCCTCATATTGGACAAATAAACGCAGTATCTCAATAACGTTAAACATAACAAACAACATTAATAGCACATGCAAATGGTTAAATAAGAATCGGTGTGGTCTGAACTGTGGTTGACCTTTTATGTTTCAAAGTCCTCCAGGTCCAGCAGAATGATCTTAGCTGTATTCTGAAAGAGGGCGGCTCTGTTCTGCTGCTCTCCTTTCTTCACCCAGTGGCCGTAGATGCGGAAGGCACAGCCGTCGATGAGTTTTCGGACGCCGCGAAGGGAATACGGATCCCTGGCGAGGACCTCCCGAGTCAATGGGCGAGCTTTGCGGTAACGGCTGTACATCCGAATACAAGCCAGCACGCTGACTATCAACACCTAAGGAGGTAAGATGAGAAAACAGGTGAAATTCCTTTCCATTCTTACTGATGCAAAACAGATATTTGTATTTCAAGATTGAAGTTTTACAGCAGTTGGGGTTATCGAAGTTGTGTCACCCTCTGGTTTTACCCCTCCACTATTTTCTATCCCTCTATACCTCTTAATTACCCGCTTAACACGAGCCAGTTCAAGAGAGTGACTCACCCTAAATGTCTTTCTGGGACTGAAGAGCCGCAGATCCTCCTTCTGATACTGTCTAAAGAAGGGATGTGCCAAGGCTTGGTCAGCAGTGAGCCGGGCAGGTGGGTCCACCACCAGCAGTCTGGATATCTGAGTATCACAAGCAAAGTGACAGTGACCACAAAATTATTGTCGAAATACAGATCACTGAATAAAGTGTGTGTTTACACCAAAATACTACAATATGACAATTGCAGCAATGTGTCAATTCAGTCAAACTTCAGACACAACTTACGAGATCTTTCACAGTGTCAGACCGGTCATCCCACTCTGGGGAGCTGAACTGGTAGCGACCCTCCATGATCATCCTCAGCATCAGCATTTGTTTGCGATGCCAGAACGGTGGTGAGCCGGCCAATAATGTGAAAAGGATCACTCCACAGGCCCACCTTACAAAAACACATATCAACACAGGTAAGAATAGAGTTAGGAATAATGGTGAGGACAACGTAACAACGAAAATGTTAAAAAAAAAAAAATCACAGACCAAAAAAAAAAAAAATCCTTACAGATCGACTTCCTGGCCATAGCCTGGGTGCATTTCATCCATGGAACATTTCAGTATTTCAGGGGCCAAATAGCCAGGCGTCCCACAAAGCTCTGATTAGAACAAAAGAGTTATTTTTAATCTTTAATCGTCGGTACAGGTGACAACTAAGGGATTCACAAAACGGACAGTCATACCTCTAAGTTTTTCTCCAGGTTGTAGCTGCACTGAGAAACCAAAGTCTGACAGTTTGATGTGTCCCTGATCATCAAGGAGAATGTTCTCAGGTTTCAGATCCCGATGGATGATTTTGAGGGAGTGGAGATACTGCACTGCTTCCAGAAGAGCGCGCATCATACTCCTGCAGTATAGATCAGCAGGTTATGCAGAATTTGCAAAAAAAACAAACAAAAGACCATGCACAATGAGTGTACCTTTTGCTTTGACAACAAAAATGGCAAAATGATGTAAAATTCAGTTGGCTGTTGCCATGTGTTGAAGCTAAAGCTCACCTGGTTTCCTTCTCATTAAGAGTAACTTTTTCTGTGAGGTAGTCAAACAGCTCACCGCGCCTCATGCTGAAAACGAAAACAAGACTCCAAATATCTGACTTTGACTTCATGAATGTTCACAGTTGGGTGTCAGGGAGGAATTGATTTCCTACTCACAGGTCAAACACCAAAAAGATGAAGGTTGTTGATTCATAGGAATCAATGAGAGTAACTAAAGGGAAATCAAAGAAACATAACATTTTAACATCAACACGACATTCTTTTAGGGTGTTAAAAGTCAGAAAGAGCAGAATTTCAACGCACTGATTGAGGAGTGTCCTTTCACTGTGTTGAGGACTTGGATCTCCTTCAGCGTGGAGGTTTTCACCTCCTCCAGCTGCTGAGCCGTCATCTTCTCTGCAGTGATCTCAATGATCTTCACGGCCAGCTCCTGACCAGTGTTTCTGTGCACACACCTGCGCACCACACTGCTCACACCCCTGAGACACCATTGACATAGAAAATACAAGAAATCAGCTTTAATTATCATCCCCGGAGAAACAATTATGAGAGTGATATTTGGGCTTCCCATGCTGGTCTTACCTGCCTATCACCTCTTTTGGGTCATACTTCTGGTAAAACTCCTTGGCTCCCACCCAGTCTGGTAATTCGTCCCCGAGAACAATGTCTTTGGTCATGGCGACAGCGCATGAACCTAAAACAAGAAAGTGTCAGGCACGTGTCTCCATCTGTCTTCGTGACACAACGTTTGTGTGTGACGTGTGACAGGAACTACTGGGCTAACGAACTTTTCCCTCCAGTTTGATTCTAGTTGGCATTGTTATGATCTGTGAGCAAACATCCCCTGTCCCCTCCACATACTGTATGTGCCCCTGATCCATCATGAAAAGGAGCTAGCTGGCTCTTTCCCTTGGCCTCGCAGCGGCACCACCAGGTTCACTGACCTTTCAGGAAGCTACTCACCGTGTCTGCGATCGAACAGGAGTGGAGACGGCGAGTAAGTAATCAGAACGAAGTCGCCATGTTCGTTCAGCGAATATGTCGTGATACAACAACAAAAGTTATCCGCGACAGGAGATGTTGTTGAACATTAAGCTAACACCTGCACACTGTTTACATTCTGTGAGACCGTCACAGCCTGTGTTTACAGAGCGCAACCGTGCTGCCCCACTGAGGCCGGAGTAAAGGCTGCAGCAGGGTAATTTAGCAATCATGTCATTAAAGAATGATAGAAAGTGTTCAGCTTTATTTTTTTTAATTATTTTGTTTAAATACAAAATATCAAAATGCTATCGTTATTTTCGTGTTTCAATTATTATTATTATTATTATTATTATTATTATTATTATTATTATTATTATTATTATTATTATTATTATTATTATTATTATTATTATTATTATTATTATTATTATTATTATTATTATTATTATTATTATTATTATTATTATTATTATTATTATTATTATTATTATTATTATTATTATTATTATTATTGTGAAAAGGCGAATATATTAAATCCCAACCCACACTCCAGACCAGTTGGTAGCAGTAATGCACCATAGTGTTGTTTGCCAACCGCCAAGAACCAAGAGGAGGGGGCGGAGAAGAAGAAGAAGAAGAAGAACTCGAACTAGAGGAGGAAACAGCGGAAGTGCTCTGTTGCCATTTCCTGTGAGCGTCGGAGCTCCGCTTGCAGTCGTCCGTTGTAAAGGTTTGTAAAGATAGTATTGGCCAGAAACCGACCTACACTTATCTGCAACAAGTGTTGGTTCCTAGCATACATTGCTGATGCTCTGATGACCAATTATATTTACGCTGACCAAGAGCGACGCGTAGCCAGAGTTATTAGCATAAGTTAGCATTAGCTCAGCTAGCGTTAGCGAGCTTCCCATCAGACCTTAAATGAAGAATATGGGCCATAATAAAGGTTGTTATAAACTTTTCAGTACGTGTTTGGCGTATTAACATTGAGTACAGCCGCAGGGAAGCAAGCCTCCCTTTGAACTACAGATAGTGTGTATTTTGATACAACATTCAGTGTCCCCTTTTGCGATATGAGACCATTGTCGTTGCTCTTGGTCTTCTAATGAATGAGTTCTGTTAACTGCCATAAATTATTAAAGCCGCACACATTTCATGTTGTTCTCTTACAGGGGAAGGAAAAATGTCAGGTGCAGGGGGTGGTAAGCGTCCCCCAGGAGGGGATAGCCCCCCTGGCCCACCTGAGAAGAAAAGCAAGAAAGAGGAGAAGACCACTACCACTCTCATCGAGCCCATTCGTATAGCTGGAATCTCTTCTACGGTACGTCATTCTTACGTTTTTCAAGTCCATTCAGTTATAAAATATCGAGATGACTAACGATACATTGTTTTTGTCAAGCACCACTGTAATATATGTTACTGTTTTTGCTCTGTGCAGGAGGAGATGGACATGAAGGTGCTTCAGTTCAAGAATAAGAAGCTGTGTGAGCGACTAGAGCAGAGGCAGGCTATGGAAGATGAGCTACGAGAGAAAATTGAAAAGTTGGAGAAAAGACAAGCCACTGATGACACAACCTTGCTGATTGTCAACCGCTACTGGTCACAGGTACGTTTTGCTTTTTTGATTACAATGTTATTACTACAAATTCCCCTTCTTTGCTGAATCCCTTTTTCAGAAATGTTGACTTAAACACAGGGTTAGGTTCATCATTTCCCACTTGTGTAAATGTGTTGCAATGTAGTAAATTATTTCTTTTATATTATTCATTTGTATGTTAAAGTCTTCAATAAGCGGGGCATTGCATTGAGTAATGTCAGTCTTTAAATATAAATACAGTATTTTTAATCGGAAGACTCAGACGTCTTTAACCTTTGTTTTTCTAATTTGGCAGTTGGAAGAGAATGTGCACGTATTACGCAAACGTATCAAGACAGAAGCTCCAGTTACATCTGCCCCTGCTCCACCCTCGGCCCCTCTCACTGATCCCACACCAATCGAGGAAGATGGTGTCAATCTGGCTTCACCTACCTCTGCTGTACCCCCACCTCCCCTTCCAGAGGTCCAGAATGAGAGTGAGCAGGCAGAGCAACATGAGGAGTGTCAGGAAGAGCGTCAGGAGGAGCCGCAGCCACCTCCTCCTGCTGGGTCGGAGGAGTTGATGACGCCTACAGAGCCGTTACAGGACTCAACAAGAGGTAAGCAGGAGTTTAACTGACTGAAATGGAATGTGCCCATTGTACTATATAATCTTTATTTTATAATTTAGAGTAGGGGGAGAAGCATTTTTCATCTCCTCTCGAATTGCCTGCTGTTGCATGTGTATGTTGGAAAAAAAGTGTTCTGAACTGCAAATGGCTTGTTTCTGTGGGAATATCCAAAGACAATTTATGCTAACAGTAAACTAATTGCACTTGTTTCTCACCTTTAATTTAATGTTTAAATTATATACTTAAAAATTGGGATTCAATAATTCATTGCCAGTATTACACTTAAAATAAATAAATGAATTTAAAGACCTATAAAATGAATCCTGGTGTATATTCAAGGTGCACCTTCAGGCAATTATTTTAGTTTTTGGCTGTATCTTATGTCTACAGGCTATCATAAATGCAATGCTCATCATTCCGTTACTGCCTTGAAACGCTTTTAAATAATCTTAAATGTGGTTGAATTTTCAGTCAATAAACGTGTTCACTGTCACTCATTGGCTGTGTAAACTTAAACATGTTCCCTAGCAACATTTAAAACATTGAAGTCCAAAGCCTTAACCATATTATTTTTTTAACCCTTTTTTAACCAATCTAATTCATAACTGCTCCCTACTTGGTTCAGATGCGACACCACCCCCTCCTCCCTTAAGTGAAAATGCCAAGGGTTTCCTTACCACGCTGGAGCACAGCAGTGAGGAAGAGCTCACCCTGCACCTACAAGACCGCATGCAGTTCAGCAAGGGAGCTGTTGCCTGCTTGGTCTGTGTCTTTGACAGGCTGCACAGCCGGATTGACGACATGTGCAAGCTTGTCCAAACTCCAGGTAACAGTAGAGTCCTTCATATCTATAAAGCCAGTGGCACATATGCATGTAAATAACAGGAATTGTATACCCTAGAGTGAATTAACTCTGCTCTAATTGAACACCGTTGACCTGATCTTCGTTAACAGTATGTGAGGATGATAGCCAGTCTGACATCATCAATGTGAACCACACTTTGCTGGAGGAAAACAATCGACTGAGAGACCTGGCCACTCTCCTGCAAGGCCGTCACCACAAGATGTCAATGGAGGTACAATGTCCTTAAGTTTGTTTTGTTTGTGTCGCAGTGTATGATATGGCAATGTGTGTATCAGTGTGGGCCAGAGAGTGTTATTTGAGGGTGTACTGTAAGATGGCATGTAACTAGTCATTGAGGTTGATGTGCACTGGTCACTAATGCCTTTGTCACGTCTTGCAGTACAATGAATTAGTGGACAAGGTGACCAGCTCTGAGACCAAGGTTTCTGAGATGGAGACGACGGTGGAGGACCTGCAATGGGACATTGAGAAACTTCGTAATAGGGAACAGAAGCTCAACAAACATCTGGCAGAGGCCATGGAGCAGGTGCATTTTTGTAATAATGTCTGTGCGTGCAACTTGTGTACCAGTGAGTTTGTGAACTTGTTTCTGTCCCAAACGTTCATGCTGTTTCTCTGATAAATGAACTCACGAGGCCTAAGCATGAAAGCTGCTCTCAATGATGTGTTTATCCCCATGTCCCTGCACGGATTGATAGAATTGTGCAGTTTGCATCAGCTGTGTCTAATCCTGTTTTGCTTTTCATTATCTGTTTGGTGTCTGCAGCTTAAATCTGGATACAGCAGCACCGGCAGCTCAGGTGGTCTCCCCGGAGGTCAAATTACACTGAATATTCAGAAGGTGAGCATTCGTAGCAAACTAATGGAACTAATGCCTTGTTTTTTTGGCCTTCAATTACATTTACAGTGCTTTGCTGGCAGAAATATATGTATATCAAGCACATATCTCCCTTTAACGCGCTATTCTTGTTTTCATTATAGTTTGAGAGTCTCAATGCAGAGTTGGAGCATAACCAGGAGCTGGCAAATAGCCGCATGGCAGAATTGGAGAAACTGCAGGTGGAGCTCCAGGAGGCTGTGAGAGAGAGCGAGAAGCTCAAGGTAAAGAAAGCATTTTGATCAGCCTCTACTACTTGTGTTGCCATAGTGTGGGCCATTGAAATGTGATTGCATTTTTCCACGATTATTGTCATATCTATCAACAATCCTGACTTTCCAGATGGATTTGCGCAATATTCCAGAAGAGGTTGTGAAGGAGACTCTAGAATACAAATGTCTGCAGTCTCAGTTCTCCCTGTTGTACAATGAGTCTCTTGGTGTCAAAACTCAGCTGGATGAAGCACGGGCACTCCTGCTCACCGCAAAGAATGCGCACCTCCGACAGATTGAGCACATGGAGGTAACTCTCGGAGGATATGTGTGTGTTTGTGTTACACACAAATTATTTTTCCAAAAACATAATTATGCTTCAGAGAAAAACTCCAAGACCGCTGATACAAACATCAGATTTTTCCTAGATATTGATCAGTATTTTTTTTTGTTATCTTTTCAACTGTTCAGAGTGATGAGCTGTCTCTTCAGAAGAAGCTGCGGACTGAGGTCATCCAGCTCGAGGACACCTTGGCCCAGGTGCGCAAAGAGTATGAGATGCTGCGCATAGAGTTTGAGCAGAACCTGGCGGCCAACGAGCAAGCAGGTACGGATTCAAACGCACCCTCCTATCAATCTACAAATCTCAGTAGAGGTTGGAAATAATGCCTCAGTGTGGTGGGTGAGGGTAATGATGATTTATAAATAATAATGATCCAACACAGTATTTTTATTATGTTTGATCCACTCCATGGCTATGTTGTCTGTTTAATGCAAACTCAGTTTTTGTGATTTATATGAATCTTTTTGCAAGTTACTCAAGTGAATATTAAGCAACACCTGAGTCAAAAGAAAATGTTTTTTTTTATTATTGGCCGTTAACATGGTGGAAACGGTCCATACTATGCAAATTGTATCATGATGATTTGTCACGTCTTTTTTGCAGCTCTGTGTAATGTTAAATGCAATGACTGTGCTGCGTGCATGTGCTCTCATCTTCGGTGTCTGCTCCCTCAGGACCAATCAACAGGGAGATGCGACACTTAATCAGCAGCCTTCAGAACCACAACCTGCAGTTGAAAGGTGATGTGCAGCGTTATAAGCGGAAGTTGCGGGAAACGCAGATGGAGATCAATAAGGTACGTAATGTGCCGTGAATGGTTAAATTGTTTTAAAAGTCTGATACAATTGTGATACACTTCCTCAAACCAGTGTAATTCTTTGTATCAGTTTCATAAAAATATATATTTGGAATTTTTAATCATCTGGTTCTTTTATTGACAGTTACGTTGTCAGAGTGGTGATGCAGGGGTTCTGGTTCTAGAGGAAACACCGAGTGAAAGCATCGATGTGAAGAAAGAAGAGGATGAAGACCAGGAGGAGGAGGAGGAAAGGAGGAAGGAGCTCGAGAGACAGAGGGCCAGGGAGAGAGAGCGGGAGGCCGAGCGGGAACGAGAGAGGGAACGTGAGAGAGAGCGACAGCGCAGTGATGAGCTGAAGAGAAAAGACTCAGACACACTGAAGATGCTCAGAATAGAACTCAAGTACGCCCCCCCCTCCATTGTTTACCACTTTCAAATGTCACATTTCTGGTAAAAATACACTTTCTTGAATACAAAGTGTGTTCCCATGTAGTGGAGCAAAAACCGCAGAAAAATGATTATATTTAACATCTTATGGTAATGTGCTCCCTTTGTGTTTTTTAACTCTTCAGGAAAGCCCAGGAATCCCAGAAAGAGATGAAGCTCTTGTTGGACATGTACAAGTCGGCGCCAAAGGAGCAGAGGGATAAAGTGCAGCTCATGGCAGCTGAGAGAAAATCTAAAGCTGAGGTTGGTTTGTCAGTCACTTTTTCTTTTTGCAAATTCCTCTCCCCCCACATGGATCAAGGATACATTTGTTAGCTGCAAATACAAATGCTGAAAAAATCCTTGTACCGCAGATGAAGTTGCATACAGTGTCTATCCCAATATTTCACCTTTCAGGTGGATGAGTTGAGGATGAGGGTACGAGAGCTGGAGGAGAGAGAGAGGAAAGAAAGCAAGAAGCTGGCGGATGAAGACGCCCTCAGAAAGATCAGAGTTGCAGAAGAGACCATTGAGCACCTGCAGAAGAAACTTGCTGCCACTAAGCAGGTATTTGTGTGTTTTTTTGTCTCTTACACACTGAACATGCGAGAGGGTCATATGACATCCTCCCAACTGTCCAGTAGTATGGTTTACACTTTAGGATGCCGATTAACCCCATGTATACTCGTTTTAACCTTTACTGCTTCTTTTTACAACTTTTGCTGCATCAAGGGGGAACAGCAATGGCCTACCAACACATGTTAACATTTTCCAATTGGTCGAAATGTATAAATGATCATATTGCACTTTAAAACATGTAAACGGTTACTTCAGATAGTGAGAAATGAGACATGAACCACCAGCACTTAATTATAGGAAACCTTATACAGAGGGGACAGCACCAGATAGGACGAAAAACAAGCCATGCGCGCTTCAAATGAGTAGAATGAGCATAACCTTTGGGTAAGAAAAAGGTTCTCCTAAACTGAGACCACTAAAGAGGAACTGAAATCCAAAGCGGTGGCCTGTAATTTGAATTTATTAAGTTGCTTAATGTCTTTGGCAGTGTCTCATCGTTTTTTTTTATCAGACTTTTATTATACTTTAGTTTATTTTACTGTAAACACACCGTCTACTGACATTAAAAAAAATGTCATAATAGTTTTTGATAAAAAAAAGAAATAAAAAAAAAATATAATAATAATAATAATAAAACATGTGCATAGCTGTGTCATTGTAAAAGAAAACTTTATTGTATAGGCTATACAACTTGCACACCATACGCTAGACTAATATTATATATATAGACACACACCCACACCCACACACACACCTTCTGAGGTTCACTCTTTGTCAGAATAGTTGTGCTGGTATGTATTCAATGACTCCAGCAGCAGCAGCACTTTACTTGACCTGAACAACAGACATTTTACTAAGTGGGCTACAACATGTGTAAAGACATTAATGCTGTTCCTGTAATGACATTATATTCATCTTGTTAGTTTTTTAGTCACTGTGTGAACCAACTTTGATGTGTTTTATTTTCCTTTACAAAATTCCATCGCTTCCATGTGAACATTTAAGAGGGGAAAACACAAAAATGGTGTTTAGTATTCTAATATTCAATGTTTGGGCTCAGTTACTTGGCTGTGCTTTCTTGAAACACAAAGGGAGTTTCATGAGTAAGTCAGAAAACTTGGGGAATAAGAGCGCAGAGTCTCCTGAGATGTAAAACCACTATCTGAACAGGGTCAGATAGTGGTCAAGTGATGTCACCGTTATCCCAAAATGTGAGTTGCCTAGACGGACACACCCACATAAGATAATATAAAACTTGTGTCACGATAATATTCATGCAGCTGTTGGCTTTGGTGCTACCCCGAAAACGAGCTTGGAACCCAATTGCTTGATAACAATCTTCGTGCTCCATGTCACCCAAGCAGTAAAGAGCATTATCTTATTAATTTTGGATCCATCATGTGTGCGATACGGACATTTCAAATATAGGTATCTATTTATTAGCCTTTATAATGTAATTAAATCAAATATAGGGGAACCGAAGAAAAACATTTTTTCGTCATGACGTATTGTTTAACAGTGATTCCACACCATTTCACGAGAATAAAGGAGACGATCGCCTGAAGCACCTAGTGCTAGTACGAGGGTGGTCGAGCGGAACATACTTCATAGAAAGTAAAGCACAGTCTGGACCAATAAGGATTTATTCAGCTATTAACTTTAGCTTTTTTTAATCTGGTATGGACTGGAAGCATGGCAACTACACTGTTTTGGCCTCGGATGCGTTTGATTTGTTCTAAGCTTCCTAAATTAAACTTTTCTAAACGACTTGATTGCAAACAGTACTTCTGAGCTCATGTGACTTTTGTTTATAGACCCTAGTTGGCTTGTGGGAACACAGTGGGAGTAAAAAAAAAAAAGCTTTGTTTGTAATGCAGAACACAAACCAGGTGTGGTTGCATTTCCCGGTGCATAGACACAAATAGGCCTGTCAAGGTGGAACACAATTGATAAAATCTGGTTGTGTGATGATGTTGCGTTACAAATGTCACAACTTTGCGCATCTGTGAATTCAATAATACCTCATAGGTTGACCACTATTTTTATTTCTGGTTGAAATGTGTTTTTATAGATGCTGTAGGTTCCTTTTTAAATTTCAAAAGGCAAATGTATGTAAATGCTTGTATGTATGGAAACTATATAGAGAATTAAGGGTGCATGTTGTTGTTTTAGGAAACAAAAACGTATTGAGATAACCCCCGACTCATGCAATACTTGAATTACCAGTTGAAACCAGTCCCCATCTGTTTTTACACCTGTGTCGTGTGTTTGATTACTGACACCTGTGCGTCTCTTGAGGAGGAGGAGGCCCTGCTGAGTGAGATGGACGTAACAGGCCAGGCCTTTGAGGACATGCAGGAGCAGAACAGCCGGCTGCTGCAGCAGCTCCGCGAGAAGGACGATGCCAATTTCAAGCTGATGAGTGAGCGAATCAAATCGAACCAGATCTACAAGCTGCTGAAAGAGGAGAAGGAGGAGCTCGCCGACCAAGTCCTCAGATTCAAAACCCAGGTTAGGAGTGTTCACTATGCCACGTGGAAAACGTTAAGGGAACTGAAGTGTTAACTGCCTGCCATCTCTCCCAGGTGGATGCCCAGCTGCTGGTGGTGCAGAAGCTCGAAGAAAAAGAGGGCGTCCTCCAGAGCACGCTGGCCACCCTGGAAAAAGAGCTTGCTATGCGGACGCAAGCGCTAGAGCTCAACAAGAGGAAGGTGAGCATAGCGATGGCATCAATCACACTGTTGTCCATGACACTTTATTACTAGTCACTTGTGTCCTTATTGTCAACCCGTTTTCATGTGTTGGGGTGCGTTGTTGGTACCCATGTTTGCAGGGTTGCTGCCACAGAATGTATTCAAAACCTACTCTGTACAGCATTAGCCTGTGCGTGGATAAAACAAATATATTTGTTGATTGTTGCGTCGTACTTTGACAAGTGGGAACCGAAACCAGGGATTGCGTGGAGGCTATTATCGGGATCCAAAAATGTATTGTATGCTGTGGAAAATTGTCGGAAATGGAAAATAAAACCAACCGACACTGTTATTTACGTTATTACCCAGCTGAATGAAAGTTGCCGCAAAAATACGAGACTGAAGTGATTATTTTTTTTAAAGCGCACTGCGCCATCACCACATTACAGTGCAGGAATTTCATCATTAGGTTTTTCTTTTTAATTGCGTGTGTCCGGTTCCTTCCCTGCTGCAGGCGGTGGAGGCCGCCCAGCTGGCCGAAGACCTGAAGGTGCAGCTGGAGCACACGCAAGCCAAGCTTAAGGAGATCCAGGTCTCTGTGGCGGAGAACCGCACCGCCCGGGAGAGGGAGAGCAGCAACCTGAAACGAGCGCAGGTATGTTGTATTTCAGGGCGTCGGAGAGCTCGCTCCAAGCTCTGTCTTCAGTCGCCGGAGTGACTCGCCAGGCGTGACGCGGGAGGATCACGAAAGGCCACAGATCCAATGACTCTTTCTCCTCGTGCCCTCCAGGAGGATCTGTCCAGGCTGAGACGGAAGCTGGAGAAACAGAAGAAGGTGGAGGTGTACTCTGACGCTGATGAAATCCTGCAGGAGGAGATCAACCAGTACAAGGTTAGAAAGAGAGAACTTGGTTTGTGGGCGGAGAAATGCGCGACTTCAGTTAAGCTGAACGCCGGCAGCATCCTGGCACAATCGGTGCAGTGAAATGTTGCCGGCCAAAATATTTCTAGGACATGTCGCAATGATAATTCTGCCGATTTGTGATTGGTTTGATTGACTGGCCAGAGGCACATTTTTGTCATTTGTGAGCATGGGCCAAAAAAGTGAGCTCAAACCCCCTACAAATATTACAGCCACTTTGTGCTGTGGGGATATGAAGAAAGACCCCAACTTGTTACACCCTCAAGTATAAGTTATATTACTCTACGTAATAGATGTAATAGCGGTGCCGGCATTTGGCCCATAAACAACGTGTTCTCCGGTCTCCAGGCCAAGCTACGCTGCCCCTGCTGCAACACACGAGACAAGGAGACGGTGCTCACCAAGTGTTTCCACGTCTTCTGCTACGAATGTCTGAAGATGCGTTACGACACCCGACAGAGGAAGTGCCCCAAGTGCAACTGTGCCTTTGGGGCCAATGACTTTCACCGCATCTACATCACTTAATCGCCATGGAGACGGAGGAACAAAAAGAAGAAAGGAAAAAAAAAACAGTAGAGACGGAACCAAAGGAGAGAAAAGACAAAGCAACGGAACCTTTTAATCAAAGAAGCAAACATTTTAGTGGGATATTCAGTTGCGTGTGTTACCCTGTTTTAATCTCTCTTTGGAAAGACTTGTTTTAGTGCGTCATCGCCAGTTGTCGGTTAATGCGGTGACCAAAACAGTGACACATCTAACTGAGAGAGTTGTGCCCTAGCTAATAAACACAGTTGTTTGTGCAGATCGTGATATTCTTACATGTCGGGCTGCTCTGCACGGTTTTCCCGTCTTTGGCGTTCCTGCCAAGTTAAACATCCTCTCTTTTAACAAACCGGGCCCACTAAAATATTTCTTTAGGGATTCCTTTAATGTATCGAAGGGCCCGGAACTGCACTGGTACGCTGGTTGATCTTTGAGTGGTTTTTGGAAATCGTATAAAATCACCGAAGCTGGAAAACAACAACTTTAGAATTAAAAGAAGCCCCCCCCCCACCCCCCCAAACCCCCCACAAAACCCCCCTCCCCGCAAACTTGAGGATTGCATGTCTAAACCTAAATATGTTTCTGATCTGTAGAGTGGAACGGCCTTCCAGCTTGCTTGGGCTATGGTATTAACAATGCCTGGGAGACATCGGCTCGTTTGGCACCCAGTCAGCACATACAGGAGACTTTGGATCACCTTGGGCAAGGTCCTGCGTGTGTGTTCATCTGGTTGCCATGGTTCCCCTCGGCGAGTTTGACACAACATCTGCAGCTTATAGTGCCTCATTACTGATGAAATCACTCCAGTGGAAAGTCGGCTCATTTGGGTGTCCTTAGTGGGGCCGTGCTGCTCCAGGTCCTCTCGGGCTGCTCCGCTAAAGGTTCCCCATGACAGTGGAGTACAAAAACATCTGTGCAACAGCATGCTTCGAAAACCTAATTGAGCCAACCAAAGCCCTCTCCCTCGGTTCTGATGATGTGATCTGTTTGCTGGGAGTTTGGACAGCGTCTGTTTGACGTTAGCGCTTGTGGGAAAGGCAGTTCACACCATGTAGAGCGCATAAAAAAAAAGTTCCAGGCTGCTGAGAGCGAGTTGGTGTGTGTGTGTGTGTGTGTGTGTGTGTGTGTGTGTGGGGAGAGAGACTTTATCAGGCATTTGGTAACGGCTAACCGAGAGTCTCTGCAGGAACTGGTTACAGTGTTGGCAGTGCTCAAGAATAATTGTATTGTTCATGCCACATGGGCAATGGTTGTTTACTCCGTAGTGTCACATCCCTTTGAGCGAGGCCATCCCTCTGTGCGACAGGGACGCTGCAGCGGCCCCGTGCTCTTGACAGGGGCCAACCTGATAGCCGCTCCAGGCAGGCGGCCATTGGCTTTTTTTTTTTTTTTTTTTTTGTTATTGCATATTTGTGCTGCAGCAGCAGGCTACACCCAGACACGAGTAACACCACCCTGCGTCAGGGACCCTCACTATTTGCGTGTGTGAAGGCTCCAGACCTCAGAACCGTGGCAACTCCTTCCGCTTGTGTCTGCAGAGTCCCGTTGAAGGTGGATGGAGATTATTGAACTTCTCCGTCTCACCTTAACTCTGAGCAGATTTTCCCAAAGGCTTAGAAAGAGAGCGGAATTTTTTCCTAGTGAGTGTCATCTGTTTTTGCCTCTCTTGCTGTTCCTGTGTGTGTGTGTGTGTGTGTGTGTGTGTGTGGGACCAGATTCCTGCCAGAGAGTTGTGTTTTTTGGCAGGCGAGGGAATGACGTCTACAGGCGTGGTAATAACAATGAGAACACTATTAAGTCCAGACTCCGCCGACTCTCTGGCTTAAAAAAAAAGAAAAAAAAAAAAAAGTGGGATTCAAAAAATAAAAGTATCTACGAGGAAGAAAGAAGAAGGGTGGGGCTGCTGTACATAATGCTAAACTGCGATGCGTTGACCGCGTCCTACCTGAGGCGGTCGAAGTGAAAGTCGGAGTGGACGTGAAGCCAGCGGAGTTTCCTGTGAGTCCGAGCCTTACAGTACATAGGAAATGACTCATCGGAGCTGAGCCGCTCGCGTGGGTGTGTGCGCTGTTAAAAACACGGCGCAGACTCCGGCGGGTGACTCACTCTGAAGCAGGCTTTTCCATGCTGAAGAGAACCAGCGCGGATTGTTCATCACACCGACCTCGGGGGGAGTTGCGTGGCCCACAGCGAGCAGCGTTTCTCCCGAACACACCATGGCTCCCGACGCCCTGTGCGCGCTCTGCGGACTCCTCATCGCGGCCGTCACTCATCTACACACCGTGGCCGCACAAAAAAGTGAGTTTAAGTGTTTTTTTTTTCCCACGCCCCTTCAAATATGTGCTACATTTTGATTGCAGATGTTTGTTCTTTACTTTTTTTCTTTGAAAGTTTGATCCAGTGCGGTGCAGTGATCCCCCCCCCCCCTCCCCTTTCTTACTGATTGTGCAGTGACTTTTTTTTTTTTTGGATGGTATTTCTTTGCCGTGAACATGGGTCGTTGTGTACTGGTGGTCTTGTGTGTGTGCCTGTAATGGAGGCAGATTGTGGGTCTGCTCTCCGAGCCGCTTCCTTCACCAGCTGCATTTCTCACCGGTTCCGCATTCCAATCGCCTTATTTCACCCCATCCATCCGTGCCCCTGGGTGAGAAGGACACACCGCATGGAGAGGCTGTGTCCATTTTTCACAGAGATATCACGTTTGTTTGTTTTTTTTACTATCTCACAGAAACGGCAAAAAAGAAGCCCGAGCCCTTTGTTTTCACAGCCCCCTGAAGTTTGGATGTAGTCCCAGAAGAGAACAAGAGGCACCGATTTTCACTGGGAATATAACAATTATGGAATAATGGCATGGATTAGGATAATTTCCTCAGACACTTACGTTGCCCAATGCATTTTTTTTTAATGATCAAACGCTTAAATACTTGTTTGATTTAGATTCTGTCTGGGTGAAACCATCTCCACATCTGGTCATCAGCTGTTGGGTCCACCCACTCCCTTCCAAATTATGACAAAATACAGCACCCCCACACCCGAAAACATCCTCTGTCACGCTAGGTGCTGAGATTTGCCAAAGTCTTAGTGTCACTAATAACGGAAAAATGGCAAAAAGAAAAGTTCCCACTTTTTTCACGCAAAGCTTTAACATATTTCTGCTTTTTGTGATCCATGCAGCAAACTCATTTTTTGATTTTGAAGCTGGAATACAACAACCAACGGGAGAAAACCCGGTTGGCAGCATCCTTAACATTTAGCTCAAGCACTTCTGAAATTGTATTCTCAGCTTTATCACTAGTTTCAGGTTGATCTAAGCTTCTCTCAGGTTTTAGGTCGAGGTCAACTAGGAGTCAAGGTTCAGTTCCTCTATGTGGCTTGTTGAACCCTGGAGCATGAATACAGATGGCGATGAAGTGTTGGTAAAATCTACTTACAAGAACTGTGACACATTTTTCCTCTGACCACAGCTATAAAATGAGTCAGTGCAGCTCTGCAGGCGGGTTGGCTACAGTGGACAGAGAGTCTCTGCGGGCCTGTGCATGTGGCTGCAACATAACCAGGGATCGAGAGGTCAAAATGCCTCAAACATGACTCCTTGGGCAGGTGTCTTTTTGGCTGCAGCTGGTTAACATTGACCTGTGCATAATGGTTGACATGTATTATGTGTCCTGTGTATTGGGAGCAACGGAAGAGCCTCCTGTACATTTGTCATGTAGGCTCTGGATGTCATGCTCATGGGAAACTGAAATACTTCTCTGGATTTGATGCTTAACATTTGCTTGTGTTGTGTATTGGGCCTCTTTCTCCCACCGTTTCCAGCAGGAGAAAGTTATTAACTTATCTTCTTCTGAAGAATCTCCTCCCTACAGTCGAGGAAGGCACTAAAGACTAATTATAGAAAGGAGATGGGCAGAGTTATTCTGACTTATAGACACTGCATGTGCCAAACTCCTGAATTCTACATTTCCCATTATGCAACTCAATAGCCTCTTTCATTTGAGCCTCCCTGCCTCCTTTGTGCCCACATTTTTTCATACTTCAGGCTTTCGGTTCCTTTTCTGGCTTTCTGTCAGATATTTGGTCCAAAAATCACCCATAATCCTTCTGCTTTTAAGTTTAGCTCTGTCAAACGATAAATCTATCAGCTGTGAAAAGTAACAAATGGCATTTTAAACTAATGTTCAGTTTTGGACTCTGTCCAATTTTAAGGTTGTTGCTTTTTAATAGAATATTACCATATGTGTCAGCTAAAACTGTGGTTCATAGTTACTTACTTGTTGTTTTTGGTTTATCATTTTATTTATTTATTTTTTTTACAAAGGAACAGTCGGAGGCAAAGGAATAATTACTGCTTACAGTACTACATTAGTAGGAGCAGTTTGATGTAAATTGGCCTTTAGCTCGATTTTTGATCCATAACTTGCAAAATGACTCTTTGTGCAAGTTTTGAAAAATTGCACCGAACAAAAGAGATGATCGCTCTATTTTTAACGGATTTTAACAGATTATTTCCAGCTTTTATTTTTCATTTTGTTTTCCCTCGTCTTGTTAACCTGACGGCATTGAATTATGGTCTGTGAAGAGTTGGTTTGCCTGCCAATGTGCTGTTGTTGCTGTTGTTGTCATGAAAGCAGCCGCAGTGTCCCACACATTCATTGAACTACTTTTGGTTGACGTCAAACTCGCGTCTCTGATAGTTTTGGTATTGCTTTCTGTGATGACGAAAGTCACCACAAGCAGTGATTTGATTTAGACTTCCTTTTTTTTTTTATAGAACAGTGGTTGGCGCGAACAAAAAAAACTGTTCATGCAAATACGCCAGTGACACCGGGAAGGAAGGAAGATCGTGACCACTTTATCTATGAACAACTGTAGATTATTTCCACGCTACAAATTCTGTTGTGTGGTTCTGTCTGGTGTTGTTTCACTCATCTCATTGGGCTGACTTTACTATGTCGTAATACTGTTTTCTAGGGGTTGTTTTTCAGCCTGATGTCACAATACTCACTACTTCATCTGTGACCTTGGGGTGTTGGTGCATTCTTACGCCTTAACCAGATGCAGAATGTTGAACCACTCTCTGTTAACCCAGGAAACCCGTCTCTGCACCGACCTGGCTCCTGGTGCAGACTGTGTCACAGCTTCAGGCTCCTTCATCACGGCGAACGTGCACAGCTTTGATTGTCCAGCTGCGTAGCTGCCCTGGAAAGAAAAGAAGCTTTCCATTGTGTCCGGAGACGTGTGACATTTTCTCTCTGGGCGGAGCCGCTTTCTCGCTCTTTCACACAAACGTTTGTTCATTCGCTGGAAGTCACAGACAAGTACACAGGCGCCCAGCAGTTCTGTGGAAGCAGTATGTAAAAAAAAAAAAAACACAAAACACATCCTGCTCATCATACACACTCTGCCTGCCCACTCATGCACCCAAAGTTCCTGAGTACTTCTCTCGTGCAGTTGGGTTGCATCAGCAGTCTGACCCAAAGGAATTTCCCGGTTTCATTTTATGAGAAGAAGAAAGCCACAGATTTCCTCATGTGTCCTGCTGCAGGTCACAGCCGCAATAACTAATTCCAACTGAGTTTGAACCGATCCTTCAATTTTTTTTTTTTTTTTTACTTTCTACAAATATAACCTCCAGATCGTTATGTTTCATTGGCTTGAAACCGCCTTCAATATTTTATAAATAATGAAACATGTTTTGCCTTGGAGGTGCTCAGAAAGCCCCCAGGGCCCAGCTTTGACGACGCGTTTCCCTGTGAAGGGCCAATGGGTTGAAAAGTGTTGTGATTGTTTATCTCTGATGTGTGCGTGGGTGTGGGTTTGTGTGCAGGTCACTGCGGCAGTTTAGAGTTTTGGAACTCGGATCTGGACGTTTGTGTGCCGTGCGCTTCCTGCAAGCAGTACCCAAAGACCCCGTCCTGCAACACATGTAAGCTGCTGTCCAACTTCCATCTGCCATGACTGGTTCGTACGCCCCTTTCTTGCAAATGTGCATGTTGAAGTCGTTTTGATCTTCTTCTTTACCAGGTAAACCTGTGGAGGACACGCCTGATGTGTGGAAACTGGCAGCCATCACCAGTTTCTCCGTGCTGGCTGTCGTGCTGATCGGTGCGGCGCTGATTATCGGGGTCATGGTGCATCGACGCAAGTCACACAAACGACCTCTACGTGGTGAGGATCTCAAAATTGAAACGCTGTCCTATAACCCTGTTCAAGAAAGAAAGTATATTCTGTTTCAGTGCTACAGGAAGTAATAATTGAGCCAAAGAGGTTGATTTTTGAGTTTGCTTCCCACACTGCGCACCCTGGAAGCCCAGAAACAAAACAATTTATTCCACAGGTGTTTGGATTCGATTTTGCTTTCGTTAAACACATGTTTTGACAATGATTTCAGAGAAGCCAACACCATGTGTAAATGTGGAGAGGCGCGTGACGTTCAAGGCTAACAGGGATGGATTATGGGGGACAGAGATTATTCTGGGGTTATGTTATCTTCTGACAATCATTTATTGCCTCTGGTGCATCAGCTTCTTTTGTGCCAAGGAGCCTTTTGCAGCTGTGTCACAGAACTCAGAACTGGCATATAACTTGACTTCTTGTGTGTTCACTTATGCTTAGAGACAAGTTGTCTCATGTGTTTTTTTTTGTTGTTGTTGTATTGCAGAACCCATTGAAGAAACTGCTGGGCCACTTTATCAAGCTTAGACATTCAGTAAGTCGAATTTTCATTTTTATAACGAGGTTTAAAAATGTAAGATATAAGGACCAAAGTGTAAACCGTTTTTTAAACCTGAAAAAATGCTTCCCATAATTTGAGGAACATCATTCTGCAAAAAGAAATGCTATTACAATCCGGAAGTCCACATTACTCAGACCCAAATCATAATGACACCGTTAATTGGAAATGTGACCGTAACTTAAGCTGCTTATTTTCGAAGCTGATGTGAATGTGAAGGCAACTGAATTGTTGTTCCCTTCGCAGCCTCATTTTCCTCTGGAAGCAGATGTGACAGAACCAAGCATTGACTGGCTCAGAGCTGGACAGGGGAACCTTTAGACCATGAAGCGTCTACTCTGACTGCAGGGTGTCTCCTGACCAGAATTGGACCTTTTTTTATTTATTAGACTGTTCGGATTGTGCTCAGTTCTCGCGCTCGCTGTAGGTCCAATCGTGATTACAGGACTTACAACGAGTAACTCTCACACCTCTGTAGGGATAGTAACGTTATATTAGAATGGTAGCATTTTCAGCCTTCGTGTGCCTCTTATCTTCAACCTAAAAAGGAAAAACGTATTGGGTTCACTGAATCCAGATGAAACTACGATCCATGGTGCTGTTTTCCAGCAGGAATCCAATGAATGTAACACAGCTACTGCTGCCAGACGGGCGGCAGTTTGACCCCCTGCTATTCTGCAGGGTTAGATGGGGTCTCTCTGCTGGTTTCGATACCACAACAGCCTCCTACCGCATGCGATTAATACCATACCGTTAGGCACATTAAGGCCATTTGAATGTAACTATTTTTAGGTGAAATGTATTTTATACTGTGTGTCTCTCTCAGTACCTCCGAGTATCCGTTCTAATGGACGTCAGATACGTTGATAAAGACGTTGATTTAGGGAGCAAACTGTGTTAATTGGTTCCCTGAGAGCAACACGGACCCTTTATTGCAGGTCATAACATTTTGATAGTTTTAGTTCGATCAGTTTCCGATGACTCAAGGTTAGTTTCTTTTTCGCCACTTTTGCGATCGCCATATTGCCGCCCCAGCATTTGAAGGACAGGATGCTTGTTAACACGAGGAATGCAATCCCAAAATGCCAACATGTGGGAATGTTGTTTAGAGAAGGGAATTACACCTACAGTATTTTAGGTGGAGCTACGCAATCACAATGCTTGCTCACTCTGACTTGTCAATTGGTTTCAGATCTGCAACATGGTGGGGAAAAAAAAAAGAGATAGAATGAGGAGGAGACGTCACGTTAAGATGGCTGTTTGTTTTGCGGCCATTGAAACCAGTGATAAACATGATGGGCAGGATTGTTTTCCATTTTTATAGTATCAAATTATGATTTTTTCCCCCCTATCTTCAGACCATCATGCAGTATGTGGTTCCTGAGCATTCTTGTGACATTTTGTCACTGACAAAGGTTTCAGGTTTTGTTTTGGATCCGTCTGCTTGTGGGTAAACTCATGCCCTCAGGAAGTAAAGTTAGGGATTCACTTAAAATACACATAACTTCCTCAATTTTTTTAGATGTTTATATTATTTATTTGTAAGTGACTTGCAGTCTTGTATCATCAACTGTGAGGGACAAGCACATTTTTAAAGGGACTCCAGTGAAGATAGGCCAGCCATCCACATTACTTAGCAATGACTTAACAACTTTCTGCTTATTTCTTATGCTTTCTATGTCTAACTGTATATACTGTACATGCACTGGCATTTTTTACTTAATGCAATCTTAGCTTTGTGTACCAAAAGTATTTTCACAATAAAACAATTTAAATTAATAATCCAGGGTGTATTAGTATCCATTGGACAAGAAACAGTAATGTTTTGTTTTCCAAGTATTTTAATTAACGTCAACTAGTTGAATCAATAATTTGCTTATATTCTAAACTACAGTCTATCTAAGCAGCAAAAATGTACCCTTCTGAGTGACTAAATAGTTATATAAATATGAATATAATATAAACTAGACATTTTTGAGCACTGAAAATCCAATCAATCATAATGTATGGTATATAGTTTTTTTTTTTTTTTTTACAAACGAGTAGGGTCCTCCTGCCGAACAAAATGTTGTCCTTAATGTACAGGGAGCCAAACAATATTTTTGTTCTAACATTTACCGAGAGAGCTCTGAGATTAATGCACACGCCACAAATACAAGGCTGTGATTTTAAACAATTACAGAAAAGTGAATGTGTGAAGTGCAACATGAAATAAGAAATGTGAACGTTTTACAAAAAATAAAGTCAGTATACAGTTTTAAATTGAAATGTCGAATCTGTCGTTTTACATGTTTGCAAAAAAAAAACGAAATAAAAAGAAAGGAGTCAAAAATGGAAAAGATAGATTGAACAATCCAATGGACAATGTCAGATTGAGCAGAACAGATTCTGTTCAGGTACCCTGTATGTGAAGTTAGCTCACCGGTCCCCGGTTTGATTCCAACTCGAGACACATTTCTTTGTGTCCCGAGTGGGAATCGAGCCGGCGACCCGCGGCTCACTGCCTGCTCATGAACCTACATGCCAAACCAGGTGAGCTAACTTCACATACACGGTATTGGAACGGAACTACTATATGATGATATCTTTTGCTTTTTTGACTTTTTTCAAAATAAGGTGCTGAAAAGATTTTAGTGAGATATCCAGGGTATGTGGAGTTGGCACAGCGGGAAAGGATGTGGGGTTCATGGAGCTGTGGTGGCAGGTTAGATTCCAACCTTGGGACACCTTTTTTGGCGCCCTAAGGTGAAATTGACAATGCAACAGTCTGCTAATGAACCAACAGCTTGACCAGGTAAGCCAACTTCACATACTTTGTCATTGTATTGTGTCTTTGTCCAAATACAAAGACTAATATACTATGACTTTAAAATGTTTTATCCTCCACCATATATTTGCGCATTTCTGACGTTGCTATGCATGTTTGAGTAGTTTTTCAAATGTGTGACTTTTTTGGTCAAATTTTGGAAGACACGCCACACTATGATGTTTTCACTTTTTTCACTTGTGTTTTGAAATGTTTTACTTTTTGGCCGACGTAAGGCAATAGTTAAGCGATTTTTGGTTAAAATGTTCAATCTTTGACCACATGCGATACTATGATGTTTACATTTTTTTTGCTTTATTTTCGCATATACCCTATTTGTATGCCCTCCCGATAATACTGTGCGAGATTCAAATGTTTTGACCTTTTTTGCCGACATAAGGATATAGTAAGGTGTATTTTGTCAATCTTTTGAATTTGAATTTTTGACGACATGCTATACGACGACGTATTCGCTTTATTTTCACATCTACCACATTGTCTCACACTGCCAACATGCATGTTTTCAAGTGTTTTTGAAACCAGAAGGCTGAGGGTGCAATGCCAAATCGTGACGGACTCTCCTGGAAAGATGGGTGAATCTCGACAAATAACTCAAGAAGCTGCCAGATGGCCATGAGCAAGGCCCTAACCACCCAAAACATATTTGGCATGCATGTGAGATAGATGGGTTTAGTTTAGAAAATACATTTAGCAAAACTCTTTGTGCGTCTGTATGTTTATGTGGGACGATAAAAGCTGATTCTTGCTTGCCATTTTTTGCTACATTTCTATTGATATAATATCAACTATAACACTTTCACTTTATTTTTTCACCTCTACCATATTTTTTGAATTGCTGACGTTCCTATAGACGTTTCCAGTGTTTTTGACTTAGTTTAAATTTTGACAACATGCTATACTATGACGTTTTCACTTTTTTCACTTTATTTTCATACCTGCCCTATTTTAAGACCCTGCCGATTCTACTTTGCAAGTTTCGAGAGTTTCGAAATTTTTGACTTTTTGGCCAAACATAAGGCTATAGTAAGGCGTTTTT
>JAFBJU010002923.1:264347-356870 GCA_016785305.1 Colistium nudipinnis | reverse complement strand
TGTCAAGTCAATCACTGTTCCTTACGATATAAAAATTAAATAAAAATACATAACTACTTAATTTCTAATACAACGTCATAGATTTGACAATTATAACATCATAAAAACTATAAAATGTTTATTGTATCGACCTTAAAATGAGTGTGGCCTCATGTACAAAAAAGATTACATTTATTTTACATTAAAAACAAATAATAGGGGGGGGGGACTGGCTGACCATTGCTGTTGTTGTGGTTCATTCCTTCACTGAAAAATAATGACAGGTATATTCCAAAAGAACTTAGAATTCTGATAAATGATCAAATTTAATTTCCTTCTGAGGAAAGCTGTGTATTTGCTTACGTACTAACTAACTAACTAACGAAACTTCTGTAATCGGAGCCAACAAAACATGTTGAAACAGTGGGCTTGCCTGTGCAGTCCTCCCTTCAAAGGTTTATTTAGGCCTTAAAATGTGGACCCCAGCCCATAATCCCCCTGGAGACACACCTGTAGAGGAGAGTATAAAGACGCTAGACAGCAGTGAGTCAAACACAGAAGCTCCACAGCCTCCACAGCGACCCTGAAGATGACCCTCACCGCCAGCCTGCTGCTGCTCCTCCTGCTCGGCCTCTCTCAGGCTCAGCCTCTCCAGGAGGATGAAAGCCAAGAAGAAGAGCCAGACACCATGGACATCACCACCGGGATTCTGACCTCCAACAACGCCACCGATGAGATCCTGCTGGAAGGAGACCTGCTCGTTCCCAGAACCAGAAACGCCATGAAGTGCTGGTCCCAGAGTTGCCTGTGGAAAAAAGGCTCCAACGGCTTGGTGACGATCCCCTTCACCATCAACAGTGAGTTCACCACAGGGGAGCAGCAGAAGATCAACATCGGCCTGAGGAGCTTTCACAGAAGTACCTGCCTCCGGTTCGTCCCCCGTCGGAACGAGTTCGACTACATCAGCATCGAGAACAGAGGCGGATGTTACTCATCTTTGGGCAGAACAGGAGGCAGACAGGTGCTCTCTCTTAACAAGCAGGGTTGCCTCTACCATGGCATCATCCAGCACGAGGTCAACCACGCTCTGGGCTTCCAGCACGAGCAGACCAGGAGCGACCGAGACGGATACGTCAGGATCAACTGGGAAAACATCGACCCCCAGATGGCCTACAACTTCAAGAGGCAGGACACCAACAACCTGAACACTCCCTACGACTACTCCTCCATCATGCACTATGGAAGAACAGCCTTCGCCATCCAGCGGGGCAGGGACAGCATCACCCCAATCCCCAATGCCAACGTCCAGATCGGCCAGAGGGGGGGCATGTCCCACTGGGACATCAAGAGGATCAACTTGCTCTATGGCTGTTAACAACAATGCTGATGCCAAATAAAAAAAAGTGAAATTAGTATGAAGAATGGTGTGGAATCAATGTGAATAACCAGAGAAATAAAATCAATAAAACTTAAAAATACATAGCTGCTACATTTAGGACACAAAATAATTGATTTGACAATTATAGCACACAAACCAAAATGGAATGTTTAACTGAATTAGCTTTCAAATGAAACCCAGTGAAAATTGGACAGCTAACTTTCCCAGTAAGTGGCCCCATGACAAAAATAAATAATTGTACATAATTAAAATAATAACACTACTTTAAGGGAGGGAGTTGTGATTGTTTATCTCCTTCACTGAAAGTTAACAACAGGAACATACCTACACATTTTTTGATTAACTGACTAAAACTCTCCTCCTCCACAAGATGGTGACAGTTGAACATTTTTCTGTTAAATAGAAGAAATTTGATTTTTTTGGAGAGGGCTTCCTTGGCAACTTGCCAAAATGTCTGGAAATTGTCATAAATGATGATGCTGGTCAATGTTACAGACAAGATTGGGAGCTATAATAATAATTGTGTCAAAATCAGTAGCTAGCATGGGACACAAGTTGATTAATACGATTTTTGGTTTCTTAATCATAAAAGATTGAAAAACGGTTATGGTTATGGGTATAAAAACACATCAAAGCTCTCTGCAGATACACAACAACGGAGAGCGGCCAGGGCGAGACCGCCGCATCCAAGCAGGGTTGTGTGTTCAGAGAGGATGTTGAGCCCACGAGGGGGTAGCCAGAAGACTCAAAAGATGACCCCTGCCTCAGACCTCTGCAGGTGCGTCCCAGCAGTTGACTCCCTTGGGAGAAACTGGCGAGACGCGCGGCTTTGCAGGGAGGGAGGGGGAGGGCCGCACCGACGTAGCGCACATTATTTCTATTTGATAGACTATCAGAGATTGAAAGATATTTTATCTTAAAGAATTGACATTCTCTCCCAATTACGTCCGTCTTTGCCTCTTCACATGTCGAGATGTTTTGCAAATTTGCATTTGAATATATATTTCGTCGTATTTATACGCAGTCTTTATGACTGGTTCGTGAAAATATTGTATTACATTAAACCATGGCACAAAAAAGCTGAGGACCGCTGCCTTAGAATATAAAAATGTAATAAAAATACATAACTACTTAATTTCTAATACAACGTGATAGATTTGACAATTATAACAGCATACAAACTATAAATCAAATGTTTATTGTATCAACCTTAAAATCAGTGTGGCCCCATGTACCAAAGATTACATTTATATTCAATAAAAATAAATAAAAGGGGGGGGACGACTGGCTGACCATTGCTGTTGTTTTTCTTTCCGTAACTGAAAGATAAGACAGGTATATTCCTAAAAAACTTGTAATTTTTATAAATAATCAAATTTAATTTCCTTCTGAGGACTGCTCTGTATTTGCTTACGCACAACTAACTAAAGTTATGTAATCAGAGCAAACAAAACATGATGAAACAGTAGGTTTGCCTGTGGAGTCCTCCCTTCAAAGGTTTATTCAGGCCTTAAAGTGTGAACCCCAGCCCATAATCCCCCTGGAGACAAACCTGTCGAGGAGAGTATAAAGACCCTGGACAGCATCCCCAACACAAATGTCCAGATTGGCCAGGGGCGGGTAATGTCCTACTGGGACATCAAGGGGATCAACTTGCTCTATAGATGCTAAAACAATGCTGATACCAAATAAAAGAAAGTAAAATTACTATGACGAATGGTGTGGAATCAATCTGAACAACTCAATTGGTGTCCCCGAGGAATAAAATCAATGCAATTTAAAAATAAATAGCTGCTACATTGTTTTACTGTGTCAACTTTCAAATTAAACCCATTAAGCATTTGACATCAACAGTACCTAGTAGGTTGGCCCATGACCAAAAAACAAACAAAATAACTAAAATGTATTAAATAAAAAAATAATAATTTAAAAGTAAGAGAGTTGGGGATGTTGTTTATTTCCCCTCACTGAAAGATAACAACAGGTGCTTTCTTACAATCTTCCTGTGAAATTATTTAAACTCTACTCGGGTGACAGTTGAAATATTTTGATGTTACAACAGCTAAAATTAGATTTTTAGGGGTGGGTTCCTTGGCTCCTTGCCAAAGGTCTGGAAATTGACATAAATCTGATCAGCCAAATATGTTTCAAGTATTTATTGACATATGCACAACAATTATTACATTAAAATCCATCTCATGCTCCTCAACAGTGCTCATGAAAACAGTGCTCATAAAAAAGTAACGAGCAAGCAATAACATAAAGTACTTTAAAGTCCAACAAATATAAACTTAAACATGAATATTAATCAATGTGAATAAAAGTGAAAGAACTGTCAGTGTAACACAGTGCAACTCAACAGCACATGAAACAACAGCCTTCACAAAAAATGAAATACATCCGACTCACCTTCAGCACATCAGTAACTCAGCTGAGATGCTCTTCCCATCCAGACAGCAGGTACCTCCATGGGTTTGAGGTTCAGGATGTGCTCAGCTGAGAGACACACTGCCCCTGTGATGTCACGGATGATGCTGCTCAATGTTACAGACAACATTAGAAGCTGAGGGAAATTTGAAGAAAGTAAAGCCTATTAACATGCATTTGCCATGCTGTAGTAAACTTTTAGTACTGACTTATTTTAGGGTCATTATGTATTAAAGTCAAATGCAGCACAACTAGTAGTTCACAAATGAAAACATATATATTCAAGCTGCCCAGCTGCAAATCTATATTGTGAAGTCAATGAAAAATGTGATGCTGCGTTGTGGCCAACACATTTCCCTTATTCAACTGCAGTTAAAATCATTAAATTGTAACACATACACTTTTAACACATATATAAGTATACGTGGAATTGTTTGCTAGTTTAATTTGTGTGTTTTTTATCTGTTCCTATTCTTGAACTTCAATAACTAGCAACAGGATGATTTATATCATTTAACTTCACACAAGTTTTACACATCAAACATCAGTGATAATAACACCTACACGAGTTAGCTTAAATAGCTATATAATGCTATTGGCGTAGCTTCTAAACAATGTCCGACTTATTTTACAATAAGGTAAGTTAGCGTCATCCAACACAAGAAAACATAGCACACACTTACCTAATAGAAATTAAACTCGTGAAAAGTCAGTAACATTTGTGTGGTACTGTTTCACAGAATCTGACTGTACTGGGAAAACATCGCCCACATGCTGCTTCTGTATTGCCCTAAACTTCGACCTTAGACAAAGAGGCGCTGGTTTGGCTTGATCGACAAACAGCGACACAATGCGGTATCACTGAGAACAAGTCCATCACCGTCCTATAGAAATAAAAACGAAATTAAAATATACAACTACTTTGTTCCATACACAAAATAATAGATGTGTAATTTATAACAACATCCAAACAAATTTCGAAAAATGTTTGCAGTATAAACTCAAAAACATATTTTAAGCAGCGGGTCTGCCCATTCTATGGTTAAGAACTTACATGATCAAAATTAATATCCTCTTTACAAAAGCTGTGTATTTGCTTACGTACAACTAACGAAACTTCTGTAATCGGAGCCAACAAAACATGTTGAAACAGTGGGTTTGCCTGTGGAGTCCTCCCTTCAAAGGTTTATTCAGGCCTTAAAATGTGGACCCCAGCCCATAATCCCCCTGGAGACACACCTGTAAAGGAGAGTATAAAGACCCTGGACAGCAGTGAGTCAAACACAGAAGCTCCACAGCCTCCACAGCGACCCTGAAGATGACCCTCACCGCCAGCCTGCTGCTGCTCCTGCTGCTCGGCCTCTCTCAGGCCCAGCCTCTCCAGGAGGATGAAAGCCAAGAAGAAGACCCAGACACCATGGACATCACCACCGGGATTCTGACCTCCAACAACGCCACCGATGAGATCCTGCTGGAAGGAGACCTGCTCGTTCCCAGAACCAGAAACGCCATGAAGTGCTGGTCCCAGAGTTGCCTGTGGAAAAAAGGCTCCAACGGCTTGGTGACGATCCCCTTCACCATCAACAGTGAGTTCACCACAGGGGAGCAGCAAAAGATCAACAACGGCCTGAGGAGCTTTCACAGAAGTACCTGCCTCCGGTTCGTCCCCCGTCGGAACGAGTTCGACTACATCAGCATCGAGAACAGAGGCGGATGTTACTCATCTTTGGGCAGAACAGGAGGCAGACAGGTGCTCTCTCTTAACAAGCAGGGTTGCCTCTACCATGGCATCATCCAGCACGAGGTCAACCACGCTCTGGGCTTCCAGCACGAGCAGACCAGGAGCGACCGAGACGGATACGTCAGGATCAACTGGGAAAACATCGACCCCCAGATGGCCTACAACTTCAAGAGGCAGGACACCAACAACCTGAACACTCCCTACGACTACTCCTCCATCATGCACTATGGAAGAACAGCCTTCGCCATCCAGCGGGGCAGGGACAGCATCACCCCAATCCCCAATGCCAACGTCCAGATCGGCCAGAGGCGGGGCATGTCCCACTGGGACATCAAGAGGATCAACATGCTCTATGGCTGTTAACAACACTGATTCTTATTAAACTTATAATTATCAAATTTAAAAAAAATCTCAATATAAACATAATAGTAATAATAATATGGATTGAATTGTAATCAGTTTTATGGTCAATTTCCATATAAGTTAGGAACATATGAGGTCACCGGTCTGCAATAAAAAAAGAAAGCACAAATAACTGATCACTGTGTTTTAATAATTGCACACAAAAAAGATAACCTACATACTAAACTAAACAAAAGTATCAGGAACATTAAAAGTCACAAATATCATGAGACAGCCCCTGTTTTTTCAGCTCCACAATGAAACAGGTAGTCAGTCAGTATAGCCCAGTGGGTGTGAGATGTGAGTAGGTGGATGAGTGTCGGGGTGCTTCATCGGTCATATTATTGAAAAGGATTATTTCAATTTCATAGGAGGTTTTGGAGAGTTGATGAGTCAGTCATAGTGATTTACTGCTCAATTAGCTTTTTAAATTTATTTTTATTTTTTTCTGGATCTTCTCTGAACCGATGAACAGATTTACCTTTTTGTTGCGTGTTCATCCCGTCTGTTTTCACCTTCCTGTGTTATCTCTCCCCAAGTCTGCCTGCCAACTGTCTCTGAGATGAGACCCACATCCGCTAATAATATTCTAATATTTTTGGGCTTGATATAATTAATACATTTAAATTAAATATTTCTGCGTTAACAGTATGCAGTGCCTTCTGGAGGTTGGAAAAGTAAAAGCGGTACCACAATGTGAGACTACTCAATTACAAGTAGTAGCTCCTCCAATCAAAGTCAAAGAAATGAATACAAAAAGTATACATTTTTCAAAAACTGCCTTTGTTGAGCATAATTATAATACAGTATTATACTTAGTGGTTGTTTTCACTGACATTTGAATATTGTTTAATATATACATGATAATTACATTAGTTGTGTAATTTTTTGCCATATTAACCAAAATAAATAAAAAATATGAATAATATAAATAAAAATCTAATTTATAATCGTATATCATACAGTGAGACAATGACACGTGTATTGCGTGTAAGTAGATTTTATGCCACCAGATGGCAGCAAAGTAACAGTCATTCTTAAATGTCCTATTTCCTTATTTACATTCTATCTCTGTAGTGCATCTGCCTTCATTTATATCTGTGATGTGGCTATCAATTGAGGTACATTTACATTTGCCTCTTCTTACTTTACTTCTCAATCTCTGCTTTGGTCCCACTGAGGTCATTACAGATTCCTTTTGTCTTGTCATATCCTGGTCAAAGGAATGACAGGAGGTCACACATTCAAATCCCCCAAGAGCCAGAGAGAGGAAATGAGAAAATCATCCTTCTCATCCCTAAACAAACGGTTATATTACTTTGTCATTTTAAATAATATTATATACATTACCTTCTTCACGGGAGACTGTAGGTTGTCTTTGAGCAGGTTGGATACCAGCAGTATCCTCTACAGTCAGAAATTGAGTATCAAAGCTTCCATACAAACATCTAAATTTCCACAACACCACATCTGACAGGGACAAAAAACAGCAGCACAAAACCAGTCCCCCCCTTTGCACCTTTTCACATCTCCTTACTGAAAGCCTTGTCAAAGCTTTCTTTGATCCTATAAATGAATTCCATCCACTGACAGAGATATAACACTGACAAGCAAAACACAAGGTTCAGAACTCATATATACATCAGAAACACACATGCGCACACCAACATATACACACACACATACACACGCACAAACAAACAGTGTGCGCCTTCGGAGGACATTGCAATGACTCGCTTACTCTCACCTCAACTATAACGACTTATTATCTAAACCCTTATCTTAACTTTCAAAAAAGTATTTGTTATTATTATGGAGACTTGATTTGTGTTCCCTAAAAGAAACAGTGTCCACATAATGTAGCTGTGTCTATTTTATATTTAGGTCCCCACAGCATGGGAAATGAACTACCTAAAATCCCCCACAGCCCATCTGCACTGATAACACTTCTTTGTAAACAACCAATACCGAGTTATTATTTTTATTCAGAAAGTAATCCTATCAGCTATTTGCCATATGTTGGCTTGCTTTTATACAAAGCACATGAATATGGAGTGGTTTTCGAACTGTGTGTGTGTGTGTTTGATTCATTACCATTAATCCATTGAAAACACTACACTTCTAAGCTTTGAAACTTTTTTTGATGGCGACTGATTGTTGACATTTGTTACATTTCACAAAACTTTTGCAATGTAACTTGATTTTTTGGATTTTTAAAATAATTGTTAATGTTTTTTTTATTACTGCACTGGGCCAACATAATCTTATTTGAATGGAAGCTATTTCAGTGCAAAATTTAAAACATATGCAAAAAAAGGAAATGTATCTAGTTTTTTTGCTAAAAGCTGTCTTGCACTTACATCATTCTGCACAATGCGGCTTTCTCAGAAGTCAAGGGAAGCACACTTTGGAAAATCACTTGCCTGAGGCATTAAAGCAACAGGGTAGCAACAACAAAATAATGTACATTTAAAAAGTCTTTAAAAAAACACTCCTTCAAGGAACTAATTCCCATAATAGTCCAAGGTCTGATGAGGCTTTGATGGATATTTGTTGTCCACAATTGTAGCATTGAGCAATACCCAGATGAAATGAGTAATCTACTGTAGTAGACTGAGAAAAAGACTGAAAACAAATATCGGGAACACCACATTACTATTTGCTTTCCATGGTTGTTGTAATAATGTGTTGTCATTGGAGTATTGACTTAACCAAATCAACACACAAACCCAATCAACATTATCCAAAAATCTAAATAGAATAACCAGCTTTTCTGTAGAAATGAATCAGTTTTCCATTACACCTCTTGCATGTTGTTTTATTAAAAAATACAAAAATGTGAGGAAAATGAAATATGTGCAAAGATACAGTGAGGTAAACATGTACATTGATTTAAACTAGAACAATAATTGCTCACAAATGTTGAATATCCAACTCTCAAAAACAAACAAACAGCATTTATATGACCAGTACAATACTTCCTCCATTCAAGCCCTGCTAATTTAAGTGGACTATTTATTTTTCATGTCCAAAAAGGCACAGTGCATCAGACACGTGGCTGTGAGTTATTTGCGTATGTCAGCATGATCTCCAAGGAGCAGCTCGAGTATAGAGCTTCGGTCCCAGCTATACGGCAAACAATCAGATATAATTGTTCAGGCTAAGCAGTGTTGAAAAGTCGCATATGTTTCTCTATCTCTTCCCAAACCTCTGGATGGGGTGTGTGTTTGCTTTTTAGTGTGTGTGTGTGTGCCTGGTGTTGCCCATCCTGACTCAGTTTTTTTAAATGTCTTTATTTATAGTGTGGCATTTTCAATGTTATGGTCTTTTTTGCCAAAGCAAAACCTCACTCTTCCATGGCTTCGAGCGCATTAAGCTGCAAGACTTATATAAACTGAAGGCTGGGATCTGTTAGAGTGGGACATAGTGGTCCTCAATGAAAAATAGAGAGAGAAATAGAGATGATAAATATATTACATCTTATTTATCAAATATTTTTTAAATATATTACATTGAATCTTCAGTTATTTCCCATTTCATCGTTATCAGGTTGTACGGTTAAATAAAAATGACTGTGTAAGAGCAAATTCAGAAATTATAGAACATGAATAGTACAGCCACCAGTGAAATGACCTTGCCAGCCTGGTAGCAGCTTCATTTTCAAACATAATGCACATCTTGCACACAATGCATTCAATTCATACAATGCATGAGTCTGCTCTGGCAACCCACAGAGAAGAGTCTGTACCACAGCCAATAGAAGCTAAGACTGAGAAGTTGTCATTTATGTTGCTCATCAATCCATGTCCTTGAATCAAAGATTTACTTTTTAAGATCTATTGTGAAATGTATATCAGTGAGTTGCGTCAAAGACACACAATCTCATCACAAGTGTCCCACGTGTGTGGGAGGGGAAAAAAAAACATCCTCCCTGATTAACCATGAAATGAATAATCCATTCACAGGGAGACGAGGGTGGTCTTTCTTCGACCCTCTTTTTTTCTCTCAGAATAAACCATCTAGCATTTTCAGCACCAAACGAGCTTCACAGGGATAGAGAGGAGAGAAAGATGAGGTTAAATAATATCTTATGGTCTCTACTGATATTGTCCCCTCAGAGGAGAAACTGCTTCGGAGAACCACAGCTGTCAACATCAATCAGTGCACTGATTGGATCCTTTTTTCTTTATTTCCATGCAGAATGATTATGGGAAATAATTGCAAAAAATCTTTTTCAGATAATTAAGATCATCATTAAGAGTCTCAGTCTGAATGAATACATGTGAAAAATGTTCACAATGACGTGTCATACATCCGTGCTCCGAAAATAGCTCGTAACATACACAAGCATTAGGGCTATCACTGAGGGAGCTTCTGTCCCCAGTGTATCTGACTCTGGTTCTAAAAGCCTGCGAGAGAGATGTGCATTGGCTTTGCCTCAGAAATGAACACAAACATACGTTTCTCGAGAAAACTGGATGCAGTTTTGGTTCCTACTCGTGGGATTTATGTAATGCCTTTATTATTTATCTATTTGTGTATTGTTTATTTATTCATTATTTTATTGCTGCACATGGACTTCACCTTGAGAGCTTAACAAACAATTTTAGACATTATTGACAATCATCAGGCAAAACAAATTTGACGTTTGCATAATGAGTCTCTGTTACGACGCACATTGGAAAGGATCTTTCTCGTTGTAAACAAATCCCAGGAAGAGATCGATGTCAGGGTTTGTCAATCTCTTAATACTTTCCAATTTCCCTCCCCTGTCTGTGCCTCAGCCCCAAGTCTGAACATTTTTTCTTTCCTTTCAGCTACCTATAAGCATCAGTGTTTGAACTGACTGCTCTGCTGGGGAGCTTAATAAACAGTGTAATGATATATTATATTTCTTGATTGATGATTATATTCATTATTTCTGAACTGAATTTCAAAACAAACCCGATTAAATGATGGTGTTTCATGCACGACATGCACAATAATTGTCTTATAATGACGTGTACTTTCAAAGATACCTGTAATATTTGTTTAAAAATATAAAACGATAAAAATGAGGTACCCAGTGAAATGGGTTAAATGATTTCATCAATATTAAGAAAATGACTTGAAAGAATATGAGGGAGTCAAAATGAATTCCTTTGAGAAGAATTGAATCTGAACATACTTTGAACTCAAAGTGCCGGCGAGTTTCTGATAGTGATGTGGCCGTGCAGTCTGATGCATCTCACACTTTTAAACCTCGCTGTTTGTATTGGAAATTGTCAAAACAGATGTGTCAAATGTCACTTTGATACAACAAAACCAGTTACCAATGATTGCAGCTCCCTGCATCTGCAAGATGAGCTTTAATCTCGCCTCGTCCAAAGTGCCCTTAATTATTTTCCACTATCTGTTCACTTTATCTGTGCACAGCGTTTGACGGAGGGGATTGCACAAGGCCAAACCTGCATTTTCTGGTCGAAGTGCAGAAAATGCAGGGTTGGTTCCAAAGTCTTTGAGAAAAAGAGGTGGCACGTGAGAGAAACAATAATTCTGAATGGAAATGACTGAAGAGCTATTTACAGCATTGATTTTGATGCTCTTTCTGTTCTTTTTCGGACCCAAAAATAGGGCCGCATTGAATAGGACACAGAGAATCACAATAACAACCTTGTGGTGAGGTGCTGAGAAATAAATGCTCCTCCTTTCCCCTGCGCAACAGGATACCATCGAGAAAACCAATAAGAAAGAGGGACATCCGACAGTGCGTGTTCAGTGTTCCTGACAACATGACCTGCTCAAGATAAATAAGTTGAGTTATTTTTTTTTTTCTACTCGTACTTAGGTTCCTGTTGGAATTTGGAGAACAAGCAGAGCAGGAGGACGTTCCGCTCACAATGACGGGCACACTTGAATCCATGTGGCGAGACAGGCCCTCCAGGCTAATCACTGGCTCAATATGATCTCTAATGGCCACAACATTTATTGAGTCTCACAAAAGCCAAGACGCTGCAGGCAAATTAAAGGCTTTTATCTCAGCCAGAGGGAAAATCATTGGAGGACGGCGACATAATGCGAGAAAAATCAAGTGAAGCGGCGACCGATGGGGATTTCACCCGAGGCCGGAACAGCTGGATGATTCACCGCAAACAGCTCACGTTTGAAATGCACTTTGCAAGCAAAAGCATGGTTCACGCAAAAGCCAAACGGTGCGTAACAATATACACATGGTACACACACGTATGTTGGCTCTACGTAGTCAGTGCATCCTGGCAGGTTTCAGGTTGAGCAACACACTGATTTGACGGCTGCCACCAGGCAAAGGCACATCATGCACGTTTCCTGGCTTCAGCAGCTGTCCTGCCCGCAGAGGCGTCACAACGGGGCAGGCAAACTAGGCAATTGCCTAGGGCCCAGAGCTAGAAGGGGGCCCCCCCAAAGACGGCTGTTTACATTGCTCCACAGCAACGACAGCCTGAAAGCCCCTTAAATGTCTTGCCATGAGGGGGCACTGAAAATGCACGTTCGGGAACCCCCTTACAGGGGGCCCCATGGTAATTGCGCGCTGTCAAAAGCTTTTTTTTTTTGTTGCCTGGGGCCCCCAGAGTGTCTTGAAACGTCCCTGCCTGCCAGCCAAATACGGGTATTTCCATCCGGGTGGTGAGGGGCCGCGTGCCAGATAAGTGTTGAAGACGATGACGATGCGCTCATCAGACAGTGGGCTCCTGTCTCACCGGAGGAGAGGTAATGGGAGCGGACAGGCCTGGGAAGGAACCAGTGAGCAGGGAGGAGAGATGATACAGTAATGTGGGCCACGTCCGAAACAATGGAAGCAATAAGTTGTTCTCCAGTCATCCGACACACCACAGTCTCTCAGTGCGGGCTGATATGGAAACACTGTGCATGTGCTGGTGCGTGTGACGGTGTGTAATCTTTTTTTTTTTTTTTCCCCATTCAGTCAAAGGTCGGTCAGTCGTTTGACTTCATCAGGCCTGGATTGCTCATGGAGGAGATGCGATGACAACACGAGTGGTAAATTGATCTGGTATAAGCCTCCTCAGAGACCAACCGGGACTTGGACCATCCGACGAATCCGGTTCAACAACCCAGACAATCCCCACTAGTAAGGACGAAGACTGCGATTGGACACAGAGGCTTTGAGAGGAGCTTAGAATTTGGGTTTTACCTTCAGCCGGCATTCCACGGTAAAATGGGGATATGTCACACTCTTCATCTCAATCACCGTATTCCAACCCGAATCTACGAAATGTTTTGTCTTGAGGATTCGATAATGAACATCCTATTTATGAATGTCTTTTTTTATATATAGACAATATATTTGAACACTAACCAAAAAGAGATTATTCAAAAAGTACCTATTAATGTGAATCAACTCCGCAAATATTCCTCAATTGTCATCATGTCATATTCTTTTGAATGCGGAAATAAATTGAAAATACCATAAATATATGACATTTATAAATACATATTTTACAACATAGATTTGTTTTACAAATACAAACAAATGTCTCCCTTTTTCCCTGATCCAGAATAGCCATCATTGATAGTCAAAGGCTCTCAACCAGACCTTGTTGTCCTCTACCTGTCTTTCACGTTTCCCTTTCTACTGACAATAGATGCAGCAATTTCAAAGCCACATCTGATTTATATACAAACTCGATCTTCCCACCCAAAGGATTTAGGTCGAAAGAAACTACCGACATTACAGCACTGCTATTATGGAAATGTCATCTTAGTCACAAATCATGCAGATGGAGCATCCGCTATGCTTCAGCCATCCCAGACATCGATTTGGACTCTGTCCCCTGTGTGTCCCCCGGAGACTCCTGGTCGCAGCTGACCTTCAGTCGAGACCAGGGATGGGCAATTTTGAGGATAGGGTAGGCCACAACAAATGTGTCCCTACTACCAGAGCACCACATTGTGAGCATGCACTGCCGCAAGTAGGATATTATAACCCCATCACTTTATTTGCCAAAGAAGGCAGCTCATTTAATGACCATAACCAAATATATACAGGCAATCAAAGTTTATAGTACTAATTTAACTTACAAAGTGAGGTCTGGAGCCACATGCGGCCCGCCACTTGGACATCCCCGGTCTAGACCCAGGCATGAGCAGAACACCCATTCCACCCGTCTCCCCAAAATAGGAAAATACATTGTTATGAGCACGAAGAATGGCTAGTTCTCCAAATAATCAGACATTAGCTGATGATTCAAATCTCTCGAATTCCATATGCACACAGAAAATAGGCCTGGCTTTTCCACAATAGACAGACACGTCGAACTGTGGCAGCTTTTTCCTATCTGAACCTGATCAGGTGTGTCTTGAAAAAAAAGCAGGAGGCTAAATGTGATTGTGATGTGTTTTCTTTTTGTATTTATGAAAATCAAATAAAGATCTCATGTATTTAAAAAAATCGGTGGCTTATTTTCACACCAGTAAAAGGTGCAAACAAGAATCGGTCAATAAGCTGTAATAACCATTATTAGCCAGAACAACACAGAAACAGACAAAGCTTCAAAATAACATTTGACATTATTGACCAGTTACAAAGCGGCCTCAAACTTCTGAGCTGTTTCTTTCCAGACACATCCGCAGACACATGTAATTTTACCTTTCAAGTGCTTTCAGCTACAAATGTTGATATGAACAATCAATGATTTAAAGTGATCAAACCATTAGGTTGAGGTTTTTTTCCAACATGCTCAATCGAAAGCGTTTGGTTGGTTCCTTTGTGGTTTCAGGTTTACGAACTGAATTCTCCTCAGCATACGTTGCTTTTATCACCGTTTAATTTGTTCCATCATGCTGTGGCCGATGGCTTGTTGCTGACATGCAAAGGTTTAAATACTTGCGACCACATGATTGATGTATGACCACCGTGACAATCACCATCTTCTCTACGGCTAGTTTTTTTCCGAATGTGGCGAATGTACAATTTTTTTATACAGCGAGCCAGTTACACAACACGCAAGCCATTAAACGGCTCCACACATGTTACGACTGGGCTCAAAAAGCTCTTATGTAACCCTGATGTTAGATGGACAGCCTCAAGTGTATCACACACGCACAAAGACGCATCACATTACGGCACAAAGCACGCACACGGGGGGGGGGGGGTATGTTCTGCTTTCACACTGACTCTCACCATGCACGTCAGGTGTTGGGTGTTGTAGTGACGCAAATACACGCAGTCAAAAGACAAGACTGAAAAAACGTTTCGAAGCAGTGTGTGGGACGGTACCATAAAGTTCCCCGGTTTAGCCTCTTTTCCGCTTCATGATATTGTGCCCACAGTGGACTTATCGTCCTCTTCCTTGACCGAACCCAGTCAGACACCTGGCGTCAGTGACTCTTTGTGGCCGTTCCCCTTTTTCACAGGTGGACGACCCTTTTTTCGCAGGGCAAAGCATTGCCGGCGCATTTCAAAGACCCCGCCATCACCGCGTTGGCCTCCTTGTCGGACATCGCTCTGGCGTTACAGCGGCCGCCCCGCAGCCCCTTGCGGAGGCGTATGGTGAACAGGCCGTAGATGACGGGGTCCAGGCAGGCGTTGAAAAGACCAAAGATGAACAGGATGTGCGTGAGCGAGTGGGAGACCTTACCCTCCAGGTCGTCGGGGAAGAACCAGTACCACAAGCCCAGCAGGTAGTACGGCGTCCAGCAGACAATGAAGCAGATCACTATGACGATGCTCATTTTCAGCGTTCGCATGCGCGCTTTGGGGATGTTGTTCTTCGAACAGCGCAGGTGTGGCTCGTTCGACGACACTGAGGTAAAAAAAAAACAAAACAAGGTCAGGCTGAGTGAAGAACTGGGATTTTCCAGATTTCGAAACGCACATTCTGCTTCAGCATATGTGTCAAAAGAACTTACAGCTTTTTTTGGTCATCCGTCTGGAGATCTGGATGAAGATCCTGGTGTAGCAGGTGATCATGATGACCAGCGGCAGCAGGAAGAGGCAGGAGAAGGTGAACATGTTGTAGGCAGTTTCCTGCCAGTGGGTGACGAAGCTCCCTCTCGTGGTGCACTGAGTGAAGTTGGCCGGATACGTGATGGTCACGTTATGAAAAATGAAAATCTGTGGGTTCGAAAAAATTCAACGGTATTAGGATCGCTTTTGACTGACCGCAGTTTTCATTCATGTCCTGTATTCTCTTAGTCCTGCCAATTTGGCAGAGGTTGGAAAGGTGAAAGCACTGTGCCCTTCCAGGTTATTCCAGCGGTTTGACCACTTCATTCCAAATGCCAGAGTTCAATGCCAGTGGGTGATGTGTTTTTGAAAACCCCAAAACAAAAGTGGGATGACGGATAGTGTTATTCCCCATGCAAAATATTGTTTATGTTAAAATAGAAATAAAACACCCGTTGCCTAATAATAAAAACTGCAAAGCATATATATGCACTGTCTTAAGTATGTCAGGTGTTTATGAACAATAAAACTGTCTGTTTTTCATTATAAGGCATACGTAGGGCAAAATAACTAACTTTGTCAACACTGCAGAACAATAACAACTTGTCTATAGGTGCATCTTGAGCCGGTTTGGGATTTCCTGTCTGGGACACAAAGCTTTGGGCTCAATGTCTTTGGTATTATATTGTGCATCCTGTATGTGCAGCCTTCAATTTCATGTAGAAATAAATTCCTCCTTTACCATGAGCCCATGAGCTGTCAGGAGCTTATTAGGAACCACTGAAGTTATATCTTCTTGTTGACCAACCTCCAGTGGCCCCCGTCACCAAGACAAGAGCAAAAGAGGATGTCAGATGACATGGTATATATGAGCAATCATCTATCCATCATCTGTACCACTTATCCTTTGATTGGATGTGTCGCTGGAGTCAATCCCAGCTGAGATTTGGCGAGAGATAGATTACACCCTGGACAGGAAACCAGCCAATCACAGAAATGGAAAAAACCATTCACATTCACACCCGAGGTCCATTTTGAGTTTCTTAACCCCGGTCTGCATATCTTTGCACACAAGTGTTGACCACTGACTCACCGTGCTGCCCTACTATCCGAGCGCATCCACAGCATAACAATATATACATATTTTTTTAAATCGAGGTACATTTTCTTTTTCCATTTAAAATGGAAATATTTAACACCGTTAAATGCAATAATGCAAAGAAAATGTCTTCCTGTGTGGAACCAACAGTGACAGGGATGATTTCTTTTATCAAGGACCATTTCACAACCCCAACCACGTGTTTGACTATAACGACGTACAAAGTACTCACACAGTCTTTTACTGAACCTCACCCATTTCTTTAAATGCCTAAAAATAACTGAACCATGCAATTTCATCCAACCCCAGTTCATTTAATACGCTAAAACTGGGAAATTGCTTTATGAGCTTGACCACGTTTTTGTTCATTATAATTATGGCTGCCCTTGATTCATTGAGTCATTTCAATTTTTTCCATAACATATCCACAAACCAAAAAAATATAATTTCCCAGATCACAAAGTGACATATACATGCATATCTATGACACAAATTGATTATACACGGTGGAAAGTGTTGCCCTTCAGCGAATTCCAGCTCCGTATGAACTAAATCAAATTTTCTTTCTTTTTTTTTTCTTCTCCACAACACGATCAACAGCATAACATGCCATGCTGCCAAATATGTTAATGTTACGGAGAGCAATATACAGAAAACTCACAGGATTAAGGATTCCCATCCATGTTTCCTATCCATGAAAGAGCCACCAATCCCTAACACTTGGAATCATCGTTAATCACGCAGAGGGGTTCCCTGCCTCACAGAGCCTCATGGATATTTCACATTATGTAGAAATGCAGAGAGCTTTAAACAGAGAAAATGATAAAACATCAATAAGAATCTCATTCACGTAAACGTTAGACCAGATTATAATTTCCCCGGTAGCATGTGTAGCTATCATACCATTTAATACTTCTATATAAGAATAACACAATATATGTAGGTGGATTTATCTATTGCCAGGTATGGAGACCTACAGTCTGCTTACTGTAACACTGTGAGGAGCTTTAAAGCGAAACATCCAACAACCCAGCACTCTCTTTCCCTGAATTAGAGGTGCGGTGTTACCTGGCCTTACCTGAGGGACGGAGAGCAAGGCGCTCATGGTCCACGCCACCGTCAGCATGACCCTGTTCCTTCTCCGGGCCATGCTGATGGACAGGGGGTTGAGGATGGCAGACTGTCTGTCCAGGCTTATCACCACGGTGACAAAGGCACAGGAGTACATGGCCTGGAGCTTGAGGAACATCAGGAACCTGCAGGCCAGGTCGCCAGCCAGCCACTGCACTGTGATGTTCCACACGGCGTCCACGGGCATCACGATGAACGTGACCAGGAGGTCGGCGGCGGTCAGGTTGATGATCAGCACTCGCACGTGGGATTTGCGTTTGTGGCCATTGGCCGCCCACAGCACGGCCGAGTTGCAGAGAGTGGAGAGGCCGCAGAGGATGAAGGTGATGATCACTCGCACTTTGGCCGCTGTAGAAAAGGTCGGCAGGCGCGGCGCTCCGTCCACGGATGTCCAGTTGGAGGAGGCGTTCATTTTTTGACCCTCACCAAGGAGTCGGCATCATGAGCAGCTACATGGAGGCTGGCAGGGCCAAAAAGGGAGATACACATGAGCTAAATGTACGAAGCTGGTGCCTAGGTATGATCTGCATGGATTCAGTGAGCGATGCAGGGGAAGAGAGAGAGAGAGAGAGTCAGAGAGAGTGCGGTCCGCGCTGTAATGTGCATCTCTGATGTTCAATGAGGGGGAAAAGATGGCATCAGTGGCTCTAACAAACATCATTAGAAGCATGGCTGAGTGTGTGTGTGTGTGTGTGGAGGGGGGGGGAGGTTCAGCACCACCAACACCTGACAACCCGTGTCAGTCAATCAAGTTAATTACACCCAAGTGGTAACAAACCCAACTTATTTTTAAAAAACGTAAAGGGTAATTTACCTCATATTCCATGGCTGTGACAAGCTTTAGCTTGGCTTTTAGAGGAAAAGAAAGCTCCCATTTTACAAAAAACATAGCTCTGCAACTCTCTCCCTGCGAAAAAAAAAATGCAAGAAAAAAAACGGCTTCTACTTTGCATTAGGCTGTGTGAACCCCCCCTCCTCCGCCAAAAAAAACAGAATCATAGGAATCAGCCGTTTGGATTTGCAGCAGAAAGCAAGTTGAAGTAAAAGTCTTAGGATGGTCCGGATTTATTCTCTGGGATCAAAAATCGTGGGTGATATTTCAAAGAAAATACAGCACAGAGGATGCTCAACATGTCAGTCTGTGTACACAAAACATTTAGAAGAAAAAAAATACACGTTATAATAAATAAATAGAAGAAATCCCAAAATCCAACTTACATCTGTGTCCGTGTGTTTCCCGCGTCAGAACCTCAACAGACACTGAGTGAAGGGCGCGTGTCTCCATGTGTCTACCTCTCTGAGACCGTCTGCAGCCTCCTCTGGTCTTCCCCTCGTCCCCGTTACTTCAGTGTCCCTTTCGGGGAGTTTATCCGCGCGCGACCGTGTGCGCCCGTGCGCTCCGTGGGCGCGGCCACGGGCACCTCCGAGGGTATTCAACCGGAGGAAACGTTGTGACACACGGCTCAGTCCATGAGCATCGTTTCCATCAGGACCAAAACCAGACCTGCCCCTTTTAGCGGCATTCATTATGAATAACTCAAATATATTAAGCCATGCACCCCAGGCCCAGGTTTTTCTCTTTTGTCTCTATCTACACCACACCAGAGAAATGCCGAATTCACTCCCGACTCTATAATTCTACCATTTGTTCTATTGTTGCATGAGGACAGGTACAGGATATTTCGTTTCAATTGACTTGACGTATGAATTCATTCAGCATGATATTAATGTCCAAAAATACACCTTAACTTAAGTCATGAAGCCAGAATTTCCGTAAAGGCATATTTATTTATTTTTTGACTTCATATTGTATATAAAACAAACCTAGTACAACCACTGGGTATATAATAGTACCCAGTCTCACTGCCAGCTCATCTCCTGCTACTACACATGAGGCATTTTTACAACAATGTCATGCAAATAGCCAAACTAAATCCCCCCACTTTTGACTTAAGTCTCCATCAGCTGCTGCTCTAAGATATAAACACACATGACTTTGCTGGACTTCTGAGAGCATCAAATACTGTCAAGAACAGAAACTGAGCTCATAAGAATTAAACATTTGTTTATATTCATCAGCTGGAAATAAATAAATACGATAAATTGAAATAGCGTTTTTTTTAAAATGTCTGTAATGAAGGGGATTGCAATGGAGGAGGGGATAGCTCTTAATATTACATAACAAAAGAGCTTTTACAGTATGTGAGCTTTGTATGTGTACACTTAAAGGGGGGGGGGAAAGGGGGTGGGGGGGTAGAAAATGCATATTATGTAAGAAAGACATTATACCATCGTCGGATACAAAAACACCTGACCACGACGTGGACGGCTGACCGTGTTCCTCCTCTGTGAGAGGATGTTTACTTTCCCAACATGAGTAGGTATCAGGTTTTAGCAGAGGAGAGAAAAGCATCTTGTTTGTTCCCCTCTGGCTTCGTAAACAGAAGCAGAACATGCCGTAAAGTAGTGCCCATGCATGTAAGTAAATGCAGCAGGTCATTTACTGTGCTGAGTAACATGAAAAAAAGTGCTGAGGTGTTGGTAGCTTGGCTTCCCGTAAACCATAGAAGATAAACTGATAAGCTGATATATTCATACTGTCAAACAGAGTAGAAAGTAGTAGGAAATTGGATGCCTGACAGCACTCAATGAGAGATTCAATGAAAAGGTGATGTCTTTTATGAAGGTGGAAAAAACTATATGATCCAATCCCTAAAAGAAGCTAGATAGTAACATTTTGTTAAATTAAAATGATTCAAATCAATAGAGGAGAGATGAGAGGTATTCTTGGGGAGTCTTTGCCTGACCACTCAGCCACACATTTTCCTCTCCTCAGTGGCAGATTATCAGCCCAGCGCCGTGATGGAGCAGCTGATTGGCAGCGGCCATCGGTTAACGCAGATGTTGACTCTGGGACGCGTTCCAAACCGGCGGTGATCTTCCCAGCACCACAAATATCAACATTTTTTTCTCTCCCACCTAAACCCACGGTAATTGAGCCCTAATCCCTGCCGTCACACAAAGCAACACAATTATGACAGAGCTGGGCTCACAACAACCCCCCAACTGCTGACAACACAGGAGCTGAACATAGTTAAAGATGGCAGCCACCAACCGCCTCCTGTTTTTCCACTAATCTTACCGAGTCACTCTCATTTCTTACATTATGAATGTATTTGCATAATGGGCCATTTTCTTAATAAAAAAGTTATTGGCCATTGCGTTTTGTGTGCGACAGAGCGTCAATTCATTCGCTCTAATCCATAAAGGGCACGCATGTTCCATGTTCCAGGGTCGAGGCTTACATCTCACACTTGGCAGGACTGCATCAGGTGCCGAATGCACGAATGTCTATACGCTCCTTGTGTGTCTATGTGTTGGATTTTGGGGTTTTATTTTTGATTTCCGTCTTGTGACTACCTTACATTCGGCACAGCTTGAGCCGTCGACGTTGACTGGAAGTCGAGCTGACATGTACAAGGATACTGAACGCATACTCAGCATGAACAGACTGCAGCGTAATCACAAGAGAGGAACGGGCCAGGACAAAAAATAAAACGGTTTCACAGCAGGTTGTCCTGTGGGATCAGCCCAGGCAGTTTTGTGTATTTTTTTTGTTTATTTGGTGCTTTTGCGAAGCATCCAACAATTTGTCTACACTTCATACTTCACATTATTATACAACTATTATACAACTTGCCCCTCCTCCCTTCACATGAAGCTCAGCACGGAGCACTGAAGTGTTTAATTTGAAGTGATTGCACTTTTAACTCTTTTCCCTGAAGTGTATGCACTTTGGGCAGTTTAATGGGCGTTTGTTACTTTTTCTGTAAACAGCTACTTTCACCTGTCAGCTTTAATACATCTAATGCAGTCTAGCCGAACAGTTCTCCTGTAAATCCTGCCTATACCACACTGGGGTATTTTTGCTAAGACTGAGCACTTGGCCATCACTTTAAAAGCCTCGGTTTACGTTGAAATATTTATTTCATGTGACGGTATGCATTCAATGACAAACAAACAAACAAATGCAAAGAAAAACGTTGAAGGTAGGAAAGGTGTAACTTTACAGATGAATTTGAAAAATATACAGTACATGTAATGCGTTCCAGCTGTGAGTCTGACTGCTTAGCAAACTGCCCTTATGCTCAACAAATGTTCATTCTGTTCAACTCAGAATATCCTTTACACATGTGGTAGACATGTCTATGATCAGACAAAGCCAAGGCAGAACAAGGGTAAAGAGATGAGAAGAATGAGGTTTATCCTGGTCTCTTTTTAAACCAGGTCACAGACGGTTTTCCCAATAAATTTGTCTGACTGTTGTGTGTCTCATCAATATCCTGAAATGCCAGACGGTTTCTACCTTTGGAAAAGGCCACGTGCCTCCAAAATATACTTTGGAAGTGAGTGCACATCTAAAGTCTGTCAGAAGTTTTCAAACAAGAAATACCCAAAATGACGGATGCGAGAGCAGCCTCGATGTGAACCTCTTGGGGAGTGAGCTGCCTGGCAAAACGGATTCTCACTTCACATCCAGCTGCCTTGCAAGGTTATGTCAACCCCGCTGACCCACGAAGCAGAATCAGAGCAGAGACATTATGCACCAAGTCTTGTGCAAGGCCACGCACAAGAGAGTGGCTCAGAAATGTAAATGATTGACCAACAAAATTATAGAGACAAAGCAATAAAGAGGAAAGAAAGGACCAGAGGACCATGCCAGCAATTCTGACTGTGTCCCACAAATGACAAATTCAGCAACGAGAAGAGCACAGACCATTTGTGCTGTATTATTTGTCCTATCTAATTAGTCACAATCAATTGTGATTAAAGAGTATGCAGTAGGTAGGCCGCATCCCAGCAGCATCATTTTACCGAACCATCAGCCAACCTTAACCAGCCAGCACCTATAGCTGCAACGACTTATGTATAATCTCCTAGTGAAGAAGAAAACCATTTCAACCTTCCATTCCAATTATAGTCCAGAGGCACAATTTGCAAACACATAGTTGATGCGGACACGAATCACGGTCAACAGGCTCCTCTGTAGATCTGGAGATTATGTGAAGAAAACAATCAGCCATATGGAACATTTTCCGTAGTCTTGCTTTTTTGCTACAGGCAACAGAAGGCACGGAGAGAAAATGCTCCGTCTCTGTTCACGGCTCGATTATCTCCCTAATCGATGGAGAAGCTGGTCCGTAAACATATTCACATATTCAAGGCTTGTTGCAGAGATTCATTTATGTATGCTCTATATGTGTTTTCCACCACAACACGGGCTCACGGCGTAAAAGGTTTATCAGATTGAGCAATACGCACAACTCTGCCACACCTGGTAAGCAAACAATCAGAAAAACACAATGCTTCTCAACGACAAAACAATCACGAGCACAACACGCCACATGCCAGTGCACCATTTTCTTTCAATGCTACATCACAGAGCAAAGATGAGTCACTTTAATCTAAGTTTCATCACATGGTTGGCAACTTTCAATGGCGCCTGTCACATCAGAGAGGAAACTCTTGACTTTCTGTCACAACAACTCCGTCCTATTGGCAATGTATTTGAAAAACATTGGACACTCATACACACACGCGAGCACACACGCACGCACACGGACACGCGCAGGAGTCCAGTCTGAGAGGGGGCTCTGGCTTCATTTCATCCAATCTGAATGATTCAGCCCCCCAGATAACACAAGGAGGGATGAGGAAGAAAAGTTAACAGGGAATAGAATAGATTGGTCCAAAAAATGTATAAGTGTATAAAGTGTTACAGGTTGCACAGGCAAGCAGATTTGTGTTGGAAGCATTTAAAATGTAATTGGTATACAAATGAAGAGTTTTTTCTTGGGGGTGTTTTCGTACCACCCAGGGAAACAAAGACAGGCTGCGGTGTGTACTTAACAAGGCAGCCTGAATGTCGGCAGAGAATAATAATAGACCAATAGCCATAATCAAAAAGTCCCTGGAATTTCATGTCCACTACAGTGGGTGGTAACTCGGAGGTCTGGACCTGGGCCAAACTAACTGGCCTTTTGTGCAGGTTATATAGATTATTTATATGGCTTATATAGAGAAAGAACAAAAATGTATAGTTTTATGCAAAAAAAAAAAAAGGGTGCATCACTAATCTGTGAAGGGAACATGAAATGTATTTAAATCGGCGGAACACATAGAATAATAACAAATAGACAATAAAGAAGTGAACCGGCCTTCATCTAAGTCAGTATTGCTCTGTCACAGGTGGTAGAGGAGAAGTTAAGTGGAAATAGAAAAAAAAAAAACCCAAAAACCCACATGGAATATATTTAGCTCCGTCTCACCTCCCTCAGAGTGCCAAAGCATGTCGGCTGCCAACTCCTTTCTTGGAAAGTGAAAGGTAAAAGTCAGACGAGTTTGTCACCAAGTCATGTAACGCACACTGAGTTTGTGTTGGCGATGGCCGAATTTTGTGTTTTTCTTTTTTGGGGGGGACAGAGATTCAATTATGGGCCACAACAGAGAGGTCTGAAATAATAATAATGATGATGATGGGGATGCTTTTTGATCCTCGGTGGGTGAAAGTCACCGGTTATTACTGTGGTGTCAGTACAGTCCAGACTCAAGCACACTCAGGTACCCACTTGAAGCCCTCGAGCGAGGTCGGCCTCCTGGCTGTGAGGCATTTACCTGACTTTCACCAGAAACCGTCGACACAATCCGTGGCATGAAACGGCAGTATGGGAACATAAACAACAACATCTATCTTCATTTTTTTTCCTTTTTTAAATTAAACTTTCCTCCACCTGTAGCGCTCCTGGTCATAGGTGACCAAGTATTAGAAACGTATGAGAGTAGAAATCACAGAGAAGGTCCCATGACATCTGATGGCCACACCTCCTCTACTAAGTTCATTTCCTCCTTCGCCAATGTTTTTGAATGGATTTAGAATAAACTACTTTGAGGTGCCGGATCACAGATCAGAACGCGGACTAAATCTACTGGCATTAAATTCTTCTACCCCCTTCCTGTGTCTCCCAGAAATGGATACGTTTTGTAAGCTTGTTCATAGAACAAGGGGAAATCACACTTTAAATCTTACTCATCGAAAACACGCGTGACCAGGTTAATCATCCCCTCCATCATTTCTGATAATGACACTTAATTAATCCATAACATGAAAGCTGGTTGGTTTTATCAGCGGGTTTAAAGTGTCATCCCGACTCCTCTCCTTTCCCTTTTTTCCCCCCATTCATTTTCTCCATTTGTCATTTCTCTTCTCATCTATTTAATTTTCCCTTTAATCATGACATCTGAAAACATCAGTGAACAGGTAGAATTGTAAAAAATTGTATTATTCAGATAATATGACTCAGAGGGTGCACTCTTCGTTATAAGTGCCTTTTATGTGAGACGCTTCACACGTCAATCAACCCTCTTCCTCTCCTCTCTCTCTCTCTGGTGTTAAGTTCCTTTTTGTTCTCCTCTTTCCCCCCCCCCCTTCTCCACCAGAGTAATCATTCCTTGTCTCTATTTAACGGCTGACTTCTCTTCTCAACAGGTGAACCTCCATGACTGTGACAGAAGAGGGTCAACGAGAGGTGGAGATACACACACACAACCACCCACCCCCACACACAGACACACACACAAACACACGCACACAGGGCAGTCAGGTCACACTCCTTGAAGCTTTCATTCCAATCTATTCATTCTGCTCTGTTGAAATCAAACATACTCAAAGGAAATTCAAATGTAATAAAATCAATTCAACACAAAGTTATTATATCGTATAATATCAAATGATTAAAGGTGGTGCAAGTGATTTCAATTCAAATTTCAAATTCTGCTTACATTTCCTCACGGCCCACTTGAGACCCATGGTCTTTTTTTTTTATAAAAGATCAGCAAACAACTGTGACCACACACTCGGTGGAACAAAGTGACCCAGCATTACCTCTTCATCTTCAAGTGTGCAGGGGAAAACCTCTAGAGGGCAGGAAGGTTTGTCCCAGCCCCACCACCTCCACCTGGAGGAGGAGTAATCAACAGCAGTCACACGGTACACATTCAGCCATCCATCCATCCCTCTATCTCTCTATCCCCCTATCATCTCTCTTTTGTGTCGGCTCATTGAACACAAAACAGAAAATCCTGACAATAATAAAATCGCTTCAATAAGAAGATTTAAATATGAAATAAAAGTAGTATCTAAAAGCTACAGATGTTAACTGGTGATATAATGAGGAATACATGCATAAATAAGAAATGTAACCACAAATGACTCATATTTCCTTTCCAAACGATTACAAAGTCCCCTTCACTGGCTTCTATAATCATAATTCATAATTAACAGTTCATATGTTGCCCTTATTTGCTTTGGTGAAAATATGAGTGTATTGTTTTTCCCCAGGGTCTCTCTAAACCAAAAGAGAAGAAATCCAATTCTTTTGAACAGATGCTTTCACATTTATTATTTAACACCGCTTTATTTATTAATTCTGAAAACACATAGGAACTGATAACTAAAGATTAACTCAACAGCAACACCCAGTAGTTGCTATTTATAAAAAATAAACTAATCCATTTGCTCATCAACTCGCCATATTAGTCCAGTCCATGCAATGACACAACGGGTGCTGAGGTCCCCTCCGTTTCCCCTCAGCTCTCGGGTGCAGGTTGCTAAATTCACCGTTTATACCCAAAGGCTCTGCTGTCCTAGTAAAGCCGCAGCAGGTCGGACCAGTCGGCACCGCAGCAGGAAGCATATGATTGGTTCTTAAGAGGTAATGGACACCATGTTGTTCGGACTCAGGACCTCGATCCAGTAGCCATCCGGGTCCTGAATGAAGGCCAAGTCTTTGATTTTACCTGAGGGAGAAAAGAAGAGAAGGTAGGAGGATGGAAACTTATTTGTAAATTCAATATAAATGCATTTAAAAAACAATAATACCATAAACTATTTTTCCAAAATGCAATCTGGCTGTCAAAACATATCCGTTCAATTCGACAATAAACAAAATCGCCACCAGCATTTCACAGCTTACCATCATCTGGCTTCTTGACAAATGTGACTCCTTGCTCTTCAAACAATTTACAGGCGGCACACAAGTTAGGAACAGCAATTCCAATGTGTCCTGTCAAATGACATGTCGACAGAGACGCTAAATCCACAATACACTCCCATAAATACACATAAATCTAAAAGCAAATATGGATTTGAAAGAAGAATACCAGAGAAGGTGATTGGTTGTGAAGATGATTTTTTAAACAAAATATATATTTTTTTAGTTTTGTATGATCCCATGCAAAGGCAATGAAGAATTTCACTACAAATCGTGCATGATGATTATATTTGGGTGGTAGATAGATCGAATCGGATTTGTGAAAGTGATGAACTTACCAAAGCCCCGTGGGTCAGAGTTCCCATTGTGATAGGACTGATTCTCATCGGACTCTGAGCCCCAGTTACTGACAGACACGAAGGGAGAGAGGAAATTAAGAGAACAGGTTCGTTAAGTACAGCTGATGAAGACTGAAACCTTTTGATGCTTAATGGAATAGACAAACAAAGAGCCACATTATTTTACACTTTGTTCCTGAAGTAAAACTTTTGCCCCAGGCTGCCTGAATTCAACTCCATCCAAAGCAAGTTTCTGAAAGTTTGCTAAAAACTGGATCAAGGAGAGGAGCTGGAGCTAAACTACGTTCAGTGCACTTTTATTTCACCGCATTTAAAATTGTCTTCAATTGTCTTCATTGTTTTTAAGGAAATTGCTGACTAAAAAATGTATTCATTATTTGTACAGAGTAATGTATATTATATATTTGTTGTTATGAAATACAGCTGACATTTTTAATATGGATATATTCAAACACCCACTGTGTCAGCTCAATGGTGCCTCTTCTGGAAAAGGTCCAGGCCGTCCTCTCCTTTATGTCTGTCGGAATATCGTTCTTGTCCTCGTAGCCCAAGAAGAAGAGAGAGAAATGCATGGAGGGGAAGTCGAACTTTTGCAGGAGCCTGCAAGAATTTACACACCAGAGAGAAAACCTCACTTTAGTCACCACATTCTTATGGAGATGAAACAGACTCAAAACACACGCGCACACACAAAAACAAGTAAAAGATGAAGAAGAAGATTGTGTTCTGTTGCAATAAAGAGTTAAAATTGATTTAAACTTGATTGAACTGAAGTCCGCTCTAATACTCACGTCATGCCCAGGATTCGGGTGTAGAAATCCAAAGATTTCTCTGGATCTTTAACCCGCAGCATGGTCTGCTGCATTAGGAAATCCTGAGACACAAACACATGAACAGAGATCCATGTTAGGGAATTTCAGACAGAAAAAGTGTTTTAATGCCTTTAAGATTGTGTAGGTGTAGATGTAGATGTAAAAATATTCCTAACCAGCATGTCGGAATGATTTCGGTTAGAGATGGGGGGTAACCTTTAGGTTAATATGTGCCGTGATATAATCTCTATAATTTGAGAAATGTAGTGTATCTGCTCCGTTTGATACAGAGGAAGTGGAAAAAAAGGAAGAAATAACAATGGGGTTATTATGTATTCCACAATTGACGATATCTTTAAACTCACATTAAAAATTGAATCATGTAGCCTCAAGCTAAAATTAATATACGATTTGTTGTCGATACTGGTATGATCGCTTCTTGTTCATGAAGGAGACCCGACTCAAAATCTCTTTGGCTTATGCTCCATTGTGATATCTGATTCTCATTTATGATCCAGACATTCCCTTTAAAATTTCCCTTAATATCATTTGAATCACCAAAAAGGTCTTAGTACCAGCAACCCAGATAAATCAGCAACGCACTATTAAATCAATTAAGGTCATAGTCTGGGATATGAGCCACAGCTATTTATCCCTCTCACTCCGGAGATCATGTGTGTCCTTGCACTCAATTACAAAAAAGCATTTGAGCCAAACTTCCCCCTCCACGTGATCAAGCAGATCAGGCCTGCAGAGAGAATTTATAATTACCTCCTTGTTTTCTGGCACAAAAAAAAAGTGCATACAATGTCCGCATTGATGTTGATGTCATAAAGTGTATTCTATGCAGTCCCATAACAAAAAAAAAAAGCTATTTGGAAGCACCGATTACAAACAGTTGACAGCATCTCCTTTCTCAAACCGCAGATACATGTGCACATCCTGCAGGGATCGTGCATGCCCAAGCAAGTAAGCTTTGTGTTTTCTTCAGTGAAAAATGTCAATGTTGAAAATTGCAAATAATAATGTAGAGTATCTCCTTTAGCTGCTGCTGATCCCAATATTTTGTCGTTTTCAGTCTATAAAGGACAAACTTCTCATGTATGTGGGCGCTTTCACAGAAGAGTGTTATCTAGGCGGGTAGAGGCTCTTCCCCTTTCCCGTGGCGTTCCTACAAACATGTTATCAACACATCCATAGAAACTCCCCAAGCACCCGACGCGACACTACACACATTTCCACTTTAGCACATCCATGTTTTAAACTGTCAACGTTTTATTACTTCGGCTCAATATGAGGGACTTTAAATCCACAGATGGCATGACACAAACAGCAATCCATATTTCTGCTATATCTATGAATTCAGGAAGCACACTGAGAAACACTGGACAGAGTGGACAGAGAGGTCTGAAAAATACCTACATCAAATATGACCTCTGACCTGAGTGTCACAACTATTGCTCACATTGGTGTTAACACATTCTTCCAAAATTTTAAGCCTAAATCCAGTTTGGCGTGTGAAGTCGGTCTCAGAGATGATATCATTCGGCATCTGTTGCATACTTGTGCATATACAACACATCTAGATTACAGTATTGCGTGTGTTAGACAGATAGACAGATAGAATAAAGAATTGTGCATAACATAGGATACACATTCAACTTGACGAACGCCAATTTGTTGTCATCACAATCTTTAAGGATGTGAGTGTGTTTGTTAGACAACAGGACAACGTTTGTTCCCTGCAACATTGCTCAATGTGGCTTCTTCCAGCCCCGCCTGCTTTTCTCTATAGGAATTATGTGTATTATTGTGTAACTGTGCCAAAAAAAACAAACAATCATACCTGCAAGAGCGTGGCACTTGTCATTGTGCGTGCACACACACGCACACAAGCACACACACACACACACACACACACACTAGTTGTACACAATCTGTCATAGCTTAAGTTTTATTTTTAAGTGAGAACGCAATGGCTAAAGTTCAACAGCTAGCTAACGGAGGCTCGGTCTGAACCAGTGACTACATATTTCGCTACAATACACACACACACGCATTAATAAACACGTTTATCTTGATAAAGAAAATTCACAAACACTAAGTTGTGACAGTTTGCAACTAAGGAAAAAGTCAGTGTGACTGTCCGATAATGGACACACTAAGCAACGCTGTGGTTAGCCTATACGGGAGACACCGTCCCGGGGTGTTTGCGGGGTTTTAAAGTGTCTGGAGGACATTTGACGAAAACATCATGTCTCCTACCTTCGTTATGGGGTCTGCGTCTTTACAGGCGGCGGCCGTCGCCTCCTCTGAAAGTCCTTTGGCGCTCATTTTGCCTCAGAGACGTTAAGAAGGAGCACAACTCGAAGGCAGGAGAAGACTTCGGTCGGAAGATCTGACAGGGCGGATAAGGTAGCCACCGGCTTCCGGTAAGAAGAAAAGACAAACACCGGTTTTCAAAATAAAAGGCGTCACGCGTTGGGGCGTCTGATGTCTTCCAGCTTCATATAGAGGTATTTGTCTAGATTTTTGCAGATTGTCAACACTAAAAACAAACAGGGCAGGCCAGGACATATTAATATAATCTTATCTAAATGATGATAAGTCTAAATTATTGCATACAGTATCTGTTCTTATAAAGAATAATTCTCACATTCAACTGTAAAATATTTGACATTACCTGTGACACAACATGATTATTTCCAATCTTTCCTTATAAACAGTTTTTTAACCTATTTTAATTTTGAAAATAGGGAAAAAAGGAAAACAGGAAGTAACACATTATTATTTAGATTATTAGGAAGCTGCTATTCATTCCTCTATTTGCACATTTCACTGTATATATAGTTAACAAATTATTAGGCAAATACATCCCTATTGTACTAATTCGGTTACAATTATAATACTAATTGGAATATTTTTAATTTTATGGATTAAAGAACGAACCCTCTTCTTTATCCAGCACCAAAAAAGGACAGGGGACAATTTGCTATAGAAATGTATGTTTATTGTTACAGACAAGTTGTAGATTTTGTTACATAACTAGCTATTTACCACAGATGTAGTCCTTCACAGGGGAGCTTCACTTGGCTTTGGTGGATCATTGCATTGAGCCAAATAGTGTTACCAGTCATACAAACAGGGGTGGTGGACAAAGCTGTGATTATAACACAACATCTACACGCCTGAACACCTGCAGAAGTCCTGAGACAGTTTGGTTGTGAGACATGGGACAGAGGGTCGGTAAAGCATACTTTTTCCTAGATAAAGGGTCAACAACATTTTTTAATCAGGTAATATGTTCCATTGGTATTGGAAGGATTTCAATAAGGCATAAAATACCCTGACTTATTGCTGATAAAATATTTTTAAATGGAGGTTGAATATGAATTTGTAAGTATTAAACCGAAATACAGATATTCCCAAATTCAAAAGCTTCTTTTCCTTGTATTTTGAAGATCTCCATCAAATGACCCATTATACACTGACACACTTTCTGGAAACAGGGATTATTACTCATTATTTTTACTTTTTTTTTTTATTTTTTTATCAATATTATTGTTGTTATTATGCTATCTGTTGTTCATCCTTGTACACACTACTTTAGGACAGCAAGAGTTCCTCTGACATGATCTTTAGAGAGTATGAGAGAAAAGGCAAAACGGGTGTTCGCTCTCTCAATGTTATTAAATTTTTCCCCCCTCCATTTCCTTCCAGATTAATTATAACAGTGTTAAGAAATGTTTAAAAAAAAAGAAAAAGTCCCACAAACCAGTCACATCCCTACTTATATTAACCTGGACACCCACAGGATATCAAAAAGAGAAGAAACAGAGAGGAGGTAGGGAAGCCCTTTCAGCTACGATGTTCACCCCCCTTATAAGATCAGGGCAGGATTTTAGTAGCTGCGTCCAAACAGGGTGTAGTACTTTGCAGGCTCCTTGCAGTTGACACACCCCTGACCAGGCTGCAGCTTCCTCAGGGGAGAGAAGGGGATACAGAGGCTCTTCGCTCCCATAGATGGAGCTCCTGGCTCCAGGTCCTGGTCCCTGGTGAGAACAGGAGAACACCACAATAAGTTTCCAATCACATTCACAATGCTTGAGAGTAAAATCATGCCACGCGTTGTACACTTCTACTACATTAAAACCCCAATAAACAGTTTTAAAGTTGTGACTGTTATGTATATATGTACACAGGAACACACACAATATATTTCATGGATACTCTGCATCAAATAGGCCTTTAGCTCCCTCAAATGGTAAAACAAGGTATAGACTCAAAAGTAGATATAAAACGCACTTAAGATAAGATATAAGATACGAGACGTACTTGGTAGTGGTTTTCTTGATGGAATCCTCGCAGTTGATTTCTCCACAGAATGGGATCTGCACAATCTATCAAGCAAGACAAACAACATCATCATCAGTGATTTCTGATTTATGACAGATGTTGAAATGCATTGCAGAGTGTGTTGGGTTGCGTCTCTCACCTTTCCCTGATCCAACTCTTTCTGGAACTCTTCCATTGACTCTGCGGCCACCATGTGACTGTTCAGGTCATCTGAGGCTCTGAGACACAAACACACATTTTATCTTCTTGCATGCTCATACACACCTCGCGTTGTGCGGTGTAATTTGCATCAGTCTGTTGTATTCTCAGACACAATGTTGTACGTTACTTTTTGAACATGCTGCTCTGGATGTCTTCCAGCATGCCGGGCAGCTTCTTCTCCACCTCTGCCTCTGGAATTGTGGCCTTTGCACCGGTGTCTCTCCTCACTGCGACGCACTGGCGCTGCTTCACATCTTTGGGGCCCACTTCCAGGCGAATAGGAACACCCTGAAAGACACACAAAAGAGAGCGGGCTTAATGACAAAGCCCTCAGTGTGACATTTATCCCCCTCCGTTTACGATTATAATAACAATCAAGTTACACAATTAACTCTTGCTGCTTTTATTCTCATGTTATTAATCACCTTGAGTTCCCAGTGATTGAACTTCCATCCTGGGGAGTAGTTATCTCGGAGGTCACACTTCACCCTGACGCCAGCATCCAGCAGCCTGCTCAGGTATTTCGAGCACTGGGCCAACACTGCCTCCTTCTCCTCCTCTGGTAGGGAGGCGGTGATTCCACATGGGATTATGACAACCTGGGAAAGAATAGATGAGTTTTAGATACATGTATTCTCAATCTGCTCTTTTAATATAAAAAAACAAATTTGATAAAAAAAAAAAAAAATCTTGAAAAAAACATGAAAACTGTATATCTAAATGTGGGATTAGGTCTGCGAGATTCTACCTGCAGGCAGGCAACCCTGGGAGGAAGCACAAGCCCCATGTTGTCTCCATGGACCATGGTGAGGACACCGATGGTCCTGGTCGTGATCCCCCAGGAGTTCTGGTAAGCCAGCTCCTTCTGGCCCGGGTTCTTAGGATCCTCAAACGTGATCTCAAACATCCTGGAGAAGTTCTGGCCAAGATGGTGGGATGTGGCTCCCTGAGGAAACGAAATAAAAATGGCAAGATGACTTCTCGTCTTTCTTTAAAAGCACAACTGTCTGAGGACATGTGGATTACAAGTGAAAACAAAAACAATTTACTATTAAGATTTAGACTATGCTTGATAGGCAGCGTACCTGAATGGCTCGGCCGCTGGCCGAGATGTATGCCTCCACAGTGGTGGTGTAATCTCCTCCTGCAAACTTTTCCTTCTCAGTCTTCCTGCCCTTCACCACGGGGATGGCCATCACCTCCTCGTACACCCTGGCGTACAGCTCAAGAATCTGAAGCACCTATTTATATACACATGACACAAAAATAACCAGTTACAGGACAGTGAAATTTACAACTCGTGATTTAATGCAACATTTCTGTCACAACGTCGCAGCGATGATGCATCGATATTACCTCTTCAGCTGCCTCCTCTTTGGTTGCAAATGCTGAATGTCCCTCCTGCCACAGGAACTCTCTTGTCCTCAGGAAGGGCTGGGGGTGTTTGAACTCCCACCTCTGAAGGGAGGAAGAGCACAACCAAGAGTGCATGTTATTAATGTTTTATAGAGATAGATTTGTAATGGGATATGGTGTATTTGTATTTATAAGAGGACACTCACCACAACATTACACCACTGGTTGAGTCTGATTGGCAGGTCTCTGTGGGACTGGACCCATTTGGCGTAAGCCGGGTACATGGCTGAGGTAACGCACAAAAAAAGACTGGCAGTTCATATCAAAGGCGACAGAGCAGCAAGACAAATAAACAGCTTCATTAAAAAAACGACATGATTGTTTTGACATGTGATTGAGATGCCGTATATGTCGACTATGTGTGTACTGGTATAAATATATGCAGTCTGGTCAAAGATCTGTGGTTCGCACCGGTTTCACTGGTGGGCCTGACAGCGATGGGCTCTGCCAGCTCAGTTTTTCCTGATCGGGTTACCCAGGCAACCTAACAAAGAAGACAAAATCAACAACATAAATACATTATTATAATTGTGTACTAAGTCTGAACTACTGTGCTGATTTTCCTCTGTGAGTTTCAGCAAAAAGGGTAATGCGCTCGGTGTTTGCTTGTTATTTTAATTCCTATTGTGATTAAATTACTGCCTTTAGCCAATTATTTTGATCAGAAGAGATTAAATTCACCTCTGGAGCAAAGTCAGCGATGTGGGACTTTTCCTTCTCCAGGGCGGCCTGAGAAACGAACATGGGGAAGTAGCAGTTCTCCACACCAAGTTTCTTAATTTCCCGATCAAAGAATTCTTTAATGGTCTCCCAGATGGAGTAAGACCAGGGCCGCAGCACGTAGCAGCCACTGACATCATAATACTCAATCATCTCTGATTTAGTGATGACCTGGAATGAAATAGAACACAACACTCGGTTATTAATAACAAATAAGTTGTCAACACGTAGAAAATTCAATTTACACAACTCACCTGGGAGTACCAGTCAGCCAGGTTCTCCTCTTTCTTGGCCTCCAAGCCCAACCTGACAAGAGGATGACAAGTAGGTTAGTGTGAAGAACACATGTAAGAATGAAGATGTCATTTCCAAGATACAGTTTATAATCTAGTCTAGATGTATGTAAAGCTGTGTGTGGGAATTAGCCTGGTTTACAGTTTTGTGTTCTCTACACAAGTGCATTAAAAAACAACCAACAAACAGTCAAATCCGAACCAGCCATGCACAGCCAGCAAACTAGTGTCCTGCTTCTAACGGACAAAGAAAAATAATCCCCAATATAAGCATGTTGCTTTTAGTTTTGATCTGAGGAACAAGTTATTTTCTGTACTTGTTGCATCTTACATCAAAAAATCCTAACATTAAAAAACCTTTTCACCATCAGTAGGTCTTTAAAATCATTGTGAGGGACATGGTGCCAAACTATTGTAAAATGTAATATTGTAAAAAATCGAAAAAGACTGAGCAGCAGCATGAGGGTGTTTGAACGCACGCTGATGGTGCCAACATGCAAACACTAAGCACGAATACTGTTAAGTGTGGTCACAATCTCAGTTTGGCACACAAGCGCTGCTTACAGTACAACCGAGACCGATGTGAACATCCATGATGACAAAGCAAAGTGAAATCTAAGATTCCTCCTCTGGACACACTGGTCACTATCTAAGGTCATAAGGTTAAACTCTGAATAAATAGAACGTATAACGCGGCACTATAAAGCCGGCATTCAAACTTTAGCCTCCAGGCTGACAGCAGACAAAGATCAAGCATGTGAAAACCACACCGGACATTTAGACTCACCAAGTCGATAAAAAAAAAAAAAAAAAAAAAAAAAAAAAAAAAAAAAAAAACGCTCTTCAGTTATTAATCTACTGGATCATTGAGTTTAAAGATGATCCATCTTCAGTCTCCAGGTAACAAATCCAAGTGTAGTTAATTACACTTTAAATTGCGCTTGTTGAAAATGGGGGGTACTAACGTCATACTGATGTCCCCACAGTGCTCCAGTATTGGCAAGGACACATTGAAGGAAAAACTAGCCATCAACCATCAGCTGTGGCATATGTGAAGTGTTTTCTGGTTACATTGCAACAGCATCTTGTTGAATTAATTATAATGTGCACAATTCTTGTATCTGTACAGACAAATCCAAAGTCATTTTTTACTCTAGCACCATTTCATACAAGGTCAATGCAAAGAAAAACAGAAAATCTGCAAAGGTGACGCAAACATCGGAAAATACAGTTAAATTATAAATTAATATTTGAGCAAATCAATTATGTGATGTGTCCCAAATGATTTGCGGGAATAACATATCTATATCCATGCTTTTCATTTAGCCTTCTGAACCTTGTACATCAACTTGGATGCCTATAAAGTGAGGGTGATCACAAAGGATGAACAGTTTATGAAGTCATAATGTGAGGTTAGAGCAGACTGAAAAAAACCTTTGTGACAGTTGACTTCAGATGCAAAAAGTAAAAAAAATACTTTGTCCCTCCATATTTTTTTCACCAGGAAGTGTATTTAATGAAATGAGGATTATCATTTACCAAACATCTTTAAGATAAGCGGAAATTAACATCTGGTTTTCTGCTTTCGCTTCTCTCCAACCTCTCACCGTGTTTGTTTCTTAGATCCTTGTCCATCTCCTGAGCCTCCTCCTCCTCCTCCTGCTGCTCCCGTTGAAGATTCCTTGCCCTGGCCTCCCTTGTCTCCTTTACCTTTCTTGCCTCCTGCAGCTCCAGCTCCTCCCTGCTTCTCAGACTTGTTCTCCTTCTCCTTGCGGTTTTTGTCCTCTCCCCCAGTGGCTCCAGCAGCAGCCACTGGTTTGTAGTCTTCACCGGTAAGTGTCTTGTATTTGTTCTTCAGCTCCAGTAAACTCTTCACGGCTTCGTCTACCTGATCCTGGAATAATAGGAGAGTTGTATTTTTTTTTCCTCTCTCTCTTGTTAAATGTATATATTAATTCCAACATGTGGTTAGCTCATTACCTTGGGGGCCTTCTCAGACTTGAGCTTCCTCACCAGCTCGCCCTGTGCAGCCACCTGAGAGAACAGCTCCTGTGGAGGAGCACTGGTTGGGACTGCGGCGGAGCAGCACTGGGTGGGGGCAGCTTTAGCCGGGGCTTGTCCCGGTTTGTAATCCTGTCCGGTCTGCTGTTTGTACTCTGCCTTCAGTGCCAACAGCTGCTTCACTGCAGCATCTACCTGATCCTGAGGAACCATCAGCAGAAAGAAAACCCTGAAGTCACCGCAGCAATTAACCGACACAGGACTCTTCCATTAAGAGGAAAAACACTTTGGTCTCACCTTGGGGGCTTTTCCAGCCTTCAGTTTGCGGACCTCCTCTCCCTGTTGGGAAACCTTCTCATAGAGCCCAGTGGCAGCTGGGGCCAGACTTGGACTGGGGCTGTTCTGGACTGGAGCAGGGGTGGGAGCGTTCTGGACTGGAGCAGGGGTGGGAGCTTTCTGAACTGGGGCGGCTCCAGGCTTGTAATCCTGACCTGTGAGCTGTTTATACTCCGCCTTCAGGGCCAGCAGCTGTTTCACTGCAGCATCAACCTGGTCCTGGAGAGACAAGAGGGTCACTTAGTTCATAGCATTTTTTATAATGCTGAAAGGACATGGGTACAATTCAAGCTTGGGGAAATGTATAATTTCAATTTCATCTAATTTTTAAGTGTTTAAATTAAAATAAATCAATTTATTTAAGCACATAAAGCCTGTATAACTACCCTCACTTTCATTTTTAGTGTCATAATATTATTGAATAATATACAATGAATAAATCAGGGCAATTAGAGAGTCACTGCATCTATGTGGTGCAGAGTCACTCAACAACACTTAAGAGGACACAATCCCTTTGTGGACTAATGGGGTACAACAAGACATATGTAGTCATATTTGAAAAAAGCTTGTATTGGTAATGAGCTGTTAGTAATCAGTGGCAACTGATATACAGCATCACAGGGATGTTCAGATATACTGGGGATACCTTGGGGGCTTTCTCAGACTTCAGTTTCCTCACGACTTCGCCCTGTTGTGCGACACGCTCATGAATGCCCGACGAAGAGTTGGCAGCAGGGGAGGGAGAGGGGGAGGTGGCAGTGGGCGGGGCCATCCCAGGTTTGTAATCCTGGCCAGTCAGCTTTTTAAACTCTGCCTTTAGAGCGAGGAGACTCTTCACCGCTGCGTCAATCTGGTCCTGGGACCATCAACAAACCAGCTTATTGTCGCAGGCGGTTAAGGATTATTGACTGGCATGCAAATGGCATGGGGACAGGAGAATGGACTTGACAAACGCTTGCGGACACGAAGAATGGCGGGACAGATGACCCAAGTTGATATCCACAAATGGACAAATTACTAAGGTTGACGGAGGATGATGAGACGAACAGATGTGGACATGAAGTTGGATTGGACAAGCAGATGTGAACCCACAGAGTTAGTGGACAAAAGATTGTGAACATAAGTAATGACATTTTTTATTTTTTTTTTACTGGTACCTTAGGCGCCTTCTCTGCCTTTAGTTTCCTGACCAGCTCACCCTGCTGGGTCACACGGGTGAATGGACAGGAAGTGGAGTCGGCCGTAGACGTAGGCGGTGTTGGAGCGGAGGTGGGAGGGGCCATGCCTGGTTTGTAGTCCATACCCGTCTGCTCCTTAAACTGAGCCTGCAGAGAGAGAGAGAGAGAGAGAGAGAGAGAGCGAGAGAGAGAGAGAGAGAGAGAGAGAGAGCGAGAGAGAGCGAGAGAGAGCGAGAGAGAGAGCGCGAGAGAGAGAGAGAGCGAGAGAGCGAGAGAGAGAGAGAGAGCGAGAGAGCGAGAGAGAGAGATAATGATACAGCAAATCACATGAATAATGAATAGTAAGTGCTTTTACTTTCAGTGTCGTTTTCCTTTAGTTGGATCTGATGTACCTTCAGAGTTAGAAGCTGCTTGACTGCCTTGTCCACTTCTTCTTTAGAGGCTTTGGCAGTCTTCAGCTGTCGGACGGCCTCGCCCTGAGCTACGATGCCAGAGAACAGGTCACCACCTGAGGCTGGGGCTGAGGCAGGCGCTGGGGCCGAGGTTGAGGCCGCCTTGGTGAGGGTGGCAGGCTGAGATGAGAGGGTAAAGCAAGTTTACACATGGAGCGTGACAAGATACAGAGCATTCTAAATGAAAAACAATACAATTTTCTTCAAAAGCACTCACTGTGTTGGTGGAGGTCTGACTTTTGCCTTTGTCCTTGGATCCAGCGGTTGGCATCTCCTTGGTGTGTCCATCAGGGATGTAGAGAAGGACACAGGGGCTCTCCTTACAGCTGTTAGGACTACAGATGTTAATCACAGTTAGACACAGAGAGTAGGGATATTACAAACTGATCGTATTGAGTAAATGTATGAAGTGTGCGTTTGGTGAGCTCTATAAACAGGTCTCCTCCCCTCACCTGACGGGCTCGTAGGGCTGGTCGCAGATGTAGAAGCCTCGTCTCTGGAGCTGGATGATGTCCCCTTTCTTCACGCTCTTCAGACAGGGATCTCCAAGCATCTTGTCCTCCAACTGGAAACATGCGACAGACAAATGTAAAAACATACAATGAGAGACATGTCGGGTGAACATTTGGGCTATGGTTGAGAGAGCGCACACACACTGCAGGACGGACCTTGCTGTTTTTATTAATGAACTCTTTGAAGTCGTCGTCTTTGGTGATGACGGCTTTGGAGATGAGGGGCTGGTAGTTGATGCAGATGGTTGGCAGGTGTGGGGCACTGTTGGTGTCAGCCAGCCATGTGATCTTTGCGGTTTTCTTGTAGTCTGTGTTGTCCAGATTGAGACGAGCCTCCATGGACACAACCTTACCATCAGCCCCTCTGAGGGAAGAGATGGGGTAAAAAAAAGAAAAGGTTAGAGAAGCAAGTCAATTACTTGAACATGGCAGCAACTAGGTTGATCAGGTGAGCAATGATGACACGTACTTGTTGATCTTGGTGACGATGAGGTTGCCCCAGTTGATGAAGGTGACCACCTCACCCTCTGATAAAGTCTCGGCATCTGCACCTTCAATCAGAACTTTGGGTCCATACCAAACCTGCTTCGTGCCCACCTCAGTGTTCTGGATGGGAACAGAAATAAAAGTGTGGCCCAAACTTGTGAATGGCCTGTTCCCCACCCCCACAGCATCACATCATAACTTAAGGATAAAGGATAAATAAAAGATGATAAAGATAATTCCATTTTACACAAGTTAAAATAACTGGTATCCACAGACTGTGTAACAGATTGTACTTCTTTGGCTAAAATAAGCCAAATCACTAGTATTAAAAGCGTTTTATTTTACTTGGTATTGAAAAGTAAAATTAAGAAGTATATTATATTAAAGGGAAGAGATGACTAACCTTGGGATGTTTGGCCACTTCCTTCATGCCCTCTTTAGCCTCTGGGATGGAAACAGGGACCACATAGGAGGTGGACAGAGCTGTATATCTGGGAGCAACTGGATCAATAACCTAACACACACAAACAGACACCACAGACAAAAAACAGGTCAGTAAAAGAGGAGTGATGCTTTTCGACATCTCAACATGCAAACTGATTGATGAAAGGACAAAGCGGAAAATTATGCAGTTTTATTCAAAACTGAAAAATACCCTGTTTGTTCTGGTCAATGACACGTGAAGGACGTTGGATGCAAACCAAGACAGATGAGTGGAGAACAAAAAAAAAAAAAGCTGATATTGTGAGGAAATCATTTCAGTGTGCAGGAAACAAGCCTCAGCTGCTTATTCAGTCTCCATCCTCTTTCACCATTTTACCAGCCAGCTTTAAGTAATTAGGAGCAAAAGTGATTTACACTAAAGATTGGACCGAGATCATCCCAGCAGAGGCATCTAATTTATTCAGATTAAACCGAAGATCACAAAAAAGGAAATGTTCCTTTCTGAAATATGTGGTTTTAAAGAAAATTATTATACTTCCCTAATTTGGAGTTGGAGCAAAAAAAACTTCTATCAGGACAGGCTGGGGGGAAAATGATGACTGTGTGGAGAATATCTGACAGTGACTTTTGACCTCCCAAAGGTGCTTCATTGGCAGTGTTTTATAAAGTAAAAGAGGAAACTTCTCAGCTGCTTGCTTAAAAAGCTGCAATGGGGTTTAAGGATGAAGGGAAAGGAAGAGAAGAGCAGGAAGGTGTGAAGGGGCGAGGATTTTGTGCAGGGTGTGAATGTATTGGGAAGTTTTTTTTATTTAAAGTTACAGGACAGGCCTGGGGTTCAGCATGCCTTTCCCCTGAGCCTCTGTATAAAGTTATTATTATTAAGACTATAGCAAACCAGGATCCCAAAAAGTGTGTTTGCATCTATAATCCATATTTTCATTGAACTCATTCTTACCCCATAACATTAGGTGAGCATTTACACTCGGGCCTATTTAAAAGAAGTTATGAATCTAAATCAGAATAAAATGCTTACCAAGCACTTATTATCCTGTTTTTTTCTCTTCTGCGGATTCCTTTTTTTATCTTGAGGTAATTTGGATAGCGCTTCCTTTCTATACTTATACTTTACATGCAGTATGTACTCTGATCATTTGTTTGGCTGGCAAAATACAAGAGGCTACAGGTGGATTATCAGATCAAGCAGCCCATGATGAATGTAGTGAGGGAGTGGGAGAAAGTGAGGAAGACGTGGAGGAAGAGGTGGAGGAGTACCTTCAGACAGCTAATTGGCAGCTTGGAAACAGAAGAGTGAGATGCTGTTCAATGTCATATATAAGGAAGACAGGGGATAGAAAGGATAAAGGTAGAGACACATTTACACAGAATGGACCATTGACATAGTTTCCCCTCATCTTAGCACCTTCTTGGATGCATTTCTCTCGTATCCTTTGTCAGGCCCAATTTAAGCCTTTAACTCCCTAAACACAGTGTAACCTATTTAGTTCAAGTTTATTTTTTGCTAATCAGCCACTCACTATTTGTCTAAAATCATATCCAGTAAGTTTTCTAGGCCTGTGTTTGCCAATATATAAATACAGCCTTAATATTGGGCAATCCAAAGTGAACAACATTTAATTATCTCTATCAACCCTTATAATACCACCTTAAATGCCATCAAGTGGATGACTGTCTGAATAGGGCAGGGGGAGTGGATTAGTTAAACATGCATATGAGGCCCTTTGCAAAAACAGAAGCCGCTGTTTTTAAATCTCAACCTCAGGCCACATGTTGTCATCATCATCATTGTGACATTCTGGAGAATCCTACACGACATGTTTCAGCCCCTACCATATAAAAGTCTCAAGTGAGACAAGTCTCCCACCAGGGGGATCAGGAAAAAAAAGGGAAATCAGAAAATCTGATTTTCAAAATGAGTTTTAAAGCTCAGCTTTAACTTCACACCTGACTCTGGGATGGAGCAGCAAGTGCAAGCGAGGACGAACCACACAGGGGAAGCAACACTCAGATGAAAATGAGGCACGGGAAAACAAACAACTGCGGGGCTTGAAATGAAGCAGCTGGATTGGCTTGTGAGGTTTTCAGTGTTACTGTGGACAGTATGAAGGGAAATGGTGGGGGTGATGAGGATCGGGGGAAGAGGTGGCAAATAAAGTGTTGAACAGAATGGGAAGCGCGAAGCAGAGAGAAGCCATGCCAGCAGTGAACCCCCCTCAATCACAGGCTTCCGTCTCTATGGGGTCACTGCACTTTCATGCAAAATAATGTATTCTGGTCTATTCAGAGTTTGTGGATGTAAAGGACCCACATTGCTGTTCAGGCAAAAGTTACCTTCACATTTATACAACGTCTATCATAACATCTTTGGCAAAGATTTGAAAAAAGCCATACACACACTGCTGTATAAAAAGATAGGGCTCCAATATAGGCTGGGGACAAGCCAGTCCATTGTTTAATAATGAAGGGGGGGTGGAATCATTTTATAAGCGATCACTCCCTTAAACGCTGGGTTCAGACAATCAGACTTAGGTGTGAAATGTACCTTCTTATTAAAAGCCCAGATCTTGTCCCACTCCATGTTCACCACTGACCTCGATCCTCCCTGGACAGAGGAAAAACAGAGAAAATCAATACATTACTTTTTGTATTTCCTGGACATTACGTTGAGGAAAAAAACGTTGACTAAATCGGAATGTTCACTTTCTGTTGGCAGGGAGTACAACATCCTGTCTAAACGATTGTATACATTAATATGTGCACAGACTCTAAAGGACATAACCTCTATGGCTGACAGATGTACCTGGGCTGCTATGAACTGTTTCAGACCCTCCACCGTCATTCCTCGCCTCAGGACTCCTCTGACAGTTGGAAAGCGAGGGTCATCCCTGGAGGAGGAAGCCACAATGAGTCATAAGAAAACATGGACGTCCAGCCAAAAAAAAAAAAAAAGCCAAGTGAAAAGAGGAGGTGGAGAAAACCTACCATCCGTCGACGTATCCCTGGTCGACAAACCAGGTGAGTTTCCTCTTGGATAGCACCGTGTTGTTGAGGTTGAGTCTGGCGTACTCCCAGATGTAGGGTTTTCTGAGACGGAGGGCATCGATAATCCAGTAGAACTGATCGTCTCGGTCGTGGTACTCTGTTGTCCTCAGGGCGTGGGTCACGCCCTCCAAGCTGTCCACGATGGGGCAGGCAAAGTCGTATGTTGGGTAGACGCTGCAGAAAAAGACGTTGAGTGTTTTTAACAATTGACACTAATATAATATTTTAATATAATAATTTTTAATAATATTACAAAAATTCTAAACAGTAATTGCAAATACTACACATGTTAAAGCACCCATTGTTCTTTTTTTTTTTTTTTACACAAATGATTAATGAACAATAGGACAAGTACTTGTAGCTGTTTCCAGTGCGGGGGTGGCTGTGTTTCTTGCAGCGGTACAGGGTGGGGTCTCTCAGACAGCCGTTGTTGGACTTCATGTCAATCTTGGCCCTCATGCAGCAGGTCTGACCTAACTCTGTTCCAGATTTCATCTCGGTCCACATCTTCATATTCTGCTCCACCGCTAAAGAGGAGACAAAGTGAGGCCGGTCAGACATATGAATATTTTTGCTTCACTATTTCCTGCGACTGGGAATCCTGATTTTATTTCGTACTGTTATTTCTGCAAGTGGACTCAGTGCGCTGCTCCCTCTCCTGCTTCATCTGCTCAGGGGGGGTGTTGTCGATGTAGGCCTTGCCTTCAGAAAGCATCTGCTCGGCAAGTTTCATTATGATGGGGAAATGGTCGCTGGTGTACGTGAACTGGTCGGGATGAATCTGGAGCATGGCGACATCTTCCAGGATCACCTGAGGAGAAACAAAGAAGTGCATTTTAATGGAAGATTTCATCTAAAAGACAGTGCTGTTTTCAGTTTATTAAAGGTGCATTGTGTGTATATACAGTATATATATTTTTTTTAATCTATTTTTGTTTGAGACAAAGAATGTCTCACCTTCTCAAAATCCTCCTTCTCCTTCTCGGGGTTGGTGTCGTCAAAGCGCATGATGAGCTTTCCTTTGAATGTGAGCTGGTAGTGCTGGTTGAGCAGAGCAGCCTTGGCATGGCCAATATGCAGGTATCTACAGTGAGGTGGTGAAATGTCGGCGTCAGGAATCTCAAACGGCACTCAGGGATCCAATGGCGGTTTCATTATCTGAGCATCCCATAAATTCCAGATTAAGACTCACCCACTGGCCTCAGGAGGGAAGCGAACCACCACCTTGCCCATCTCAGCGCCTGGCAATTCCACAAACTTTCCAACATCCTGCTTCTTCTCACCCGACTGCTGAATAGTTGCACACACCGTCAGGAATAAGGATTTTTTTTTTTTTATATATATATTTTTTTAATCTGAAAATATGATGTAGTCTCAGAAAACTAATTACTCACATGTTAGTTAACGCAACGATTTATGTTTTCTTTAGGATGTTTATGTGTTAATTTTGTTCTTAATGAAACCACTTCTGAAATTAACACTTACACTGGGTCGGTTGGTTTTCTTAGCTGGGTACTTTTTGCTCACAGCAGAGAATGGAACCTGTGAACTCAGGAAGGAGAACCAGCGATGGATGTGGGGGAAAGATTTGCCCTGGCTCGGCCATTCCTCGTGACCTGTGGAAAAAAAAACAAGCACGACCTGTAGTGCTGCATTTCACCGCTTTACCTTGCAGAACATCCACAGTGACGAAGACGCAGAGCAAAACTGCTGCTGAGATACAAACTGGTGCTGACCTTTCAGGGCGGCCCACACAGAGAGATCGGCCAGGGTGACGGCATGTCCGACCAGGAAGGTGCGCAGGGAAAGGGACGTATCCAGCTCACCCAGAGTCAAGGAGAGACCAGGCTGACCACACAGACGGCGAGCACTGAACTCCAGCCAATGGTCCACCTGCAGACACAGTCTGACATCAGAAGAGAGAACCCCGGAAACACTGCAAAAATATCTGAACTACACACACACACTCACACACCTCAGTCTGTTCCATCATGTTGGCTCCATACAGGCCGAGAGCGGGGGCCACCCGAGCCAAGTAGCGGCTGATAGAGTTGCCATCGTTGAACTCCACTTCACTGTGGGATAGAAAACACAGTTCAGACATTATTTCTATATAATTCCCACTCATGTGGTTTGGAATTGGCTGAAACTTTGCTAAAATAATTGTGTCACGCACTCTGAGACGTGAAGGCGGGTGTCTTTGCCTTCCTCCACCGATACCTGGACACTACTGCGTACATGCTCAGCAGCCAGGAGCGCTCCTGCAGGACAGAGTGTTTGTTACTGCATGTTGTCATGCATGGTTAACACGGCTCAACAGCTCCAGACAGATTCAATCAGGTGGAAAATGACTGGTTCACCTCTTATCCAAAATACTTCTACACTTCAGAACTGCCATTACATAGATTCCTATAAATCATTAAGGACATCGCAGAATCAGGAACCAGTCGAACTGGTCCTGTGATAGGGCTTCTGTGAACATTCAAGCATCATCTCAATCTGCTTGAACCTGCTTTCCTTCTACTTTAGCACTAAATATCATGATGTATAATAGTAATATGGAGATATTATATTTGTAAATTGAGAAAACTAACAAATAAACTACCATACTATCTACAAGTTATCAACACAAATCTAAAACATTGCATATATAACAGAGCTAAGCACCAGATATAAGTGTTTAATAAATTATCACTGCCCACCACACAGCTCCACGTTTCAAGGTGCTTGCATCAGCCTGCCGTGTTCACCGCAAACGCACGGCGGCGCTGTTTTTTGGGCTAGCTGATCATTGAATTAGCATTATTGTTAGAAAGCACCCTTCACTGAATACAAGATAATGAACACACATTAAAAAGATTGTATGGTGCAACATTTGATTCAGCGACCTGTACCCTTATGTTTATTAGTTTCCCAAGGCAGTTGAGCTGGCAAAAGTTGGCTAATGTCAGCGTGTCAAATTATATTCCTTTGAAATTCTCCAAGATCAAAGAGACTTTTGAGACACAATAAACAGGCGTTGTGGGTGTCTCGAGTGTGAGTGTTGTGTGTCTGCTCTTGTTCTTAAATGGGATTTGTAAACCAACAGACCTCGTGTTGTTGTTTTCTCAAGTGCCACGAAAGCATGCTAGCTAGCGTTAGCATGTTAGCTGTCATGAGCCTCCGACGACTGGTTAAGTAACCCAGCCTGCGTAGACGGGTGGAGACCGTGAACAGGCGTTGCTACTTGACAAGGAAAATAAACAACAACTGACTAAATTCACGGTGATATTTGAGTTTCGAACTCTCGATTTTTAATTCGGCTGGTTCCCACATAACTAAATTCCATAGCCACATTAATAAACGGAACTTCTTTGAATAGTTTGTCATTTTTCAAGTCTGCCGAATTTAAGCAGGTGATTTCAATGCTTTCTGCAGTGTCTCACATAATGGGGAGTTAGCACGTAAAAATGCACATAAATCAACATGAACATGTTTGATATATTTAGGACTTTCACAGTGACTCCCCCAACACGTAGCAGCCTGTCACCAGGGCAGCATGCAGGTTCGGCACACGGCTCAGCCCCTCCGCGGGGATCAGAGGGTACAACTTACCGAGAGGCGGATTGCTTGTGTTGATGATGAGGTTTAAAGCCATGTTGTACAATCCTCCTTGCACGAGTGGCAACGCCTTTGCACTGTTTGAGAGACCCCGACTGAAGACCACAGACAAGGGAGGACAAGTGTCCACACTGGAAGAGGCAAGAGGAAGCTTCTAAGGTTCTATATTAAGGATAGGCAACAACACGGGGAGCAACACTGCCACCTATTGTACAGGAGTATAGCTTCAGCTGGATAGATATACTAGTAATAATAAGACAACTACCTGTACTATTAACACCACTACCAATAACGATAATAATAATGATAATAATGAAAAATAAAAATAATTGTGAAATATGTATTCCGCTAAGCATGCTCCTGAGATCTAGTACATGTAGCGGAACTATAGGAAGGGACAGCGTGTCTACCCGGACACATATTCGTCCTGCTCTGTGTTGTGTGCACAGTGGTGTGTGGTGTTGTTGGTGTTGTGTGACTTGTGGTGATCTGTTTAGTGTACTCAGTGTGTATAGTGTGCTCAGCGGTGGATTTATAAGCTGCATTAACTCGTACTGCGGTTCATTAATCTGAACGTGGAAAATCACACCAGCTGATTAATAATCTCATTACCTGCACGATCTGTTTCGCTGGTTTTACCATTGCAGGTTTGTTGCCTCCCACATCTTAACTAAGCTACATAGTTTGAGTCGCTGTTTTTTTGTGCAGTTAATTGTTTTTATTTAAGGTTTCTTTGCATGTTTGTTTACATTAGTCATTTTAGTTTAGACATTTAAAGCAGTCTCCATTAGGTTATAAACCGCAATTGTCACCGTCAGATGGCTAAAATAATGTAATGGATATCAAAATATATGTTTAATCAAAAGAGTTAACAACACAGGTAGAATTGGGATGAAATATCCCAAAAATATCCCAAATTTCCCCATGTGTTCCACAGGCTCACTCGTCCTGGTGACCAGCTGATGTCTGTACCTGTGTTCAGTCATGTCTCAGGACAGTCAACACGGCAAGTGGGCCATCTCCAGCAGCGATGATGATGATGACGACGTGGAGGCTCTTCCTCCTTCAGGGATGGAAATATCCAAGACCTACAGACCTCCTGCATCCACTCACAGCCCATTGCAGTCTGCCTCTCCCACTGTCCCAAAACAAGAACCCGCATCAGTCCCTGTGGATGTCAAACCTGAACCTGCTAACCCCCCCGTAGCATCACTTGTCATTGGCTCTGAAGCCAGACAGTCGGCTGCAAAGAACCAGTTGAAACCAGTGAAGTATGAAACTAGTCCTTCATTGGCTGGAAAGCGGAAGAAAGAGGCGTCAGATGGGTCGGGCTGGGCTCTCTCAGATAGCGATGATGATGATAAGGGTGGCGATGTGAAGGGGAACAGCATCAGTAACTCACCAAAGAGGACGCCTCCGAGCCCCAAAGCCAAGAAAGCGAAGGTGGAGCGTCCTCCTAGTCCTCATGGCCGGCTCTACTACATCGACGAACCAGAGGACTTTTTTGAGTCCAGTATTCCTTGTCATAATGACACCTTCAGGTTTTACCTCAACAAGGTCACAGGCCTGGAGAAGGAATTCAACAGTGGAGCGCTCCACATTCGAGGTGAGAAATGCCCCATGATGTCTTCTCATGAATGTTCATTACTATGAGAATGTCCCTGCTGCAGATTTCCCACATTTGAAATGAGTGGAGTACTACTACAACTGTCTTTTTCCTTTCATCTAGACATCCTCTCCCCGTTATTTGGGACCTTGAAAGAATCTGTTCAGGTGAGTAACCATATAAATTAATAATAATCATAATCTTATTATTATTATGACAAAATCATTACATACTCACTACATTTAACAACACCAGCATGTACAGTGGCATTGCCAGCAGCGTGATCGTCTGCAGATAATAGTATTTAGCTCAAAGCACCGAGCATGGTTATAAACATCTTTCTGTCACATCTGGAAACCATTAATATTAATATATTCTGTTCCTTCATAGTTTAACTACTGCTTTGATATTGCCTGGATGGTTGAACAGTTCCCGGCAGAGTTTAGGTAAGTTCCTCAAACTGCTACTGTCACATAACCATAAACATATCCCCCCAAAAAATCTGGAATGTATGGCTGGTAAAATATGGTACATTAATGTAATCTATTACGCATTGATATTGTTTGTAAATCCAGTTTGAGGCTTTATCAAGGTTTATGTTTTTCAGGGATTGTCCAGTTTTGATCGTCCATGGAGATAAGAGAGAGGCCAAGGCCCGGCTGCTTCAGCAGGCAAAGCCCTTTCCACATGTTCGATTCTGCCAGGTACAGTTTCAACCCCGCAGAAAACAGTGAGCGGCCTGGTTTTTATTAGTTACATCCTGATCTGTAAGGTTCCTCTCACTGAGACACATTCTTCCAACATATGTTTAGCCCTTTTAAGTGAACTAACGTGTGTTTTTTATGACAGGCTAAGCTGGACATTGCCTTTGGAACTCACCACACGTAAGATTGTCCTTCCTTGCCTCAAATTTTACCTGCAGACCCACACAGGTATTGACAACTAGCCCGGCTGACTAACCGTTTACTGAAATTATGAATTATCTGTTATCATTTGTCCTTTTGGCAGCAAGATGATGTTGCTGTGGTATGAGGAAGGATTCAGAGTCATTATTCTGACCTCGAACCTCATCAGAGCTGACTGGTACCAGAAAACACAAGGGTGAGTCCGTCTGTCTTTTAACCCAGGATAAATTAAGAAAACACTTTTGAACATTACTATCGTTTATGTTGCATGGTATCCAAATACTATAAAATACATCTATTACCTCCCGACCAGGATGTGGATGAGTCCTCTGTTTCCACGGTTACCAGAGGGAAGCAGCGCGAGTGCAGGAGAGTCAGCCACTTTCTTTAAGAGAGACCTGCTGGAATATCTGGCGGCCTACCGCGCACCCGAACTGGAGGACTGGATCCAACGAATCAAAGAGCACGACCTGTCCGAGACCAGGTAAACATGGAGTACCTACAGATAGAAATGCGTAGACATGCAGGCGTGATACAGATGTAAGGAGATGATACAGCAGCTCTCATATCCACGCAGGTAACATGTATATTAGTTTGTTATTAAACGCTGGTCATTCAGCTGTGATTGAGTCTCAATTTCAAGTTAAACTAGTGCCATTCCTTTATAACAGGGTGTATTTGGTTGGCTCAACCCCAGGCAGATATGTTGGCTCAGATATGGAGCGCTGGGGCCACCTTAGGCTGAGGAAGGTAAAATCTTATTTATTTTTTCAACCATGTACTTTACAAAACAAAAAATGTTTGATGAATTTGAAATACATAAATAACATGGAGAGCAAATACATTGTTTTCCCTTATACTATAAATTATTTCAAATGTTGTTGTTAAAATATCAAATTAAATTATTTCTTACTACAATTCTCTTTTCATATTTATTATTATTTTTTAAGCTATTGTATGAGCACACAGAACCAATTCCTGGTGATGAACGGTGGCCTGTGATTGGCCAGTTCTCCAGCATTGGCTCCATGGGACTAGATAAGACCAAATGGTTGGCAGCGGAATTTCAGCGTACCTTGACCACACTGGGGAAATCCTCTCTTCGTTCAGACACTCCTATGCACTTGGTATGGTCCACCAGCTCAGACAAAAAACAGAATGCAAAGAGAGTAATATAACATTAATGCTACATAATAATACAATTCCTTGGAGTTCACACACGGAACCATAAATCGACTTCAAATGATGAGATTAGAGATCAGGGAAATTCTAAAATGAATAGCTAATGGGTGTGGTTTTTTTCAGCTCTATCCATCAGTAGAAGATGTGAGGACCAGTTTAGAAGGCTATCCAGGTAAAAGATGTTCTTCATATTTGTTAATATATAGAAAGAGCTTGTCCTAAAAGTCTGCCTGATCTGTCTTTAATATTCAGTGATGGTTGTGTATTTGCTTGTAATGTACAACTTTTCCATCCTACAGCGGGAGGTTCTCTTCCCTACAGCATCCAAACAGCTCAGAAACAGCTCTGGCTCCACACCTACTTTCAGTAAGTAATTTCTACCACTCAGAATCAGAATTCCTACTGTTCACCGGTAATTACACCATCAGTAAACCATTATTACACGCAATTAATGTCTGAACACTTTTCATATGAGTGAACTATTACATGTGTATGTGTGTAGCCGTTGGAAGGCAAATACAACAGGACGAAGTCACGCCATGCCACACATCAAGACATACATGAGGGCTTCCTCAGATTTCACTCAGCTTGCCTGGTTCCTCGTCACAAGGTGAGTGTGGAAGTAATTATATGTCTTTACCTGTACACTTTTTTCTCAACAAAAATGATCTGAAATGATAATTTCATATTATAAGTGTGCCAAAATAATAATCACCACATGAAACAGCTGTACTTGAACATTAAACCTATTTTATGTGTGTGCTCCAGTGCCAACCTGTCCAAAGCAGCATGGGGGGCACTGGAGAAGAACAACACCCAGGTGATGGTTCGTTCATACGAGCTGGGAGTGCTCTACGTGCCCTCTGCCTTTGTAAGTGCAACATACATAAACCAACTAACTTCAAGAATCACATTTCTTGACTAAAGTGTGGAAAAAAGTATTATGCACACAGTGATGATTGTTTCTTTACAGAACATGAAGACCTTCCCTGTTCAAAAAAATCAATTTCCTGTCTCCTCATCCTCCCTGGGTTTCCCTGTGCCCTTTGACCTCCCCCCTATACGCTACGCTACTGAAGGTACAGGTTTGATGTGTAATAATGATGCTCATACTCATGTTTTATCTGTGAATTCTACTGAACTAACTATGACCAAAAAATTGGGCTTAAATTGCAGTGCCACCTAGTGGCACTTAGGGGAACTCGACATCATTAGATATCCTGTGTAGATGGATATAATACATGTATTTAAATCATCAGTTCTAAGTATGAGGTTGTATTAAATTGTAGTCCTCTTGCAAACAAATACATATGAGTATTAATAATGTAATAAACTTAGATATTACGCTCCCTGTATGAGGTGTGCTCTGCCACTTAGACATTGAATGAAACTCCAGTGCTCCCATTTTATCCAAAGTAAAGTTCCATTTCTTTATCTACTCATCACATCCTTCTGATTTCACTGACATCCTTTCTTTCCCTGTGTTCAGATCAGCCTTGGATCTGGAACATTCCGTACAACCAGGCTCCTGACACACACGGGAACATCTGGATTCCCTCCTGAAAGCACACAATCACGCAACTGTCTTTTAACACTGCCCTTTTTGTCAGCATTATGTTTAGATGTTAATTGTCTGTAACATTTATTTTTTTATTTTTTATACTCTTCTGTAGACTCATGGTATGTTTCAATTAGTGGATAAATAATAAGCATTGCACGCTTGGGTTGTTATCTGTTTTGTCAAATAAATATCAACAAATTATCATTAATTTGTGTCACATAAATCTGTGACCATAGCAGTGGCGGATACATAATATTTTGGCCCTAATGCCTCACCTTCTTTCCAGACGGACACAAATAGGATAAACACATCTACATGATTTTTTATTAGTGCTAAAATAAGTTCCTTCTTTTGAAATGTGTCCAAACTAAATTCATAAATTTGACTATAAAAACTGCCCTGAAACATAAAGATATAAATGCATCAGCACTGACAACCAACTCCAGACTAACTTACATTTATCATAGCCCAGGGATTGAAATTACTTTCAATGTAATATGGTCTGTGGGTAATCCCAATACTGGAAGTTGTGTAAACTACGTCTCCCGTCGTCCCTGGCGTCACTGTGTCAACATGGCGCCTGTCTGCCGGACAAAAGGCGAATCTGTCTGAAACCCAATTAGAAGCGGAGGAGACATTTTGGGAAAACTGTCAGTGTTCGTGTGTCCTGGCGTCCCGAGGCGACACATACATGGTGGATTAAACGTGACCGGAGGCTCTGAGACTGGAATATTCAGGTAATCCGGGTGCTACACCTTTATAACTCCGGCTGTCTTCTCTCGGTTCCGCTCGCCCCGTGCGTTTCCCTCCTCTGCGCACGGACGTTACTGAAAACTCCATCAACATTTCCACCCGTGTTACAGCATCTCACCTGCGGACTCACGTCCACGCCACTCAAACACACAAAATCGCTCTATTCCGGATAATAACACAGCCTCTCTCCTATTCGGCATGCGCACACCTCGCCAAAAACCAACTGATCCATCACAATGTCAACTTTTCCAGCCGCTCCGCGACGCGCGCTGCCGCGTTACACGGTGTGATTTTTATCCCATGGGGTAATAAGTGAACAACGCAGGAACCGGTGCTCAACTCTCCACTATGTTGTGGTGTTAGCTTACAGAGTATGAGCCGAATTGTGAAGTTATTCTTCATGTTAAGTTCAATGGCCTGATAAAGCTTCTGTTGTGCACGTGTGCTTTACTGTAAGAAGGTCAAAATTAATATCACGTCTTTTCCAACGTGCTTCAACGTAAAAGTCGACAAGTTCAAGTGTTCACCTGTATCGGTGCAACCTCGTCACGAGCATGATGTTCTATTCTGGTCAAATCAATAATTCTGAATGTATTAATTTTAGTTCTATGGCCTGTTAAAAAAAAATACAAAGTTGCCAACTGTAAATCCTGCAACCAGGACACAGGCGGTGCCACGTCTGGTGTGTCCCATGGACAGTTAATCTCCGATATATTGTTTTAGTGTGAGGATTAAATCAGAATAGGATTCAAAGCCTTAACTTTGTTTTCCTTGATGAGACATTATAGTGTAAACCCGTGTTGGAACGCTCTCTGCTCCCTGGGGAGGCCAGAGGTCAAGTGTCTCTCCTGGATTGTGGGTGTGTGTGTGAGCGGTTGAATCAACGTGTTGATGTATTACTCTGGTTGTGTGCATTTTGGCACAGACTTCTCAAGGAGTCACACACTGCAAGTCAGCACAATCTGATTATTACTAGTCCCTGGACTCGCACACACACGCACTGTTTACAAGCCACACAGTAATTACACATGCTCCTGGTTTGCTGCCAGTTCACTTAATCTCAAAGTCTGACACAGCGTCCTCGGCTAATGTCATTTTCCACTCTGAGAACTACGTGCATTAAAAACCAGGCATTTCCTTATTACCATTCTTTCCGATCTATGATGCTGACTGTTAAATGCATTTGAGCCAGGGTGAGAAACTTTGGTCATCACCGATAAAGGTGTGCACGTATTAAGGCTTAAAGCGAACCGGTTTCCTCCTACGAGGTGAAATGCGTTGTTGATGAGACATGCTGTAATAAATCATTTATCTGATTCTCTTCTCTCCGGACAGGAAGGGAAAGCTCCCGGTCACATGGTGTCATTGTGTCTTCTTACAGTAGTCACACCTTTAAAAGGAAAGTTGGTTTCCTGCCAACGTGGCTGGTGGAGACTCACTGTGCAGATAAATCAGCCAGATATCGTTGCTTTTGCCTCGTGGCTGCACTGAGATCTTCCACCCTGACCTTGTTGCAGTGGGATGTGCTGTGTGGCCAATGCACAATACAGCAAGCACGGTTTAAGTCAATGGAAAAGTCAGGACTGCATAAAGACAGGGCTATGTGTACAGCTGCTTGTGCCAGACACTGTCTTTACATCAGTGCCCATGGTACTGTAGTCCTATAACTTTTTGCATAAAAGCCAGGGGCCATTAGTCACAAGCTAATTCACATTCTTGTTGGTCATGCACGGCTTGTCATAATCTTTGTTTATATAGAGCAAAACTAAAATAGAATATAAAATAAAAATAGAAAATGAAAATCTAATTTTTCTTCATTTTCTGGAGCTCTCCTTGTATTATATGTGTGCACAATTGAATTAACTAGAAAGTTAAAACTGCATTTTTATATATTTTTTTGCAAATTAATTGTGAAAGGAGAAACTAAAATCTCACTTAAACATAAGGATTCATATTCTTTGACACTTGACAATTTGCTCAGGTGCCTCTCATTTTTTGGGTTAAATTCCACTGATTAGACATGGGTTAGAAAACTAAACAAATCTCTATATAAGGTTACTGAGTTTATGTATAGGCAGTGTTATTGTGTCAAGTTTGCATAATGAAACAAAAAACACCTCTGTCAGTTTTGTCACCAATATAACACAAATAAATAAATATTTATAAGCATCAATTGTACGTTATTATAAAGTGGAAACAAAGTTTGCTCGGATAGCAATTCAGCCATGATTTTTGCCATCCTATATCGATCGTGTTTATCTGTCCACCAGTCTACGGCGTGACTCATCCTCTGCAGCACAGAGAGAAAGTATGGAGCTTGGCTGCCTGAGATGTAAATTTTACTTGGCATTTTTCCCATGACGCACACATGCGCACGCACCCCCCCTCCACACACACACACACACACACACTCAAGCTCACCCTCCCTCTCTATAGAAGTGTTGACATGTCTGCTGACTTTGATTCTCTACTCTGGCCTGTTTTTCTTCCTGACATCAGAAAAGGAAAGCATCAAGACAGATGTGATGTCTCCGTTGTCTGTTGTTGCATATATTTGCTTTGAAGACACACAATCCATTTATACAGAACAAACCAGGTCTGTAACACTATGAGATTATTGGAGTGGTTTGAAACAACCACTCTAATAAAATTCTTGTTCAATCCGGAGGAATGCAGTTCAGATCTGGATAGCAGCTGTTCAGATCTGTCTTTTAGTGTGTGTGTGTGTTTGTGTGTGTGTGTGTGTGTGTTTGTGTGTGTGTGTGTGTGTGTGTGTGTGTGTGTGTGTGCGCGTGAGGCGTGCGTGCGTGCGTGCGTGCGTGTGTTGTAAATCTACTGACAGGAAGCTAACAGACGTGACAGTGCCTCTATTTTTCTCATTGCTTTTTGAGGACAAAGAGTCCAACAGATAAAAGCCAAAAAAAAACTATATATATACTGTATATATTAATAATTAAAAAAAAAATGAAATTGTAATTGAGCCCTTAAAAGTTATAATTCTAATAGTACACTACACACTAAAATCAGGGTCATATAGTTATTCTATAAGTGGAACAATTCTATTAAATTGAGTTAATTGTATGAATTTAATTGTGATTGCCTGCAGGATGTTCCAGCAGGGGGAGGAGCCTCGTTTCACCATCGAGCAGATCGACCTCCTCCAGAGGCTGAGGAGGACGGGTATCACCCAGGCCGAGGTCCTCCACGCCCTGGACACCCTGGACCACCTGGACCGACAACATGGACACAAGTTGACGCGCAAACCTTCCTACTTGCCTCCCTCGTCCACCTTGTCTTCCTCCAGCACCGCCGCCGTCGCCGCCTCTTCCTCCATGACTTCCGCTGCCACTCAGACAAGCTTCCCCGACAACCAGCTCTCCATGTCCCCTCACCACACCTTCGACACCACCTCCGTGCCTCTGCCGGTTCCCGTCGCCTCACCCGTCGTCATGTCAGCCGCGGCTCAGAACGGTCTGGTGGCCGTCAGCAATGGCAAGCTGTCGCCTCCCCGGTTTCCTCTCGGCGTGGTCAGCGGCGTTGGGGCGGCGGCGGGCTACGGCTTCGAGGCCAGTGAGGATGACATCGATGTCGATGAGAAGGTGGAGGACCTGATGAGGTAAGAGCAGAAAGGCCATAAAATACAATTTGCCATGTTTAATGATCCAACCAAGGGACCTAGCCTTGTTTCTGACAGTATAAACAGGCAAACTAAGGACACAGGTAGACTATAAGTACCCACCAACTTTATTTGGTTTACCAAAATAATCACGACCTAAAACTAGGATTATTATAACAATGGCTGTGTTTTTGGAATGAAATGGTGCGTGTTGTTTTTTGAACCTCATCGTGACCTAAATAGATCGCAACACTAGAGAGCAGGTGTTTACACAGAAAGCCAGATGATCGACGAGGCCGCTTATAGCCCTGGCTGAATCTGAATATGATACCAGGATTATTACCTACACGCTCACATATACTGTATAAGCACAAGCACGCTCACACATACACACACACACGCACACACATGCGGTGCCTCTCATCTGTAATCCGCAGCCAGACAGCCCCAATCAGAGTGTTATTGATTTGAAGGTGTGAGAAAATGAGATGAAATCACAGGAGCAAAGAATATTGCAGCCAGAATCGGGACACATATTCCTACACCCAGTCATAGAGAGTGGATTTGAAATGCAGAGTTACAGCTGGCTAAAGAAAAGGGACTATACAGTCTCTGTCGTGCAATGTTTTTTTTTTTTTTTTTTTTTTTTAACGTCTGACCACTGGCGATTTAGGCCTTTATTACACTTTGTGTAAACAGAGTCCTCTCTGTCCTTGTAGGCGGGACAGTGCTTTGATCAAAGAGGAGATTAAGTCCTTCCTGGCCAACAGGCGCATTTCCCAGGCTGTGGTTGCTCAGGTAACGGGTGAGTGTCAGCTTCATCCCGTACTTTTGACCAGGCCCTCTAAAACACTACCAGAGCATCTGAAGCTCCAGACCTGACTCTGACCCCTCCTCTCTCTCTCAGGTATCAGTCAGAGTCGGATCAGCCACTGGCTCCTACAACAGGGATCAGATCTGAGCGAGCAGAAAAAACGCGCCTTCTTCCGCTGGTACCAGCTGGAGAAGACCAACCCAGGTAACGCCACCACAGACCATCGACGCCTCCTTCACAGCCCTCCCTTTAATCCACTACCCAAATCTGCTGTCTCATAATATAAACATTTCAGGGTAACACCAATAAGAGAAGAGAATAAGAACATGAGACGTATGGTTTATAAGGAACAGTGTGTGTCCTCTGTCTCCTGTCAAAGTGTCCTTGAGTGGGACACCCTGCTCTGACAGCTCTAATTCAGTTCAATTCAGTTGCGAAACGGACATTTTGTGCCTCAGATTACTGGAATTCAAAGATGCGGTTAGTATATAAAGTAGGAGGATGATTATTTTAGCAGCATCAGCAGAAGATGCCTTGTGATTTTTTTTATTGAAGGAAAATAAAGCAGAGACACGGGGTCAGATTTTTATTTTTAAAATACTAATAAGAGTTTAAACATAATATCAGGAGCGACGCTAAGTAAGCAACTGCACTAGTTGAGGATTTTTGCACGCGAGACGTTTCACCTCTCATCCCAGAGGCTTCTTCAGTTCTAAGAAACTGGTGGAAAAGTTCAGGTATTTATCCTCTGTGAGATGAATAGCTAATCAGAGGATGAATACCTAATTTACACCCCGACTCGGGCCAAATCCAAAACCTGAATCTAGGTCAGAGGGCCTGCAAGTTTAATACAAAGATCCTCTGATTAGGTATTCATCCTCTGATTAGGTATTCATCTCACGGAGGATAAATACCTGAACTTTTCCACCAGTTTGTTAGAACTGAAGAAGCCTCTGGGATGAGAGGTGAAACGTCTTCAGACATCTTCTATAGTCCAGTTGCTCACTTAGAATTGCTCCTGATGTACAGATAAAGTGTGTGATGTGCAATGATTTCTACCCATGATTATATTATAGATTGTAAAGCACTGTTAAACTGAACTGAATAGACACAACTATATTATTATAACGCTGGGGAATCTTTCGAAAACTACCGAGGCTGAAATATATATGATAACATAAAATAACCAAAAAATACTGCATGTAAGAACCTTTAGGCTTTTCCACATGATCTCCTTTTGAAGCTGTCCAAGACAGACTGAAATGTGTACAAACCTTAATGGTGTTTGACATTTGTGTCCTCAGGCGCCACTCTGGCCATGCGAGCTGCTCCACTGGCTCTGGAGGACATGATGGACTGGCAACAAGCTCCGCCCACCTTTGGCGCCGCCCCCGGGGGCTTCCGTCTGCGACGGGGGAGCAGATTTACCTGGAGGAAGGAGTGTCTGGCTGTAATGGAGAGGTGAGGAGGAGGAGAAATGTTGAGGCAGTGCGGAATTACCAAAATCAAACACTACATTTATCGGTGAATTTGTAATTATAACATTGAATTGTGTGTGTGTGTGCGCGTGTATGAAGTTTCTTCAGTGATAATCAGTACCCTGATGAAGCCAAGAGAGAGGAGATAGCCACCGCCTGCAACGCTGTCATTCAGAAACCTGGTATGTAAATCAGGGCTGCATGACTTTATGACTGTAGTCAAAAGAAGTTCCTTCGCAAATTCCACCAAAGTCCAACACGTCATTTCTCTTCGGTCTAACGTTTTGGTTCAACTTCCTTTCAACAGAAAGTTACACACTCCTTAAGGAGAACTGGTCAAAATGAACATCATTCATTCACAACAATCGCCAATCACAAAACAAAATAAAGACCTGAGAGGCGAGACAGGGAGGGGAGTCGGAGAAGCTGCCGCCCTGTGTTTGCTGCATGTGTCTTAACTGTGTGTGTGTGTTTGTGCGTGTGCGCGCGTCTCACAGGAAAGAAGCTATCTGATCTGGAGAGGGTCACGTCTCTAAAGGTCTACAACTGGTTCGCCAACCGCCGCAAAGACATCAAGAGGCGCGCTAACATTGGTAATGTCTATCTCTGAGTGAGTGAGTGAGTGAGTGAGTGTGTGTGTGTGTGCGTGCGTGCGTGCGTGCGTGCGTGCGTGCCTGCCTGCGTGCGTGCCTGCGTGCGTGCGTGCGTGCGTGCGTGCGTGCGTGGGTTATTGTAGGTATGATGAATGTGAGTTGAGGAGTCACCCATGAAGCAGAGAGTTGGGAAACGAAAATCTCTGCGTCTGACTGTGCTGTTGATGGAGGTCGATATGCTATGATCAGGTTTGTGTTTTTGAAGAAGCAGCCATCTTGGAGAGTCACGGCATTGAGGTTCAAAGTCCAGGCGGTCAGTCCAACAGCGACGAGGTGGATGGCAACGACTTCCCTGACCAGGTACACTCAACGCAGCTTTAAACCCACAACAATAACAATGCTCAGAAGTGTCATATAGAACAAGAAATATACTTTGGATTAGTACAGTTTGTTTTTGTGATACGCTTTTATGAACATCTCTATAACATTCTCATTCTTGTTGAAGGTCAAAGGTCACAGTACAGTGACGGTATTCTTCTGTGGTTAGTGTATAGACTGTGTCCTGCTCTGTTTCAGGGTTGTGAGGTTTCCCTATTTGATAAGAGAGCTTCAGCCAGACAGTTTGGTTTCAGTCGAGCTGACCTCTCCTCTCCAACACAGGTACGACTCTACTACAAAGTCCAGGTTGCAAACAGTTGCTTTCATCTTGCATGATTTTCTATTATTAAGAGTTTAATTTGAAGATTTAAAAAAAAATGCAGATTGAGCCAACTCTTCTTCCCACTCAGGTTCCCACACTACTCCCCAGCTGGTTTTCCACCTTGGGCAGAGGGGGCTTGTCTGGACCGAGGGGCACTTCTCTGATTGGCCGCTCCCTGGTGACTGGGGCGGGTCCTCAGGCAGAGGGTTCCAGATTGACCGGCGTGTCCTGGTCTCCGCCGTCCCCTTCCCTCCAGGACGAACCCACCATCCACAGCGTGCTGTCTGAGTCCCAGGACCCCATCGGGCTGGCCAAGGCGGCGGCCAATCAGGTGGACGAGGCAGCGTGCAGCGTGGGTAACGACATCAAGACAGAAACGCTGGAGGATGACTGAAGATAGAGGTGGACATCGGAGCTGCCAAAGTCACGAATAGAACAGGTGTGTTAATATGCAAGCAGTTTTTTTTTTAGGAATGTAATAAGTGGGAAAAAAAAGAAAAAAAAAAAGACCAAAAGTCGTGTAAACGCCAACCCTGAGATACCTCCCAACCCTACCTCCAACTACCAACCTGCTCTGCTCTTATAGGCATTACTAATGTATTATAACAATGATAATGGTAAACTTTTATTTGTTAAAGTCCTCACCAGCAAACTGTGGAATATTTCAAAATGCCAAAAATAATCATGACTCACAGTGAAAACAATTATTAATTGCTTAATTATGACAGAGCCAATGCATGGTCTCCAGAAAAAGAACATTTTGTGTGTTGTTCATCACAATATTTCTCCGTTGATGTGTTTTTATTCAGGCATTTTGAATTTTCCACAGAAGACTGAGCAACAGGACTAGATGCATTGTGCAGTTTCAGAGCAGGACAACTCACACACTGTATTTGACACGGGATTCAAAAGAAAATTCAGGGTCTTGCACTGTGATCACAACACAACTGAACAGCCTCAAAAACGAAACACATGAATTTGAAAGTTACGTTGATTTTAAATAGATTTTTAAAAAGATGTAGCCTATATATATATACATATATATATATATATATGTATATACATCTCATCACAGTTAATCATATTTAACCTTTACGCTGTTGATTCCTTCCAGTGAGAAGAACAGCAGAATAAGCTTCTTTTTCTTATAGAGAAAAGGTCAAATCAGTAATATCATTAAATATATATCTGTGAGCTCAAAAGAGAAACAGAACGACCCCTGCCCTGATTAAATAAGCTGGACATATGGAAGCAAAGAACAAGCAAAATAATGTCAATTGGACTTTTGCAATTGCTCAAAAGAACAGGCACTTGTATTTAATTTAGATGGAAATAAACTATTATTTAATTATTATTATTATTATAAACAATCAACACAAACAAATGCTATGCATTTTGGGGTATTGAAATCCAATAGAGATCCATTTTTACCATTTCTAACAGGCTTCAAATACTTGCTGCATCTTTGCTTCCATATCAATAAATAAGTAAATAGTAAAAAAATTGAGTCACTCAAATGTCACCAGGATGATATTTGTTTAAAGACTATAAATCTTAACGTCCAGGTGACCCAATGTTCTCTGTTCATTTGTGCCCCGTTACCTATCGGATGCTCAGGCAGAATGAGTAATCACTGTGAGATCATCAATCAATAAATCTCATCATAATCAATAGAAATCATTCAGCTGGGAGGGATCCAATTGTGTAACACAACTGATCAGATCTAAGTGTAAAGTCAATACATGCATATACTAAATGCGTATGTATGCATATGTACACACACACACGTATATACAGTATACTATATCAACTGTGAGGGTATGTGTACATGTACCCTACTCCGTTTCTATTTACAGTATATAGACATATAAGCTTCAAATGAGAGAAATTATCAATATGAATCTTTGTTGTTGGCGAGTGAAGCATTAGCCAAAGTATTAAGTTGTATGTATTTCCTGAGTGTATGATAGTCATGGACGGAGCTATGTATTCGAGATATGCTAATCAGAGGCACATCAGATGTGTTGAATTATTGCGAGCTAAATGCAGAAATTTTCCTTTTTTTTTTATTCATTTTTCTTTTGAAAGGTATATCTGTGTTTGTGCTCGATATGCCATGTGTTGGAAACACATACGTCTGTGCTTAAATTTCCATTATTATTATTTTTTAAACGACACTTTATTTGATCAGCGTCCCGGTGCTTGGAGTCCCTGCTGTTCTCAACGTTTCAATGATCAGTTTGAGTGTGACAAAAAAACAAACTGATCTGGGACGTTTTGCTGAACACACATGAAGTGTGGACGAGACAAATCTTTATCCCAGAAATATTTATCCCAGTACGGCCGCTGTAGAAGTCCCAACGCTTTTCTCTACATTACACGAATGCCCTTTTCAGTCCTTTGGATATAAAATTATTCGAAAAAGATATATTACTTATTATCATAGAACCCAAGTATGCACTATATATTTATCTCATCCAAAGAATAGGGGATACACCAAAAAAAGCTGTAAAGAGCAGTGACATTTACCTTATCGATAACAGAAATGTCAAGAAACCACTTATAAATTAGATCAAATATGTTATTTTAGCACCTTTTTCCTGAATGGACTAGCTGGGCATTATCAGCAAAGTTTTTATATAATAAAAATTTGCTTTGTGCCTCTGGATGAACACTTTAAGTATTGATGATGAGGACCTAATGAGGAACCTGTCTAGTCACGGTGTAACTGTAATATCCAATCACATAGAGCCATTTCCACAATATTACGTGTATTGTTCAGCACATAAAATGGACTGAATGATTTTAATTTCAAGTGCCTTATTTTTTTGAAGGACTTCTACGGCGGCTGTACACGCGGCACCAACGCAAGAGGGCTCAAACACCTGAGCTCTTGTGCGGCTTCACTCACAAACCGGTTTCGGTGGTTGTTCGTCAGCGGGCGCTTTACAGGCTCAGCTACTGGTTCAGAGTTTAAAAACTCAACACAAATACCTCACAAATAAACCCCCTTAGTTACGGTATAAGCTACAACCCGCAGGCCCCCTCCGCCTCCCGCTGCTGCTGCTTCTGCTGCAATGTGAATCAAAGTTTAGTCCGAGTAACTGTAGAGCTGATCGGCAAACTACAGAGAGATAATAACACAAATGTCAGTACCCTTCTTTTTTTTATTTTTTTTTTAAAGGGAAGTTCCCCTCAAACTAGAGCCAATAATTATCAAGCTGGAAAGAAAAGGGAAATTCCACTCCAAAAAAAAAAAAAAAAGATTTATCCTTTTTCTTTAAGAGTCCATGGAATAATTATGAAATGTTTTTTTTTCTTTTTTTTTCTCTGTCCTCCACAACTCGGTGCAACAAAAAATGCATTGGATGTGTAATGTGTTGGATTCAGATGACATATGTGAGAATGTGTTCAGTTTTGTGGTGGAATGTCTCTTTCGTTGTACGGCAGCAGAGCTGCTCTGGGTGTCTTTGCTTTAAGCGTTTAAAGGACTCTGACGTGTAGCTTTGTTTGAATTATTTACACCAAAATATGGAAACATGCTGTCTCTCTGAGGGTTAGAATATTTTTTTTATTTTTTTCTCCTTTTCAATCTGCCAAGCAGAAGCCTCTCTAGAGTGGTTCTATAGATTCATCCGAGACAAAGTGCTGTTCTGAGATTATTTTAGGATTATTATTCGTTTTTTTTTGTTTTTTTTTAATCAGTGAAACGTCGCTGCCTTCATGGTCTTACCGTGAAGATGTGCTTTGGAAGTTCTCATGCAGGAAATCGAAAGGGGTTTGTGTCGTTTCGCCACTCATCACTGTAGCGCTAAAAAAAAAATCTGAAAGCAAACAGAAGACAGAAGAGGAAAACATTTAAATCATATTTAAAACATGTTTGCATTAATGCAAATTAAAGCAAAATGCAAAAAAAGAAAAAAGAGACACGGAGAGCCTTGGCTCTTCCAGCTGTGTGTCAGACATGTATGTCCATGTGTATTATGTGTGTCCGCAGCATGTTGTGTCTTTGCCTTTGGTTCACATCTGCCTTCAGTCCTCTGTTGCCTTGTTGTGGGGCGTTTAGTTTGAACTGGTGTGCGACCGGATCTGGATTTGTGAAAACAAAAGAGTGGACATTTCTTTTAGGTGGGGGGAAAAAATTAAATAAATTCCAATTATGGTTCATGGATGCTGCAAAAATATATATATATAATGTGGATCTACAGTCTTAATGTTATTTAATCAACCAATGACTGGAAATGCTACTTTAAAAACAACATTTTATCAGTCATGTAAAATAATAAGTATTTTTCTTTTGAACCAATGTGGTTGCCATCAGCAAGCCAGAAGCTTCAAACCTCAGAGGGATGTTTGTTGTAGCAGTTTGAACTGGTGTTTTTTTTTTTCAAAACCCCCTTTCAATTGTTCTCTTCGATTTCAAGATTTAGTGCCTTTTTTGGACGGTAGACTGTTCTGTACTATCGTTATGTAGAAAATCTACATATGCCTTTTTGTTACTTTTTCCATCTGTTGGATAAACCTTATTTGTTCTTTTTAAGCTGTGTTTTTATTGATATTATATTTACAAGGGAATAAAAACTGATCAGTCCATGCATTGCGTCATGCCTCTCTTTACATGTTCCACAGAGCATTTAAAAGCCCCAATAATATAATTATATATTTTTAAATATTATATTTTTCTTACATTAATACATTTTCACAGCTAATGAAGCAACAAAGTAGATTTTTTGAGAATAAGTTGGAAACAAACCTCTGAAACTTCATGCCTGTCATCCCATCTCCATGACAACCCAAAATATTTCCTCCAGACCCCTGCAGCTGAAAACTTTAATTAAAATTCTGTGATGACTAAGAATCTACTATTTTTTTTAATATTTGAATCGCCACACTCTGCTAGTGTCCATGCTGCATCAGCCTCCCAATGAATTTTTCTTGAAACATATCAGTTACAAATCAACAACCAATAGTCTCGTTAACTTCCTTTTTTATTTTCTTCTTACCAGATTACTGTTCAGATGATAAAAAAATGAAAATTATAATTGTATTATAATACAGGTTTATTCTTTGGATTGCAGCATATAATTACATAAAACCATTAAATTAATCAAACCCCAAACTTGTGCTCAGATGGTTCTTATTATACGTCTCACTATGCGCATACACACACACACACGCATACACACACACACACACACACACACGCACACACGCACACTGAACGACCAGGCGCACTCACACGCACAAATGACACATCAAGTCATAGCCGCTCCACAGAATCAACAGTCGTCATGATTGATATTGATTGATGATTAGTCAGGATGATGGAGAGATATATTCATAATGGTGACCAGGTCAGGATTCTAATCTTTCTTCAGATTAACGTGTGAAATGTCCACAAGCACCAAAACTCTTCAGCCTCTATATCCATTACTACACAGCTCTGTTTATTATGGCTGTAGGAAACTGTGAGGAAAACGGACACCAACCGCCTTTTAAAAATGCGCCTAGAGGTGCAGCTTCACACGCACAAAACAAAAAAAAACAACAAAACACACAACTATAGAAAGGCTCTGTCGCATCACCGAACATTGTATTGTAATGTATTGCTCGTTTGTGTAGTTCTTTTTTTTATCGTTTTCGACAAAACACAGATAAGAGAAGAGGAGGCATGGAAGCAGGTTGAACTCGGTAAAAGGCCTCAGGAAGAAAGAAGTTGGCAGACACCTCTGGACCAGGGACCGAGGTTAGTAACGAGGTGTAAACTCGCTACCAAGGCAGGAACATCGGGTTGCAAAAAAAAACAAACAGCCACTGAGCAGATTTGAGGGGTTTGATCCCAGAGTGTCGGGGCAGTTTTCCGGTCGTAGTTCCCTGTGAGGAGTGACGATGGAGGTTGGACAGAAGCCACCAGGAGGCGACACAGTGGCCCGTAAAAACCTGACAAAGCCAATGACTCACAACCAGCAGATAAACATTAAACACTTTTTTTTTTTTTTTTTTTTAAATAGAATGCGTTTTATATCGTTTTTGAAATGCCTCCTCCTAAAAATATCATAGTGCACTGAGGGTTTGGGGGCAGTATGTTGAGTTGGGGATCTTTTTCTGTCTTTATAAAACCCAAAAAGAACAAGACAAAAAAAACCAACAAAGCTGTAGAATCATAAGTGTGAATAAGCATACAAATATGAACTCAATATATTTCTGATGGTTCAAACAGTCACATTTTCAACACTGCTGATGGCTTTGCTCTAAGAGATGGACTCAGTTACTACTGAAGCCGGCTAAACTCACGCTTACATGTTGCACAGAGGTGTGCAGGAAAAAAAAAAAGTTTCTGTTGTCGCTGCATTTGAGCTCAGCTCCACTTATTAAAAATACATAACTGCAATATGACCTTTTTTTTAATAAATCTTTTATACTTAAACGGCAGTTGAGCATTGAGAGGAGGAACGTGGCCGGAGAATATTGCTTCAAAAATCCCAAAATGTTAAACTGTTAAAAAAAAAAAAAAAGCAGAAGGAAAAAAACAAAAACAAAAGTGCAGCTGAAAGAACAACAGGTCACTTCCAGAATCGTCACAGAAACCAAAATGCGGTTGTTGTTTCTTTTTCTTCCTATGTATACAGGTTTTCCAGAGGTGAACTCTCCGATTTCCTCTGTAGACTTTTGTGCAAATGAACTGAAGCACCGATATGGAAACAGTGTGAGGAAGATACATGGTTTCAGAGGCACGAGAACAAAAAAGAAACATCCAGAAGCCTGAAGTGATCTCAAACCCCTAAAATCCTAAATCAGTGTCGGAGCCGAGAGCAGGACGGGAAACACCGGCAGCTGATTGGACAACAGGAAGTGAACGGGTCCCACTCCGATATTAAAGGTTTCACTAAAAGCTGCTGGTGGTCGTTTCCCGTCTCTGTGAGGACTCACTGACTCACAACTGAATCAAAAGCACACATACACACACACACACTCTCTTAACGAGAAAACTGCACTCCCCTCCGTTCATTACCACATAACTCGTATGAACCACAACTTTATCGAATAAAACCGACAAAAGTCCACCCGACGTACCACATCACATCCCGCCGACCAATAACAAACCAGACCGCCACCCGCGGTCGTCAGCCAGCCAATCAGAGAACTCCGGGGGTTCAGGGATTTAAGGCCAGTAATAAATACACAGACAATAACTAGGATATACTGATGTGTGCCAGCTCTGCTCGTCTCATGCTTCACCTTCACTTCTTTCAAAACTAAAACAACGCAGACATCGTTCCACCCATCTCTTCTCCAAGGCTCACATTACAAAGTGCCCCTTATTTTTTTTTCTAAATCCTACCTCCTCATTTAAAATATATTGGTCACTGAACCGAAAGCGCCGACAGCCAACTGGGATTAAGAAAAGAAAAATCCAATCCATTTACTACGCTACGGTAAAAAGATTGTTAGAAAAAAATCAATGGATCCATTTACAGGTAAATTTACAATGCTAATAGCAGCAATTTTCATGGAATCATTTGTGCAAGACTCATCAAAATAAAAAGGCTTCATCAATTTTCATGCGATAAAGGCATGTGTACAAGCATTTAAATATAAATAGTAAAATTGGCACTTCTTCAATTAAGAAGCGCATGATATACAAGAAGGACAAAATAAAGACGATAGTGTTCGGACATACTCGGTGCCTTTACATGCACAGTGAAGTATTCCATATAATGTATTTATGCGAATCGCTATATCATCAACATCAGAAATAGCTACAAATTCTTTTGTACACATTAATCACCGGTTACCATAGAAACAGGGTCACATGTCACTGAACACGGTCAGCTTCGTCATCGTATGGATATGAACCTCACCCCAGGCTGCTGAAAAAAGGAAAAATATCCCAGATAAACTTTGAAATATCAGCTGTAAATATCTCCCTAAATTGATCCGAGTGGTTCCACAAATTTCAACAAAAATGTCCGCACACTCCCGGCCTCGCCTGTAGTCTTCATGTAGTAACCCGGGATGTTACCTTCTCAGACCTGACGGAGGCTCAGCGGGACTCTTCATGATAAATAAACTGAACTGAGCTGGTTCCCGTGTCAAAACTGGCGGAGTGGCCCTTTAACGTGCGGGGGGGGGGGGGGGGGGGGGGGGGGGGGGCTTCACAGCACACGTGTTTATTCTGTCGACATTCCTCACGAATTTATGGCACGTGTAAACGACGTGGTGTACCGCCAATGTTTTTCCGTAGGTCGGTACGACAAATATTAAAGTCGCTCTGGGATGTTTAATAAACATAAAAAAAAAAAATTAAAAAGTAAAAAAATACCATCATCTTCATTTTCTCCAGCAGATATGTCAGGAATGCTCCGTCGGGTCACACTGCTTCGGTGTTTAATACTTTTCCCAAAAAACGTACTCCTCAGCTCATTCTCCCACTCACATCTTTTAGAAACAAAAGATAAAAGCTAAACTTTAAAATCCCATCACATGCATAGAAGCAAAAATGATTCTCTTCGATTCTCGACAGGACTCACTTTCTTTTCCTCAAACACACACACACACACACACACATACACGAGTCTATTTCCACCAACACATCGCCACACTACGCTTCCATCAGAGCACACAAACACTGGAGAGAAAAAGGCTCTCGTGTTATGCCATCCACATCCCAAACAGCTTCTGACCGTCAACATGTCGCCTCCCTCTTTTTTTTTTTTTATCTCTCTCTCTCCACAGACACGTTCTGCTCACATACAGAAGCTTCTTTTCCAGTGCAAAATCGACTTTTAAAGCCTCCCAGTACAAACCAACTCTCGCTCCCATAGTGGCTTTGTCCAACCAGGACGCACTCTTCCTGCTCTACACATCTTCCTCCACGCCGACACCACCACCACAACAATATAAACTTGTGCATACAGGTCAACACTGTACAACATTTACAAATACACAAACACGCACACACATGCTCCTCCTCCTCAGCTTTTCCCCTCTACAGTCCCTGAGATCACCTCACACTTAGCACAAGGCATTCTCCTCGACATAAACACAGCGAACAGATATTAAATACATAAAAAAAAAAAAAAAAAAAAAAAAAAAAAAAAAAATCAACCAAGCCGTGGTGAAGGCACATTTTGGGAGAATCTATCTTCAAGAGAAAAAGATAAAAGGAGTCCGCGAGGGCCAGACGACGAGTCAAAGTGACACCTGCAGAAAAGACCAAGAGTTCAGGGGTAGTGGCAGCTGGAGCAAGGGATTCTGGGAAAATTAGAGTGTCGGGTCTACCAGGGATGCAAAACGTTTCTCAATAAGGTCAGCGACTACCGTAAAAGTTTTGACCCCAAACCATTACAACGAGGCTGAAATGATTTGCATCCCTGTGTCAGCTCACAAAACATCATTCCTGCCTGCAGCTCCGAATAGGATAAGCTCCGCCTCCACTCACTCTCAGCAGTCGTCCCATTGACCGCCATTAAATTTGCATTATCTCGCCACGTGATAAACAGTCCTTCCATGGACTTCTATTTATATATTGAATGACTGGCATTCATTCTCTTTACAGTCATATTTCTGCTTCCGTCCATTAGCTGTGGATGGATTGTTGCAAGTGTTGTTTCCTGCTAAAGGAGCGTAGGCAGTGAGTCAGTTCTAATGCGAGAGCCTGTTGCATAGCTGGGAGGAGGAGGAGGAGGAAGAGGAAGAGGAAGGAGGCTGTGCGGAGTTTATCTCTCCCATCCAGCTCCAAGTTTTGTTGCGTCTCAACTGCTCCAGGATTTGCGGTTCTCCCCCCGCCGTGCAACGATGGCTTCTCCACGCAGCACGGGGACGTGGGCGGGAGGGACGCACTCTCCCGTTTGCCGATTGGTCCGCTCGCGGCAGGACAGCCGGTCTGGGCGAACCAGCACCCCGTACCCCGGTTTACAGTGGAAATACCGATGGCCTCCGACTGAGCCGTCGTTCTTACCTGGAGGGAGATATAACAAGGAATATCATCAATTCTTATTTATTAGAACCATTTTTTTTTATTTTTTTTTAATAACCTTGCATGTTTAAACTTCCATAATCTGATGCTGTAGGTAGCCACATCTGATTTGTGTGGAATTTGGTAGACTCACCAACAGGCGTGTCCAACTCCACGCCCACCCACAGTCCCTCAGCAAACTGTGTCATCCCCATGTAGCGCACTGTCCCCGCCTTGTTGCCTCCCACTGTAACACATGTCCCGTCTCTCAGCCAATCAGGGAGGATCACATCACGGCCACGCTCCTCGTTGTCCACCAAGATCTCCAGCCGCTCAAACCCTTCATCACCACCAACTCCTCCTCCTCCTTCTTTTCCTCCCGAGTTTAACAGCTTCGGTTTGGAAAAGGAGTTTTCCGTCGTGCCATTGTTGTGACTTGTGGCTGAGCTGTTTGTGGCAGGCGGAGCAACGGGGGCGGCCATCTTGGCGGCGCACTGAGGAGGAGAGGTCACAACATCGTTGCTGTCAGCACCCTGCTGCTGAGGGCCGGAGTGCAGCGTGGTCTCAGCAGCCAGGAGGGAGGAAGACGAGGAGGAGGGTTGGAGGACGTCAGACAGGGTAACCGTGGAAACACTAGTGGAGAAGTAGCCGCTGGACGACTGGCTGAGGGGGCTGAGGGGGGTGGTGTCATGCGGGTCATGCACAGGAAGAGGAGGGACCTCTGGGAACTCTGCCCGCCTGTCTTTGGTCGAGGGCTGCAGAAAAGCGGCCAGGAAACCCACAGTTGCCACAGGAACGGGGGAACAGACGAGAACATGCAGACAAGGCAAAGCAAAAATAAATAAATAAATAAATAAAATCAGCAGTCATAATCCACTTCCCCAAATATGGTACATAGGAAGGAATGCAACACATCTGTGGTCTGGTCTGTGTAAGGTTTATCTGGGAGACCATTTTCCCCCCATTGGCCACTTTGAACTCTGGACCCGACTTCATGACAACAGAGATTCACATTATTCAATGTGTGTCTTGAAATAACACTCGAGTTTGTCGTTCCATAGGCTCAGAGGTACTGTGTAATTAGATTAACGCAATGTTAACCTATCCGTTGATGCTGTGCAGCCTGAGAATGATTAAATAGGCAATACTACCGTGAATGTCCAAAAAATGGAGACTTCTACTCTGTCGAGGCATGTCACCAAACCAGATCATGTGGTAAAGTTCAGGTTCTCAATCAAATCTTATCTTGAAGTTACTGATCAACCAACAGAGGCAATAAAACAAACAGACGTCGACATGTGAGGGGAGCGAGGATAGGACGCGGCCTCACCGTGTCAGTCTTCACTCGGCTGTCGTCCCCTCCCGGCGACGCCACCATGCGGGGCACGTGCTGCTGAGTGAAGACAGAACGGGTCAAAATGAAGACATGAGGATATGGCTATGGTCTAGCATAATCTTATAATGCTAATAACATATTTATGGTTATTTATCCACCAATCAAAGCTCCACTGAGTCGCTGCTGACCTGCTGGTTGTGCGGCGACGGTCTCAGCTCCTTCTTTTCATCTCTCGCCGGAAACAGAGACTTGAGCAGTTTGGGCATCTGAGGAACCAGCGCCTTAACTGAAAGATAAGAGGCAGCGAGTCCTAAACGACCTGGGGGAGGGAGGGGGGGGGGGGGGGGGGGGGGGGGGGGGGGNNNGGGAGAGAGGAAGGAAGCGAGGAGACCCAGGAGGAAGAGCGGGAGGTAGAGGAGGTGTGAAAGATTAAGACAGGAAGTCGAAAAGCGAGCCCAGGAAATGGCACAAATCCTAAACACAGCGATAGACTGACTTCAGCTGGCACAGGTGGAAATGGTTTGATTTGAGCCATTACAATGAAAAGCATTCTATTCACCAGAGCATGAAACAGGAATGAAACAAAATTCAATTAACTCTGTTTTTAAACAGAATTAATCCAAGAAATCACAGAAAGAGAAACTACTGAGAAATCACTTGGAACAATATTCAGATGAATCAGATCAGACCCTGAAATCTTTGCGAACGGATATGAGAGGAGAGGGGAGATGGTTATTCACGCACCGTTAGTTAAGGGACAGAAATGACATTAAAAGGAGAAGGTAGGAGGAGACATATCACATGGCACAATTGCTGGGAATGATGGGGGGGGGGGGGAAGGAGGAAATGCAAAGAATGCAAAATTGAATGGTGAAGTGATGGAAACATGAGACAGAAGCAGAGATCGGAGGTAGGAGGAGGAAATAGGAGAAGGAGAGAGAGAGAGAGAGTCTGGAATCCAATCATTACCGAGTTCTGAATGTTGTTGTTATGGAAAAACGAAGGTGGTGAAAAGAAAAAAAGAGGCCGAAAAACCGGACAGGGAGGAGAGAAAGATAGAGGAGTACGGAAGGAGGAGGGGGGGTTGGAACTGGATGAGGGGTTTACCTTGCTCTGGTTCCTGGTTCTGTGGGGGAGTCACGGCGAGGTGGGTCGAGGAGGAGGTGGAGGAAGGGGGGGAGAGGGTGGAAGGGGAGGAGGCCGGGCGGGGGAGAGTGCGTTGGAACTGAGAGGGCATGAAGATGTCCTGCTGACTCTCCCATCGACCCTGTGATGGAGACACAAGTAAGACACAACGTAAGTGTGCTGCCCTACACCGTGTCTGTGATTTGAACTACACGCGGAAAAGTGTGTTACCTTATCGTCCAGCAGGCAGGTTGTGGACAAATCTTGTCTACTTCCAGACAGCTGTGGACGGACAGAGGCACGACACTGAAATACGGCAACACAACCTCCTGTATTGTTGTACTGATGTTGATTGTGCATTTGCGTTTTACCCGGTGCACAGAGGGAGAACTGAGGCTCCGTCTGTTGCTCCTCCCTCTCCCCGCCAGCTGCTCCTTCACAGCCACCTCCTAAAACAAACACGCACACACACACACAAATTGCATTCAAATCTTAACAAATGTGTCACGTGTGATTCAACAAGTATGCGAGTGCACTGTACGCTTTAGGGATGGCTGTGTTTGTGGCGATCTGCCGACCTGTCTCAGCCTGTCCAGAGTCAGGATGTTCTCCAGGCTCATGACGCTCCGGAGGTACTTCTCGATGGCCGCCTCCTCATCAGCCGATTGGCTGTTGTGTGCGCTGGTGGCGAGCCGGGCCAGCATCTCCCTGTCCTCCGAGCCGGGGGCGTCCTAACGGGACACAACACCACAAAGACGTCGGTCGTCCACCCAGCTGATTCTATACCCATTCTATTTAGAACAGTATAAAACAACTGTTTGGCGGCCTCACCCCGGGGATGTTGGAGACCACCTCGAACGTGACCCCGCAGCCCGGTATGGTGCTGCGCGTGGACATCCTTCTCAGGAAGTTGTGGGCGAAGCCCTGGCGCCCCGGGTTGACGTTGACACAGATTCTCTTCCTGAGGACCAGCTGCATGTCGGCGGGATGGCTGAGCTGAACCACCACTCTGACTGTCAGGTACACGCGCTGCTCCGGCCACGCCCCGCCGCGACTCAGCTGGGGACACTCGTGCACGGTGGAATCCCATGATGCCTCTGCTTTCACCTGTGGGGTCGACAAAGAAAGTGCGTTAATATGACTTTCCACCCCCCCCATATGGTCTCCAGGAAAGACATAAATTACTTCATGCAGGCCCATCCTCACTCGGGTTGCTGCCTATATTATTTATGTTACAAAGTTTATGGGCACATAAAAAATGACTTCACTTTCCACAGCCTACATCATGTTTTCACAGACAAAAAAAAAAAAAAAATCCATTGGGTTCAATGTTCTCTTTCAGCAGTCGAGGCCAAATTCATCAAATACAAAAAAATGGACACCAAACAGGCATCTACAAACTAAGAAAATACTTACCTAAAAAGTAAAACATACTATAGAACGTAGTTAAGAGCTCTACAGATTTCCTCACCTCTCCGTCATAGTGTTTGACAATTTGCAGGTCGAAGAAGTCGTCCTCATCTTCTCCACTCAGGGTGGCATCCCAGCCTCCTGCCTCAGGAACCTCAAACTGGTCTTGAGAGCTGAGGTCGTCGGCTGGAGAACAACAACAACATAAAAACATGGAGTTTACTCAAGATTCCGCTGTGGTTCAGATCACAAAACAATAACGAAGACGTGCTTTGAATCAGACTTGGGATTTTTTTTTAATCAAGAGTGTGCGTTTGCATACGTTTCAGGTTCAGGAAGAGGACGGGAATGTGAGTCTCCATGCCTGGCAAAGGTACCCTGCGAAGACAAAACAGATTGCGACACTTATTATCTGCACCTTCGTGACTCCGAGTGATTAAGCTTGAGGACACGCCCCAGGAAACGGAATAGATCAGCCATAACAGTGCGTCCTGTTGTGGGCCGTACCACTCAGCGGGCGCGCCGGGAATGCCGCTGCCAGCAGAGGGCACCATCACAGCGTTTCTCTCCTCCGTCAGGGTCAGGCGCCACTCCAGCAGCTGAGCCTCCCTCTCCATGTCATCCTCCGTCTTTTCTGTGTGCACAGCAATGCTCAAACTTTAACCATCTCCTTCACTAAAAAGCAACAAAACCAAACGCCGAGGAGGCCTGCGAGCCGCAGACCTCTACAGCCCTAAAACGGAGGGCTGTGATTTTGGGCCACTATGTATTTATTGCGGCTGTTTTTCAATGTGTGAGTTTAAATGCGTTCACAATTGGGCCGCGTTTGCGCGTTACCTGATTTGCTGACCACACTTTGCAGGTGCTGGTCGAGGTATTCCTGTCTCTTTGTGAGAGCCGAGAGCCACTGCTGCCGCAAGCGCTCCAGATCTCGTTCCTGTCCAACGAACCAGTCTGTCAATCATCTCTGGCGACAACTTATCCGAAGCTCCACTGAAAAGAGCAAAACACAATCTACCTGATAACTGTCCATCTCGTCCCCCTCCTGGTTCGCTGTGATGATCTCCACGCAGCCCACAGACACCGCGAGTAATATCTCCGAGATCAGCGGCATGGTGCCCGAGTCCTGGACCGAACGCACGTCCACCTGGATCCGCCTCGACTGACCCTAAAGATGAGCGGGGAGAGGCGGGACACGGAGGAATACAAATAAGTTTGAAAATGTTCAAAACCTTTCAAAAGCTGTTTCGTTCGTGCAACTGCAGGGGCCTCTTTCACTGCGGCTGTGTGGTCTGCACCTGCCGAAGCTGGAAGATCCCCCCGGTCCGAACATCTCGGGCAGGAACCACCTCCACAGGGACAAAGTCTCCGTTCTCGTTTATCTCCAGGATTTGAATCCACAGCTCCAGACGTCGCGTTACCTCACTCCATCTGTAAAAGAAACGACCATTATCAGCACATCTGGCAAACGGCAGAGCACTGGTTTCTCAAGCTAGTGTCACGAGCCTCTGTGTCTGTGTGTGTGCGTGTACCTGTCTCGCAGTGTGCGCGTCTTGGCCTGGATGATGCTGAGGTCCCACAGCGCCGGGTTCCTGCCTGCGTCAGCCTGCCTGTGTCCGTACACCTCGATGGCCACCGCCCCCTCTGTGAGGTACTCGATGAAATCCTCACTTACCGACACTGCCAATTCCTACAGTACCCAGACAGACGAGTGTCATTTTTGTACTGTAGGGTACTTTTTTTTCATGTATTTGTGTTTTCTTGTACTCTAGCAACATCAATTTCCTTTGGGGTGAATAAAGTCCCATCTTCTCTTCTATCTTATTTACAACCTATGCACGATCACTACCACGCCAATGTTCTAAAATGATTTGCAAACACACAACACGCACGCATAATCCATGGATCCAAACTTTGGATGTCTGATGAGATTCTCCTCCCATTGCTCACCTTGCAGCTGTCAAACACCACCATGCAGTGTGGGTCCTTGGTGCTGGGGGAGGAGGATGATGGGTCGACTTCAGGAGCCACGATGAAGGGCTCGGCCTGGTCCCAGAAGGAGTACTGACAGAAGACAAAGTTGGACAGGTACTGGGGAAGCCCAGTGGCCTGCAGGATCTTAATCTGCAAGAGAAAACGCAGTTCCAAAGCCCTTTTCAGAATTTGAATTGAAAATACAAGTATAATCTTCTATTAAAATTGAATAAAACACACAAAGTGCTCCAGAAGTGATTTTCAACTAATGAATGAGCTTCATCTGGACTTAACCCAAACTCCTCCGAAGATCTATCCGACTCACCATGCAAATGAGTTTGCGATCTTGGATCTCAGCGTCCTGGTTGTTGTCAAGTTCGTCTCCTCCGGCAATGTTGTCCTCCAAGCCGCCTCCAACCCTCACCACCTCCACATGGAGACGTCCGGCCACCTGGCCACAGACGGAAGAGGGACACAGGTTAACAGTCAAAGCCAGGAAAAGGCCATTTTACAATGTACTCAACCCTATAAAGGGTATATGTAAAATGCATGTGGTATGTATGGGACTCCCTACCTCTCCCTTCTGGTTGATGATGGGGACGGCGTACTGCATCTTGACATCGTAGAAGAGACAGGAAAGGAAAACATTGGCAACGCCGATCAGACTGTGGTTTTCCTGCTCGTCAAAGAAGGGGTCAGCTCGTCGGAAATATGAGCGCATCACCTAGGAGATGGAAAAGGAAAACATTTATACTAAAAATGGGAGTCTGCCTCGACCCTGCTCGTTCCTAAAGGTCTCTGCGGAGTATGTGCTCAATGGATAATTGAAACCGTCAAATATGTTGGATCGGTCCACTCACTGGGTTGTCATGGTGATGGTCGTGGTACTCCTGCCACTCCTGGTAAAGCTCCCTCATGTCCACCAGACGGTTCTCCATCTTCTCCAGGCTCCAGATCTGTTTCCCTCGGCAGCGACGTCGAACCTGAATGGCTGGTTCGCTCAGCACAGCGTCCCTCTGCGCGCGCGCACACACACACAGACAGACAGACACACGCGCACACCCAGATGTAATGAGTAAATGGACCCCAGACTAAAACACGGGCGCTTGTGTGTTCATGTTTTTGTGCGAGACCTTGCGGTTTGCGTTGAGGTTGTCCGAGGGGATCTGCAGAGTGACCCTGTACTCGGTGTGGCGCTCCAGCTCCTCGGAGATGAAACAGGCTTCTTGCACCAGGAGGTTGGCCCTCACTATCTGCTCCCTCAACCGCCTCAGACTCCTCACCAACACCGCCTCCCTGCACAGGAGACCAAGCAGCACAGGAAAATGTTGAATTTGCATCGGTCCCATCAACCCAACCGGCACACGCACACCTTCCCGGTGGCTCTCACCTGTCCTCGCTCCACTGCCTGAGTCGGATCTGAGCGCTGCTGGAATGGCTCATCCCTCCGATGCTGAGTCTCTCCATGCTGCGGTAGTGGGACTGCTGTCCCGGGCCTTGCTGTCCCGGCGCCGGCACTCCGGACGACGAGCCCGTGGACAGACGGTCCGGGTTCAGCTTCCTGCGCAGCTGCTGGAGTTCCTGCTCGTACATCTGCCGCTGGCGCTCCAGGGCAGAGCGCTTCTCCTCTTCGTGCTGCCTCTCCAGGGACTGGAGGACGGCCTGCATGGGGTCTGATGGCACACGACAGAGTCAGAAAACGGACGCAGGGGTCTAAAATAACTGAGTGAACAGATATTTCTATTCCCACACCTCCTCCTCACCATTATTTCCCAGAGCTTTCATCATGACCTCGGTCTGGGCGAACTCGTAGGAGAAGCTGACCTCACTGGACACTTCGCTGGCCGTGTCGCCATCTGCGTCCAGCTGCTCACTGCTGCCGCTGTTCTTCATCACACCACCCTCACCCTCCTCATCCTCTGCCCCCCGGGAGCGGCGCTTAGGCAAGTTGATCCTGCAGGAAGCACGTCCGGTTTATAACGTCTGCGTGCAGCAAGCTATTATGCTGTATTTGCTACTCTTTGACCTCTCATCAAACAAACGCTGACACTCGTCCAGACAGAAGTCCATAAAATAACGGCTGTTAGTGAGGCAGCCTAAACAAGTTTCTTATCATCATAAGGCAGCATAACATTCTATAACATGGGAAAGTATTGAAAAATTCTGATTGTTTCAATTTCCCCAAAAATACACCAACATTCAAATGTCGTATAAAATTACCTAAAGAAGTGATTGTTTCCCCAGAAGATTCGGTCACCATGGTGAAGCTGCAGAGCGCTGGTTACTGGCGATCCATTCACACATGTGCTATAAAACAAAAAACACAAAACAAGTAGAATTAGGATTTATTTTTTAAAATGGATGTCTCTATGGCAAAAAAACCCCCCCAAAACAAACCAAGAGCCTGGCTTTGTTGTGTGACTCACCGAGCATTGCGGTGCGGTGTGAGGACGACGTCGGCTGTGATGTCGATGACGCAGTGTTCCGCCTGGATCCCCATCCCACACAGCTGGATGTCCTGAGAGTCCGCTGAGCCCACCTTTGTGTGTTCCTGACGGACATTGTTCAAAACATCACAAGAAACGTTCAGCGGAGAAGTAAAGAGATGTAAAAACTGTCTTTAAGATTACTTTTGATTCAGCCTGTCAAACATCAACTTATTTCCTCTCAAATAGGTTTGTTTAGTCAATTTTAGTAGAATTAATTTAATTCCCCTTTTCCGATGAAAACGTTGTTTTCCACAAGCAGCAACTGAAACTAACCCCCAACAGTATTAGGTATTTAATTATAAGTTCATTTCGTATGATTTAAACAAGGTGATTTTTTAAAGATTTGTTTGTAAAAAGATGAAGTGACAAACGTGGATGCAAAATAAAAAGAGACACGGTTGTTTCGTTAAGGAAATGACAGCATGGGAAACAAAGTGTGTGCGTGTGTGTGTGTGTGTGTGTGTGTGTGTGTGTGTGTGTGTGTGTGTGTGTGTGTGTGTGCACCTTCAGGTAGTACACCAGCAGTTCATTAAGAGCAGGGTCGGCGTTAAGGTTGACGAGAAAGCTCTTATCATCCCCAACTTTAATTCCTGAGGACTGGAGAGAAATGCCCAGACTCTCCAACTGCTTCTGACGCTCCTACAAACACAATGAAACATTATTTTAATTATCCTTTTTTAAAAGGCAGGGAATGAATGTAATGATGAAATTATGACTTCCTTTTGTGTGTGTCCTACCTGTGCAACCTCCTCCGTTTTGCGAAGCTTCTCCTCCCAGGTGATGGTCATTTCTTGGATCAACTTCTCCGACTCCTCCAGACGTTCCTTCAGCTCCGGAGCCTTTAAAGACTGGAGAAAGGGAAAAAAAAGCGGCAGGTTGAGGCCAGAGTGTGTCTTTTTATACACATTCATTTTCTAAAACTTCAAAGATGTCTCACCTCTGCCTGAGTCAACTGTACTCGCAGTTTCTCCACTTCCTCCCGGAGCTCCCTGATGATGCGGGCGTTGGGGTCTTCGTTAACCACAGCGTGGTTGACGATGCTCTTGGCCCGGTCGGCGTAGCGCAGCGTGGACAGCGTCTCCTCGTAGTTGTCTGCAGCCGGACTCACGGTGGCAACCATGGCCGTGCGACTGTTGCCTCCCAGGCAGTCCTGGAGACAGAGTAGTGAAAGAGCAGAGGAGAGGGAGGGAGAGGAAATTAAAAATAGGTATGTATTCTAAAAAAAAAAAAAAATTGTCCAATACATGGGAGGAATGATATCCACCCCCCCGTCTGTGACCGACATGTATGTATCATGTATGTATCATGTATGTATCATGTATGTACTGTATGTATGTATCATGTATGTATCATGTATGTATCACGTATGCATCACGTATTCATCATGTATGTATCATGTATGTATCATGTATGTATCATGTATGTATCACGTATGCATCATGTATGTATCATGTATGTATGTATGTATCATGTATGTTTCATGTATGTATCATGTATGTATCACGTATGCATCATGTATGTGTCGTGTACGTACCTTCAACAGCCATGTCAGCACAGAGTCTCTGTAAGGGACGAACTTGTTCTTGTTTTTGGCAGTTCCCTGTTCAGCCAGCGCCGAGATGACCAGACCCAGAGTAGTTAGAGACCTGACGGACGCATCAATGCACACAAATAAACTTGGCACCGTATTTATTTTAGCATTTGCGCCTCTCTTAGTGCTTTAAAATAAAGCTTGTTTCAATTTGGTTTTAACGCGAAATTGAAGTTTCAGCAGAGACAATATGAGAGTCGATGCAACCAAATCCAAAATAAACAAGCAAAAATTGTAATGTACTGTATAAGCTTTGTAACACATTGCAAGTTCTTGGTGCAAATGACTAAAATTCACAACTCACTGGTTGGTAAACAATTACAGTGAAACACATATAACCCTGCCAGGGTAAAACATATGTGGTCATTCTGTGGTCACTTCATTGAGAAAACACCCAATCATGAGTTTGTGAAAATGTTTTTTTTTTTTTTTTTTGCATACTTGTTGATGTTGCTTCCCTCCTTCAGTCGCTCCCCGGCAGCTCCGGTTTTAGCTGCTCGCTCACTTCCAGCCAAATCTACCAAACTCAACCGGCTCACCTTTTCCCCACTTGTCTACAGAAGAGAGAGAAAGAGAAGCAGAAAGATATTCATATTATTGTCTCACGTTTTATCAATGATAAAAAACAAACCAGTCTAATATAAATATAGGAGCATTTCAATGAACTGTGGTGTAAAATTCCAATTCCAAGGGAGACGTTGCTCAGACTCGACCCCTTTTGGTGGTCATGTTAAAAGGAACACATGTCCATTCTTACTCAGTCGACCTTCTCAGTGCCTTTCACATAACATGTGATTCCAAAATGCTGTTTTAAGGCTTTGGTTTCCCATCTTTCAGTCTCTTATCGACAGCTACTCTATGTGGAGGAGGATATGGATATCACATCCCCGTTTGTGCTGGGACAGATCCGCCGTTCGCGTGTGTCGAGCCAGTAACTGATAAGGCCGGATGCAACACCTGATCTACACCTGTAGTCAAAGCAGAACGTCAGATGATGGAGTCCTCTGTGTCTACAGCGGACCTGTCCAGCCCCGGGAGCTCTATAACTACTCCAGTAGAAAAAGATAATAACAGAGAGACACTGACATGGGAAATGGAAAAAAATCGTACATAATTTAATTGTGTTATGTAGGAACTGGTACGAGACGGACAGCCCTGCAAACCATGTCTCTGAAATTCTTAAACCTTTGAAAAGTACGACGTCTGGAACAAGGACTTTTTAAGAACCGGAAAGTATTGTACAGCAGCTAAATATACTCCCTGGTTCCTCTGCTCTCAAAACAGCTTTAGATGTAGAGTTCCTCAAAGTTCCTTTTCTCTCGTCAAAAGTTTGCAGGAGGACTGATCAAAGGAAGAGGAGTGTGAAATGTGTCTGTGTGTGTGTCTCTTGTGCTGAGAAAACAATGACAACCCTATCTTGGGAAACTGACAGTGTTAATCTTAAACATTTGAATAGACTTCTCAGATGTCTCGTCGCACGGCGCAGTAAAAAACGGTAAGTAAAGCAAACCCGGGACCGGGAGTGCTGAAAAGACCCAGTCATGAGACCAACAGATAGAGATCAAACTCAGGGAGCTCTGATGCAGATCGGCCTGTGGCCTCCTCCTGGAGTAAAGCAAAGGATTAAACAAACACAAGATGTGTATCTGTGACACTGAGCAAATATGATTTAAAAATAGTCAGAAATAGACTTTGTTGTTGTTGTTTATTTGAACTCCGAGACCAATTTTTAGACTCCAGAGAGTTTGTGGAGCATCTATCTATTAGTATATTACTGCATAAAAATAAAAACAGCCTCGTGCAGATTGATATGCACCAAGAGGCAGGTATATTTTAAAATTTCACTAGAAATGTCATTATTTAGTATTTACACGGCCTTATTGAAACTAGGCCACTTTACCTGGTGTTTATTCATATACTTTTCATTCGTCCAAGTGTATGTCTCTGTGTTTTCATTATAAAAATCGCTGGTGGCATAGTGAACCAGCCCCTTTGACATCTTCTCTCCTCATAAATTGATTCTGTAGCCAGGATCGGCAGGAAGGACAGGCAGCATTCGGAATCAACACGTCACCACACAATCTAGTTGATGTCATTGTTGAGAAGAACAAAAAAAAACTCCATACACTAAACCTTGTCAGAAAAGCCTGACAAAAAAAACAAAAAACAACGTAGGGTGCTGCAGCAGAGAGGGCCAAAGTGCAAACAGACTGAACTTTGATTGGAGTGTCTACACACGGCATGCTACTGAAAGGAAATCCTGAGATGAGTCACTGAGCTTCACGATGACTCATCAGACACCAGGAGCCTGTTCAGACCCGGTGTTAACGTCCGTCAGGAGAGATCACACGTGGGCAACTCTGAACACGAGTGTGAACTCACCCAAACGCTCATACCACCTACAGAGGTGGTCCGGAGGGACACGTTCTTACCCGTGAACACCTTGATGACGTCTACTCAGACCCGACCTGCTACAGTGAACTGATCTTTTTTTCTATGTTCAAACATTGATTTATCTGCGGCCATTGCTTATCACAATATGGACACGGATCACCATGTCATTTATTCAAAATAAAATCATTAAAATACCAGCCGAGTCAGGAAGCCAGCCACCCTGACTCTGGTGCTTGTTTGCGAAAGAAACCGAAACAATTACCACCATTTCAAAATGAATATACATTTGTTTAGGTATATATGTATAACCCTCTGGGGAATACATAGCAGTTGTCTTATGGTGTATCAACTCATTCTTATTGTTCAGTACTATACTTATGAACTATTGTTTTAAATGTTTGTTGTGTCGTGAGCACTCCTTGTTATTTCCAATCAGCTTCCTCTGGACTTTGGTAAAAAGAAAAACAATCTTAGAAAGTAAAATGTAATTGATTAAAAAAAAAATAAAGAACTTATCGATTCAACTCCAGGACAAGTCAGCTCAGTGATTCACTCAGTGACTACACGAGTCTACATGTCGCCCTGATGAATCCACTGAGTGAGTGGCCGTCTCAGAGCGAGTTCCATGAAAACAAAGAGGCCTGTATCAGCTGACAAACTCACAGTGTGAATTATTAACAAGATTCTCCGGTGGCAGGATCGTCTGGAAAAAAAAAAAAAAGGGAGCGACGGGGAGAAGAGGCTAAATGGGTCAGCGAGGACGGAGAATTAGTCATTTAGGATCTTTTCTTAGAGAGCCTGCTCAGTGAGCCAAGTTGACATCACCCACTAGCAGCAGCTGATGGATCAAAAACCAGCCGGCCTCTGTTTGCAGAGTCCAAGCGCACATAATGACACGCACACACACATTGTTGGATTCTGGGACAACAGAGGATTGGGATTGGATGTGAAATGATGTAAACCAGAAACGGCGGCAGCAGCAACGCATTTAGTTTCCTCCTGTTGTTGTCCTGACAACAGCAGCCGCTGCGGAGACTCCACCCGCCCAGCAGGTGCCAAAGCCATTGTGCTTTCCCGCCCTGTGGCTGCAGAAGCAGAGTGTATAAAAAGTCCCTTTGCTGCAGCGCCACGTTTTCTCGCCAACACCATCTGTGACAGTGAGAAACCACGCCCACGGTGACCGTCCCAGACCTAACCCCCTGTCACGGGAGAAGGCACCCCTCCCTGCGGAGGCTGCGAAACACACAATTATCCAGTGGACTATTACAGAAGATTAATGGGTGGACGGCATCCACCGCATATCCACATATCCAGCTGCAGCAGCATCTCCTCTACTGCTGCATTCAACACCAATGTGCGGAGATCAGCTTGGATTGCGTTTTAGCCCTTTGCCCACATCTCAAATATGAATTACTGATCCAATGTCTGCAAGCCAAAGTATCATACCCCTACTTGTGTTTGCGTTTGTGTGTGCAAGTGTGTTCTTACCCCAGACTGCAGGTCCTTGAGTGTGTGTGTGAGGATGATGTTGAAGACGGCGTGCGATCGACTGCTCTCCTCGTTCATGTTGGTGGCAGCGACTGTCCGAGACTTATTCCCCTCCGACATTAGAGATTCGATGTCCTGTCACCACGACACCCATCGCACAATTCATTTATCAGTCATAATAATAATGTCTTGACATTGAGATTCTGTTTTGCAGACTGGACTTCGAGTGTGTCTGTTAGTGGGTGTATCAGCTAAAGTCACAAAAAGCAATGTCAAATGCAACGTGAAATCCTAAAATCACAATATAAGGTTATTATTATCTTTACCTTGTAGTCTGCGACAGCGAGTCGTGACAGGCCGTCCACATAGGGGCCCAAGACTTTATGCTCCCTCACCCTCAGAGTTTGTCGACCCCTGGACAGACGGCAGAATCAGGTTTAGAAAAGAGGACGCAAAAATGTCACTTATGCTAAAACACTTTATCTTAAATGAAGACATGAATGGCAATAGAGACTCGGACAGTACTGGTTCATTACAACTCAGTCCAGTTCCCAGTTCAGACAGACTTTTTTAGCACTTGACTCTGTGACTCTGACTCAAACTTGCTCCAGGCCCGAGGACTTCATCATTCAGTGCTCTGCAGCAAAGCACATATGGCTGTCAGATGGGCTCGTCCCGTTTGGCCCCTTTTTACTGAGGTCAAAGGTCAGGCAGGCAGTACCAGGTGAAAGGTCACACAGTCTGGGGCAGCAGACCCCGGCCTGTGCTTCTGATTTACTGCTGACCTGCTGGACATGAGCTGGCCTCCGCCAGTGACTGCAGGGCAGAACCATAATCCTTTTATCCACTGACCACAGCAGCTGCTCAGAGTCAACAGAGTCAACCCTCCACTTTCTCTGTTCTACCAACTCACTTATAATTAAAAAGGAAAAAGGATGCCAGATACTGACTGTTTAGCTAAAAAGTTATGGAGACACATACAGGGTGTATCTAAGATTAGATTAAATACGTTTGAGTCACCACTTCACTGTTATCTATTTGGTAGACGCATTTTCATGTGAATGATCTGCATTAAGATAAATTTGCATTAAAAGCCCGTTGACATCAACAAGAAACTATCTACAGGAAGAGCTTAACAATTCCACAGACAACAATTTGGCTTGAACAAGTGAAAGTAAATGATAAAACACAGAAGCGTGGAATGGTGTGAACTTTGAGATTTATCCTAATGGCCTACAGTGGAAATAAACTGTAGGCCTAAAACATGCTTCCATTTGTGGATGAAGCGGAAGCTGAGGTTGACGTCATACCCTTTGGGATCGAGCAGATCCCGGACCTTCTCGTTGTAGATCTCCATGTAGGAAACCTCCACGGTGAAGCTCTCCTGCTCCCGCTGCTCTTTCTGGGTTCGGTCAAACAAAGCACTGCACAGGCGTGGAATCAGACCTGGCTGGTCCACCGAACCCATCATTGTGTATGACTTTCCCGAACCTGAATGCAACACAGACACACACGCACGCGATTAAAGGTGATGTAATGGTGGTGCTTAATAATTTAGCATTAAGGAGGAGTGAAAGTATTACATTATGACATTATATGAGATCATGATGACACTCCCTCTGAGTCACTGACTGTGGATAACAGGCTCCTGTGCTGTACAACTCCCCCTGACACCGTAAATCATTTATCAGCTCTTAGTAGTTTATTAAAAATATTTGAAATGCGATCATTATACACGATTTAAAGAGTAAAGTGCAGATTATTCTTTGACACCTTTTCTACATGGGACATCCATCAGTCTAATGTCTCAGCCTTCAAAATCAAAATGTTCAGTGTAAAATGGCAAGGTGAGCCTGGGTTTCAGCCACATTGTGCTCATCTATCATGAATCACCAATGTTCCCGTTGGTTTGAAAACTGTCTGTGAGCTTTGGTATGTAGTTTGCGATGGAGAGAGGAGAGGCTTTCAAAGCTTCCTGTCCCAACATATCCACACTGACACTCCTTTTAATTATTATGAAAAACCCTTTAGGACACTAAGCTATGAATATAACAAATTATTTGTTATTGTATCCAGCTCCTGCATTTATGAAACGTTGCTAAAAAAAAAAAAAAAAAAATACACCAAGCTGTCAGTTTCTTTAATAATGGTTATAAGGTTATAATGTTATGAGGTGTAACCTCAATTATATAAAAGGTGGACAAAATCTACAATAAGAAGAATTGGGTTTCGCAAAAAAACGATATAATAAACTTCATGAAAGGAACACGTATGGCAGGAAGGTTGGATCAAGTACATATTCACATCATATTGAAAAGAGGTTAGTGAGGTGCATCACTGTAATTTACCTGTTTGTCCATAGGCAAATATACAGGCATTGTAGCCCTGGAAGGCATTGTTGAGAAGACTCTCCCCAAGGCACTGGAACACCACTTCCTGACCTGCAGAGAGACACACAGACAAATACAGAGTATTTAATACAGTGAACAAGATGGTGATAACACGTTAATAATGTTAGGTGGAAATGTATTAAAAACACAAACCTGCAAATTTCTCCTTCTCAGCCTCGTCCATGGACCAGAAACAGTAATCATAGGCGAAGACCTAAAAAGCAAATGGCAACAACGTGAAGACACGTAGAAATTGATGTTTATAAATATAAATAACAGACCTTTTTTTTTTACCAAGAAATACAATCTGAATATGAATCATGTGTGGGAGTTTTCACGTGACAGAAAATATGAAAAATATCAATACAGTTAATAATGAAAAAAGCCACTATCAAAAGATGTGCAACAAATATTTCCTGTTGGTATAAGATGAATAGATAAAACAAGACCCTTTTGGCCAAGATACTTTTTTTTTTTTTTTTAAATCACTGCTTTGAGTCATTTGCTGTAGAGCTACACACAGTGCAAAAAAAAGTAGGAAAGAAATACAGCGGTTCCTTTGTTCAACAGAGATGACTCACAACCACGGATTTAGCTCCATGTTGAAAAGGTCTGAGTGAGTTTGTGCGTTGTGCTGTTACCTTGGACTGATTCCTGATGATGTTGGGAGGTTCAAGTTCCACGGGAGCATGTGGAAAGAGAGATAATGACATTTAGAGCACGTGTCAGAGAGGATGCAGAGTCAACATACTCTGAATGCTGGCATGTCACAGATATTTTTTCCCCTAATATCATAAATATTAAGTCATTTAAGTAGTAATATTAAGTAAAATTTGTGAACGTCAGCCAAAGTTCACGTCAGATCCACTGGCCTCCAATCTTATCATATATCCACCCTATGTGTGTGTCGCTTGTCTATATAGTGTTTGTCACATGTCAAAACCAACTTCTCAGGGGATATGGTAAGAAGGGTGTGTCTGTGGATGTCAGGGAAGGCATTCATCTTTGACAGCTCAGGCAGACAAAAAAATCTCTGGAACTTGGTGAACGGCTCGGGGGGGGGGCATTAATGGACATGCAGGGAAAATGCTTTTAAATGTTAAAAATGTAAGTTTGACATTTAAAATAGAATCCGGAGGGCCCACAGTATCTGCATGATATTCTACTGAAACACGGGTGTGTGCAATCCCATGTAAAAAAAAAAAAGAAAAAAAAGTACATATTATTATAGCCGACAGCCATGTCCTTTAAAACCAATCATAGCACAGATGATTACTCCATCTGGCTCGATCTGCATAAAAGAAAATGTCAGACCAGTTCAAGATAGGCTAGTGTAACAACTATATTATAAAATAAAATGAATGAATTAAAACTTTTCAGCATCCTCACTACCAAGTCAGGCTGCAGTGGTCAGCGTATTCTGTTACAATGCTCAGCTGCTTCAGCTGTAAATAAAACATTTGTTTTACTGGACATACAATATGGGTGGAATGAAGAAGGACAATAAAAAACAAAGAATGTCGAATCAGCACAAAACCAACACTCACATTTGAAATATGGTTGGGAAAAATGACACCATGCTTCTGAGTGGAAAAACGACACCATCCGTATAACAACTGCTGGTCCCTCCTCTCAACTTTGACAGGTCAACATTTTAAGTCGTCACCATCATCATTTTTACCCTATTTGCCAGCTAAGCGATGCCATCAGGTTATTGTTTGTTTAGTTTTTTTACACATTCTCTGTGCGTGGAGAAATGAACTCAACAACACATGGACAGGTTTTTAACAAATGTGGTGGATAGGTTACTATATCTACAAAAGATTAACCTTTGAAGCTCGTCAAAGGTCAAAGTCAAGGTCTTAAAAATATTTGAAAACAAACACATTTTTCAACATATCTACTTAAATAATAATGAGACACAAAAGGTTATAATGAGCAGCAAGTGAGTTACAGTTTCAGAAATGACGTGGATGTCACCAACTTCCAGGTGTCTAGGACCATCCTACATATACATATATACATATATATATACATACATACATATATATATATATATGTGTGTATATATATCTCCGGAGATATATATATATACATATGTGTATATATATATTTAATTCAGTCTTGCAAAAGCAGAAGAAAACAATTTTTTGGTTACTTTCCAGGAAAATAAGAAACACAATTTTTTTGTGAAAAATCATTAGCACATTACTACCAGCTGCTTGATAGGCGCTTAAGTCAAATAGGCTTAGTTCAATATGTCAGAATTAGGACTACCAGATCCTGAGGGAACAGAATCCATAACTCCAGCAGTGCTTTGTTCTCAATTCTCACATTCATTTTGTCAAATCAACTTCTGACACTTTTTTTTTTTTTTTTCAAAAAAGACTTCATAGTTATGCCTTTCTCTGCTCTTTTTCTTCTCTTCTTCTTCACTATTAAAAGCCCCTCGTCATCCTCCTCCTTCATCTGTACATTTCTGGCTCTGCCCATAGGCTGAGGGCAGCTGTCAGAGAGCTGCATCAAATCAAACGATGAGGCCAGAGGAAAGAGACAGCTTGTGGTTTACATACAAAAACACATTCACACATACACACAGACACACAACGCATACACAAACACCTGTTTCCCTTTAACCATTTGCATTCTTCATAAACCACCAGAGCTGCAGCTCTTGCGCAAAGCCGCCAGCATCCAGTCCAATCTGCAACTCTTCATATTTCACTGACTGCTGACGTGCTGTGCACAGCAAACACATGCGGCGTAATCCTCAGCTGCAGCCTAATTGACTCCAGTCGCGCTTCAAACCAGGATAAAATTAGGACCTCGCCGATAAACAACTCTGACAGTGGCACTGAATTGACGTTGACAGTCAGTGAGAATATTATAAAAACCTATCTGAAATGGGGGCTCACCATCACAAAGGTTGGCTGGTAAAATCTTGATAGCACTAAGGCAAATTAAATTGTTTATGAATATCTGATTTCTAGATACGTTTGGTGTTCCGGCTTGCCTCTACGGGGCTTTCGATCACCACACATGCCTGAAATCTCCCCCCAGTCATCTCCGCTAACACTTTGGTCCCGAAGTCAGCGTGGCGGGTTATGACGTACGTAGTGATGACAGCTGTCACTGTCGCTTCAAAGGCTGCGTGCGAGGAGGGTCACCCCTGTCTTGAGCTCAAACCCCCATTAACGAGGCTTGGAGTCACTACAACCAATGAGAGGGAAGAGTGAGGAGGTCAGGAGAGCCGGGAACCCGCCTCCCTGGGTCCACGAGCACTTCTATTCGCCCCGCTGCTCTTCCTCCTCCTCTGCTCTGATCACCGTCATTTAATAAATAACTTAATGCATGGCTGCACCCCCCCCCCCCCCCCGCCCCCCCCCCCCCCCCCCCCAAACCCCACACACACACGCTCATACTCCATCGTGCATTCTTTTTAATTTTTTCTTTGTCTCTGTCTTTCGGACTGTACCATTCCCGGCCCTGCAGGGAGGAATGAGGAATGGATGATAGAAAGGAGGCTGAAGGTAGCCAGGGGGTTAGGAGGGAAAGAGGCTGGGCCCTGGACACTGGAATGTTAAGCTGGAACATACTGATGGCACAGAACAACAGGACATGTACTGTCACAGGCTAATGCTCGAAATTCACCACATGGTGACTTCCATGGATCAGGACAATGAGTTCTTCACATACACGACGGAAAATGACAGCTGTAGAGCGGATGGCTCACAGTCTGTTGTGAGTTCAAAATAATAACACTTTACATATCACTCTGCAAGTATTGTACCACTATTACAAGCGTAGTGAAACCAGGAAGGAAAAAATGGCCCCTAATTTACATTTTAATTCTGAGATGGGACTCTGTGTTTGTACAAAATAAATCCTGGAACTAATCCAACTCAAACTAATCCTTATGAGAAGAGCACTATTTCTCATGAATTATTCCTTCACTGGGATATTTTGACTTTGCCAAGCTGATGGCAATGGAGCGCGCAAGAACCGCGTTCACCTCCGAATCGTCTGCTTATCCCATTAAGCCTCTATGTGCTGCACATTAACTGCGCTTTCTACACAAATATAATATCTCCCAGAAAACATGGGCCTGGAAAAAACGTATAGTTTGCATGGTTAACGTATATCCTCTGGCCATCGTCCACAGTGAACCAGTTGACACGTAGGTAAAACGAGCTGGTTGGGCATTTGTGGTGGTGGTTCGGAGGAGAAGTGCGCGGATGGAGAGTGAACTCACTTCCTGCTCCACACAATGGTTTCCTGTGCCTTTTTAAAACCAGAGCTTTGTGTTAATGTCATACACTTACACCAACTCACGGAGTGGAGGTCCAGGCCTAGTAGCAGGACACTCTGCATATTCAGCAGTGACATTGTTGTCTATCTGTATATCCGTGGTTTGAAACGCTCATCAGCAGTGACTATGGAAACCCATTCACACGTTAGTGAGATGGACCACTGTCCTGTGAGCTCATTAGAACACTCCTCACATGTACACTGGTTTAAGGTCAGGGACCACATTGATGTGTTTACATTGCAGCTCAATATCTCCTCACTACAGCCGGTGCAAACTCAGTTTATGCCCTTGGCAGTGCATTTACGGGAAAGTCCGATGTCAAACGAGGTGCTAAGCGGCGATCGTTTCAATCCACTTGCTTGGATTATCCCATTTCCCATTTCTCATTTTCTGAAAACTATTCCGTGCATGCAATGTTCAGCTCATATGACAATTCTCACACGCCCAGGCTACTAAATGCACACAGGTGCGCCACACACTAACAGGCTCACTTACTTTATCATTAGAATTTCAGAAATTTAGATTTCCTAAACCGATTATGTTAACCAAGCAGGTATCCACAGCTGTACCCGAGCCTGCCAAAGTCAAACCACACCTAATTAAAGTAGGGAAATTGGTCGGTGAGGCCTGCAGACGAATGACTTAATTTTAACCCTGTCATTATGTTGTGCGATTAGTGATCTGTTAGGAACTCCCACCATCACATGGTTAGTTCAGGCCAGACTCTCTCTAAAATCTGACGCAAGTGAGCACAATTACATCACGTGCATAATCTCACACACAAAAAGAAAATAAACGTCCACCATCGCAGTCTCTTTTGTATATCGTCTTGGAAACCAAGGCGCTTGTGTTTGCCACACAGACGGCGGACAGGACCTCAGTGTGTCAACAACCCGCTTCACTATTCCAACGCAAACAGCCTCAGGTCATCATGCAAAGTGTGGCCTCTGAGCAAACAGCCGCACAGAGGTTTGCCGTCTGCTTATCAGGCAGACCGGCACACAGTGCTTTGACACCCGAAGGTCAAACACTATCAAGGTTAAAACATCCCCGGAGGTCACCAAGTAAATCGGGCAAGCAGAGTATAAAAATAGGTTGCACAACAAATACAGCGCGTGAATGATACAACGCAAGAGTTCCATTACAAGATGGAAACCGGAGCACTGTGAGAAAAACGAGGAGGCTCCGAAAATAAATAATGTTTGTTCACGGATCTTTTTATAAGCTTGGTAAGACAAGATTAATGTCAGCGCCGCAGTGAGTCACCGAGGGTGGCAGCATGAGGAACGCCACTCTGGCCTGCCCATTGTGGGCCGCTGGCGGAAAGACTGAATCTAAAAGTGAGGTCCTTCCTCCATTCAATTATTCATGCTTTAGAATCCGACGACCAAAATAGTCCGTGGATGTGGATGTTACGATCGGTCGAGGCCCAGTGTCACTTAAATTGGCTCCACGAATCCCCCCCCCCCCCCCCC
>JAFBJU010002923.1:201720-263990 GCA_016785305.1 Colistium nudipinnis | reverse complement strand
CGCCAATCCCCCCCCCCCCCCTCCCCGACTTCAGCGTTTCCCAGTATTAATAATGGTGGTGCTGCTGTGAGGAACAGAATGCTGTCCTGCCGCAGAGATCCAATTATCTCACTTTCACATCTAATATTTCCATGGGAAGTCTGGTTGCTTTTGCTAAAGCCATAAAAGTATAGCCAGGATTTAAGATTTAGTCCAGAAGCTGCACTACTTTCATGCCTTATCTTCTGCATATAAACTATAAGTCATAAGCTTTAAAACAACAATAAGCTTTTTTTTTTTTTTTATTGACGTCTCAATGTCTTAACAAATGCATGATTTAGACTTACATCTTAAATCGTAAACTATGTCACACTTGTGGCTACCAAAAAAATAAAACATTGTTTGGAAAGTTCATCCCAGCACTTTCCTCAGCTCGATGTGGTTTAAATCTGGAGGCCGCCCTTCCATCATGTGCAGCTTCAGCCTAATGTTTCGCTGGTTCGTCTTCCTGTAGGATGAAGTCCTGACCAATTTGTCCAAAACAATCCTAATAATAAACCAGAGACACACTCTGATAAACACAGTATGTTCTCAGCAAATGTTTGTTTTAACTTTAAAGGCCCCTTTTTGACTTCCAATGAAAGCTGCAAGTTAACCACCGAAAAAATCCGTCAAGTTTGCGCGTTCTATTTTTACCTGGGCTGTTTGCCTGGAATTGAACAGAAGATAAAGCAATAAAAACTGGAAACACAGAGGTTTTTCGAAAAACTTTTGAACAGCGGTCCTGGTTTTAAACAAAGGGGCATCCTGGTAACTCAGTCAGCTTAAGCAAACAACTTGCACCTGCAACATCCCGACTTCCTTTCTGCACCCACTCCAGTCTTCATCAATTATTAACAACAGAGTGAAATGCGGAGCTAAAAAAAAAAAAAAAAAAAAATCCTCTAATGTGCACTGATGTAATGCAAACAACATAAAAATAGACATCTGCACGCGGAGCGCGACAGTCCGTCAGCCCATCCTCCTCCTGCTGCTGCTTCCTCGTCCCTTTGTCACCGAGACACAGGCGGAGAAACTACACCGCTCTTGTTCAGTCCTGCATAAAAGTCACCACGAGAGGTTTATGGCGGACAGATGCGCGAGTAAAATAAGGGCTTTTCCCCCCTCTTCTATCTTCTTCTCACTTGAGGAAGGGGCTTCGCGGTCACCGTCGGCGACCCGAGGTTAACCTCCCCCTGTGTTGCCACGGAAACGGAAGAGCTGAGAAAAAAGGGAGGAAGCCAGGCGGTGGGGAGTTACGGCCCCCCGACACAGAGAGGGAGGAGAGGGGTCTGTCTTTTTTTAATGTATAGACGTCTATGTTCCGCCTGTGTCTCGCTGATCCTGTCTTTCTTTCAGACACAGACACCTCTGACAGACACAGACACACACACACACACACACACACACCACACAGACACCACACACAGCACAAGCTGCTGCTGAACATCAGCCTGATGCCAGCATTATTCATTCCATTTCTGATCGGGCAGTCTGCGGTCTTCTCCGCCAGTCACAAGGAGATATTTCTTCCAAACACAACCGACTTCCTGCAAGATTGTGGGTCGACAGTTGTGCGTAAGCACTCACTGGTTTTATGATCGGAGCGTTTGCATTAAAGGCCAGCAGATTAACTTAGTTTATCGTCCCTGTGTTATATGACACAGCACATGGCAGGGTGTGTTAACTGCTGATACATTCCTTCATTCAGACACACAATCTGACACAACAATTCAAACCGAGTGCATGTTCGCACATATTCCTGCTCTGCCCTAATGCAACCGCAATCACCTCCATCTAATGTCTCCCTCAGGAATCGAGAGAGTGAAGCTTCACCCACCAACAGCATCTCATTAACAGCATGGCAAATCAACTATAGAGGCAAAGAAAAGTGATTTAAAGTGATTTGTGTCGAAAAGCACCCATCTCTAAAATCCAGATATTACATCACCATAAATATAAAGGAACAATAAATATAATTAATAAACAAAAAGCATGCCAATCTACAAACGGAAACGTCTGTGTGAGGCGAGGTATGACCCAAATGTGAGTAGCCAGACAACTCTACATTTAGCATTACATAATATCTCTGCTGTAAAACAGAAGGGCGAGTACACACGTACCTTGAATCCGCTTTGCCAAGGTTAGTTCCTGCAGGATTGAGGATCGTCTGGTTCTTCGCCATCTCCACCACACATTTAGTGTTCAGTTCCTTTTCTGTGGATCAAACAAAACAGTTTCAGAATCCATTTAGCACAATCTCATGTCTGTATATCAGGGGTAGTCAAACTTTTTCAATAAAGGTCCACTTTTTATTTTATTTTATACAAGGTCAATTATTTCTTCCCGACGTCGGAGCGAAAAGGGACCAAGACCAGCGCCTTCGGGTCCCTGAAACCCAAGACCAAGTCCCATCTCACTAGCAGACCCCCGTTCACCAAAACCCTAATTTCAGGTTTATAACCCTGAAATGGGGGACCCACGGTTTTCATCCCTATTTTGAGTCCACAAATGTAAGAAAAACACTTTGGCCCTTTTTCCCCACTTAAATTGTAATTCAAATATTTAGTTTCCAGGTTAAAGAGAAATCTTAGTATTAATAGGCCGGGTGGACACACACACAGTGTAACAATCTACTGATTCTCAGCTATAAACCAGATATCTGGCAGTGTTTGGGAATATGAAGTGTTGCTTATTATGTTTGTTTTCCATGCAGATTCCGTCTCATAACCACTGAACAGAAAGGCCTTGCTCTGAGAGTAACCAGCAGACGCACTGGAAAATATCAACATGGACCACACTGTAAATTCACGAGGCTGCTGAGGCTCTCCATTCATCTGCACTGCCAGGGAGACCTAATGCTGGTCGTCGAAGTGTTGCCAGCCCATCCTGGGCATCCCTGGGACAGCATCCAGCAGAAGTGAATTTATAATTTTAACAACTAGTTACATGCAGTGTGGACTCATTTATCAGCCGCAGATTATCATTCAGTTACTGTTGCCTGCTGGTAAATGCTTGGGCCACAGCCACTGAAATACTTCATGTCTTTCTAATGGCCATCGCTTCAATTTATCACGCTGCATTGTTATACTTCATCACTGTAGAGAAAAGATTAAAACATCTTGTTAGGGGCAACAAAAAATGTAATTAACATTGGATAATATTCCTTGTTTAAATGGTTTCAGTCTATGTGCGAACATTAGTCACCTACATGATTATTTTTATTAGGACCATTATTAGGCAGCTTGTAAATGTAAATATAAAAACAGGCCGTAAAACCTATTCTAAACAAATTCTTGACATTTAACCCAGATGATAAGATAAGGGTGGAGCTCAGGAATCTTACCCCCCCCCCTCCCCGTGCTGGCCCTGGTTGGGATATCCTCTTCTATTATGACCCCTTTTCCAGAGGGGTCAGAGGTCAGTGCTAGAGCAGCACTCCTACAACTGCAAATCAGTGTCTGCTCAAGGACACTGCAACAGGGAGGAAACCGACTGGTAATAAATGCTGTCCTTCAAATTTAAGATCTGGTCCAAGGCAGCCATGTAAAATAGAATCCACCACTTTTTAATGCTGAAGCTCTGCTGCAAAGCTCAGTATGAACATGCAGGCAGATAGATTTTTAACATTCATGTCCCAAATGGCTGTCAATAATCATTTTGGTGACGCAAGAGCACGTGTCAAGACAGAAAAATATTCTGGGGTTTCAATTCCTTTTTTTTCCCTGAAAATGAAATTGTACACGATTCTCACAAATCAGGGAAGCAACAGGCGTGATTATGGTGCTCAGACGATTGAGCAATTTGGGAGGGGGAAAAAAAAAAGCTTTCCTGTTTTTGACCGACAACAAATTGTTTATGTTAATTAAATATGCATGCTGCAGCAAGAAGCCTCGCGTCCTGGTCAATGAGTGCCAGCACGCTGCATTTCTGCAGTGTTTATAGGCTGCTGTGCAGGTTGTCTGCAAGATGCTGCTCTTAGCATAAATAGTTATTAGCTTGGGCTCATATTCCTAACAACCACCCATGTAATTGGCCATTTTATCCATACACAGTGGCTAGAATAGATTATTTTAACTCCAACAGTCAAAATCTCCTACCTAAATGTATTATCATTATTATTATAAAATACTTATTCCCTGACTGTGGACAACTAAAGCTGTTCTCAACCTGAGCCCTGACCACTGGGGATTTTGGGGCTCGAGTGTCTGTTTATAGAGTCTCAACGCTGCTGTTTCTGGCAGGAGAACAGGGGTAGAGCCATGGAAACTTGGGTGTCAAAGGTCACAGGACCTGAATCCCCCTCCAAATCTTCAGCCGTCAAAGACAATACAAAGCAAAAAGTGTGCCAGCGGATACTGAAAGTAAAGGATTAAAAACGAGTTAAAGTGGAACAAAAATAGAGGGGGATGAGGGGGAAGTATAGATAAATGCATGATCTGCCATTTCTTGTGCTGCTGCCTACATTACCCACATGCCCACACTTCTACGGTTGGGCTTCCTCCACGGCAGTAAGGGAAAGTTTGATGCGGTGTGGTTGACAGGATAAATGTGCCCATTGTTATCTGCCCCCCCCCCTTGCTCCATAGGCAGCTCCCACTTTCCACTGACTCTCTCTCCGGCCCTTCCCTGGGCTACCGGTGCTGAGGTTTTGGCACAACCGGCCTGACATCAGACAAATTGGCCGCGGCAACGCCGTTGCTACGCCTGAGGTTGCTGTGTTCTTCGAAGGCCACGGCCATGGGAACGCGAAGCATTACGCAACGTTAGCAAATATTCATTCGGACTCCCTCCCTTTCCTGCCTTTGTCCAGCTGGGCAGCCACACCACATCTCCTCGTCAACCTGGGAGACGCGGGGACGGCCGGCCTGGAGGCGGAAGAAAACCCTGTTTTAATGTTTCAGTGCCACAGGTCTGACTCACAGAGTGAGGGGAGTGTAGGAGTGCTCCTTAGACCTCCTTCAACTAATGTGTCACCTTTTCTGAATAGAGGAGTGATGGAAGAATGCTTTGTTCCTTCTGTTTTAAGGTTATCAAGTTAATGTTAATTAACATTAACATTGGTGGATGTGGACAGAAGGCCCATTCAGACAGGGAGAAAGGAAAACATACTGGAAACGTGGCACTGTTGGATCCAAACCCATTCCCACTGCCTTCAGGAAGCCATCAATTTGCCTGCTCGTTCCTTTTTAGAGAAATCATAATTGCATTATTTGTTTTCATCCATCAGTCGAAGATAGAAAATAACTTGTGTTGGCAATATCGAGTGAAGACACATGTTTGAAATCAGGTGCAGGTAATAATGATGCAGGAAAGTATTCTTGAAAAAGGTGTAGTCAAAAACAGACCACAATTACTCCATGCCCATTAACTAAGTGCATGCAAGCGTTCTGTAAGCAAACACAGAAGTGACCCTGGTTATGTTCATGATGCAACAAAAAATACCACAGGACATGTATGAAAAACAATCCTTTTGCAATGCAGCTGGCCCCAAACCAGCTTCACAGTTACCTTGCTTTTAAATGATTTGATAATGTAACTTTATACAACAATAAAAATATAAGACTGATATCGGGGTCAAATGCAATCTGTGTGGAAAGGCTTACAATAACACTCTAATCCAGCTTTGTTAACACTGTCTCACACTGGAATTATAGTTAACACAAAAGGAGATGATGCTCCAGTCAAATAAGTATGACAGGTTACCATCACGTGCACCCGACGGCTCAGATAACACAATAACGGGGGAGGAGAAGAGGACAAAGCCAGACTGGGATGTGGTCAGGTGCATAAAAACTGTTTGTAAAGAAAAAAGATTGGGGCTGGAGAAAATGTATTTACAGTAAATCTCTGTCCCTGTGAATCAAAAATGTACACACAGAACAATCCACAAACTCATGAATGATGATCACAGATAGGCGTGGGATTTTCGTGTGTCCAAAACAAATGTCTAACCCAACAAAGAACCATGACTGGAACATTATCATGACAGCAGTTTTTCCAACAATAGAGTTCATGGCAAATTCCTGCCAATGGGAAAAGTGTGCCAATCTAATGCATTGGTCTTGTGACCGATTTCTCCAGCTCAGAGGGGAGAGGGGAGAGGGGAGAGGGGAGAGGGGAGAGAGTGAGAGAGTGAGAGAGTGAGTGAGGACGAGTGGTCTATTCTGTCAGTTGTTGGTCAACCACTCCTCCTTTCACAAAACACATGGTCTCTCACGGCAAAAACAAAACGCTGCCACCGACCAGGAAGTGCTATCCTTGTCCTCCTGCATGACGCGGAAAATTTGGACTATAATTGACCAGAGCATTTGAGCGTACATGCCGAGATTTGTCAAACAGTGTGCCTTTGTTACCCCGGGTTTTTCAAATCGGAGAACAGGAAGTGAGGAGATACGAAGCTCCTCCAGGGAAGATATGCGCATTTGTTGGCCTGAAGTTGCTATTGAGGCAGCGGTGACAATGGCAAGAAAATCAAGACATTCAAATGGCATGTGCATCTTCATTCCTTGCAAATGAAACGCTCCACTGGTGCAGCAAGAGACAGATTTAAGTCAAGAAGCTATTGGCATCTGGATCAGACAGCAGATGATGAGACAAAGAGCCCCAGATTTTCTAGGCGGCAGATCTCACCCAGCAAGGCGACTTTAAATCTCTCTGGGTGGCAGGCGGCCACCGGGAGAGTCATATAGCAGCTCTGAACAACCATGTGCCAGCCAGACCACAGCCTTTTTTTTTTATTTAATGTGCAGCAGCTCAATTCACTAATGGCTGCTAATTTGCAAATGACACCCAGGAAATTAAACAGGGAGCACCAAAGTCAAACCCAGCCTCCACTGAGATAGACAGTTAATCTGAGATAATATATAACCAATAATATTGGATTGTTGATCAATTTCAGATGATAATCTGAATGTACACATGTGCGTGTGACGCCTATGAGAGCATAACTCTATCTATGATGTTAATCTGTAACTAAGATTACGTGCACAGATGAAGTCTCCATTCACAGAGGTGACTGTTGACTGGAGTGAATTAATAACAAACCAAAACGTGGGCAGATAGGAGCCCTCTCACCTCTCCGGTTCATGGGCCGTACACGGACGGCCACCTTGACATTGGCGTCGTCCAGGCTGGGCTCCCCCATGCTGAGTCCTCGGGGATGGGGATGATCCGGAATAAATCAGCCCTGGAGCCGAGCAATCCTCCACAAAATAAATACAAAATAAAAACCAGTGGAAATGTCGTGCTAGCCGGACTGTCGGCCAGCTAGCTCCGCTCAGCTTCGCTCCATAGAAGAAGGCATTTCCACAAGAAGAAGAAAAATCCCGCAGGAAGCCAGCCGCCACCACCGCTTATCCCCCTGTCTTGCTCATTTTCCTGGCCGATTTAGATCTGCGGAGGCTGGAGGGAAAAAACAAGACGTGGTGATCATGAGAAATATTACAGCAGCTGGTGGATGTGACTGAGCAAACATATGCTATCTGTACAGAGGAGGACGGGCTAAGGAGCTAATTCACCAGGCGGACTGAGGGGGACGGCGGCAGGGGCTTTTCTTTTTTTTGGTAACGCTCTTTCCTTTCATCTGACACCGTAACATCCCCGAACACCACCGGGCCTTCGAGCTACATACCTCGGCGTGTTCAACCCGGAGGTGACACCCTCCACCGACGCGTACAGCGGGCACAGAGCTCCAGAAACCCGCCGGGCGGTGATGCACGGCTCCGCCGACGAAATCCACTATGTCCTCCCTCCGTTTCGAGGTGCAGGCACCGAGCAGCATCCGCCCTTCACCGTCTCCCCTTCAAATTAAAACCGAACTCCGTTTGTCAAACTCACGAGTCGAATTGAGAGACACACAACACACTTTATACCAAATAACAGCACGAACCGAGCAATAACACCTGTTAACTAAGCAAATAGCTAGTCTAAGATGCAGCCATTTCCCGTCTTCACACGTTTCTTGTTCCATGTGTGTAGCCAAGGACAAATGTCAAACACACACTTATAGTTAACGGACGGCAACCTGTGCTCAGAAAACACCTTACACTTTATTATTATATTTTTTTTACAAAACGAAAGTCTACTTTAAACACCTACAATCATACTTAGCTAAAAGTTGGAGTTGTGTCACACAACTTGTGTTCCCACCGCAAACAGACCAAAAAATACAGGGTCCTCAGAGGTAGCGACGGGTTTTTTTTTTTAAATGACTCCTAGATGTTTTAAATTAATGTATGTATTAACTTTTTATTATCAATTACTCTTTATAACTTATAACAGTAGTCTTCAGTCTGTGATCAACACACAGGGGAAATCATGAAGCCAGGACCGTTAGTGAAGTGAGAATAGCTCTGCGATCTCTGAGCTCAGTAAATGATGTTACAGTCTGCCCAAGGGCGTACAGGAAACCACAACTGACATTAATTTTGGGCAATAACTACCACTGTTCTTTTTTTTAACACAACACGAGAGAATAAAAGCTGCTTATTACCAGATGTGTTCAACACCCCGGACGATCACGCAACACTTCCGGTGTCAAACATGACAAACGTTGCATTTCCGGAGTTGATTTTCAGAATAAACGCCAACCACTGACGCATGACGTCACTCCGTGCAGCGTGACTCCACACACACTTTGCCCAACTGTGGAGGAATCATGACGCCTGCAGGACACTGGTAGAACTGCAGGCCCAGTCCTAATGATGTGTGTGTGTGGGTACACAGGCAACAGAATGTTGCGTGTGTGTGTATGCAGAGGCGTCACAACGGGGCAGGCAAACCAGGCAATTGACTAGGGCCTCGAGCTAGAAGGGGGCCCCCAAAGACGGCTGTTTACATTGATCCACAGCGACGACAACCTGAAACCACCTTAAATGTCTTGCCATTTGCCAAGACTCTGCAATGACACGTTGGGCCCCAAGATTGTCTTGTGTGTGTGTGTGTGTCACATAAAACTGGTTTAATGATTGATGAAAAATTATATCCAGGTGCTTTAATGAGGACTTGGATTGTAAAATAAACTTGTGGATTAAAGCCCCGTGAGAAGCACTGGTCCATAGCAACAAAAAAAGGCTGAGGACCACTTTATGAATATGATTACAAACGCACACAGGTGCACGCACATTCTATTACTGATTATTCACCGGAGAGTATTAAAACTATTATCTCAATATTATAATGTAATTCCTTTTTCTAACCAGCTTTTTCATATCTGAGGCAGAGAGTCTTGCACGCACACCCTGCACGCACACCGTGAACGCCACATAATATCTAAGAGCAAAGAGTAGAAGTCAAATGTCAGACACCCAGTTTACTATAATACTATCAGTCTGTACTTATCTGGCACTGTCTGGAATATAATCAGTGGGACACTTGAGTCCACTAGAGGACACTCTGCTGCAACATGTAGTGACACTGCAACACAAGTGTAATGCGGATCCCCCATGGACATCAAAGAAATGTCCTACTGCATTATAATGCTGCACAGTTTGTCAAATTCTTTATTGCAAACACTAACTAACTATTTTAGAGGAAATTAAATTAACCACATTAATTGTTTCTGGGAGATATGTAACGGTATGGGTGGTTTGCCTCCCAATAATAATCTTTTTATCAACAGAGCTTTATCTCTACTTTTCTGTCACCAATGTTAAGTTAAAAAGCTTTTTAGCTTTTTAACTTTCCCTGTGTGTAGAAGATGACTGGAGGGACAGGGTGCACCGTGGTGTTGTCATCACAGTGTCGAACGCGTAGGCAGAATGGAGACAACTGTCCACCGCCCATTTCCCTGGAACCACGCAAACAAACACACACCAGCATCTGCTGTCCTTGCTTACGTCGCAAGGACTTTGAACTTTGATTACTTTTTTTGGATGACTCACACCGTGAGTGCAATATGGTACTTTTATGAGTTATGGTAAAATGCCAAACACTCATTTATAAATGAGTTTAGATAAAATAGTGTAAAGATAACTTTTTATACTAATTTGGAGAACACTCCTGATACCATCTGCTTGTTCTTTCCACTATTTAATATAACAATATCATATGAAGAGGCCTGCTCGTCAAGTGCATTTCATTTCCACATGCATGACATACGGTTGAAATCAGAGGACTGGAAATAGCAGGCTTAAATTGAGGAAATGTGGAGCAGAGTAAAGAGGAGAGAATGACGTGAGAGAGCTGGCACTATGACACAGCGACTGAATAAAAAAAAAATATCAAGTCAATGCCCCACAGGTATGTTTACTTTCCTTCCGAGTGGCTAATTTAAAGTAAATGTTTGCACCCCACATCTGACGGAGACCTAGAGGGCTGAGCGCGATTAAAACACACCCCCATTTCCTATGCAAAGGGCAGGGGCTTTGAAGACCATTAAGGACGCCCTTGCTGTTTATATTATAAAATTTCAATCACCTTCTGCGGCAGGTAATGAGGAATGCGCCTCTTATCTCCCTGGCAGAGATAGAGCACATACAATAAATACATGTGAAAGGAGAGGTCGGGGGTCCACAGAGTCGAGCATCAAGGAAAAGGAGAAGCATAAGTTCCAGTTGAATACAGCAACTGGAACTAAGCAGCTAAATCAAAATGACGAGGTGGCATGTCCCCACAGTGCTCTGTTTGTCATACACCCAGGAGAGGGCGATTTTGTTTTAATTGACAGTTGGCATACTATTGCTGTAAATGGCAAATTGTCCTCCATTTATATACGAGTGCTTACCAAACCATAAGCATGTTACAATGAGCTACACTCACCCATTCCATATATGGCTTTAATGATAATGTCCAATATGTTTTATTTATGCACCCACATTTAGTGTGAAATTGAAAGGCAGCCATTCTCCTCTTTATTTATTTTTCCTTGTGTGTGTGTGTGTGTGTGTGTGCATTTCTGTGTGTGCGTGTAGGTATTTGTTTGTGTGTTTGTGTGTATACGTGCGTCTGTGTGTGTGGGGTGTGGTGATGTGAGTGATAAAGAGGGAAGGGTGGAGGGGGAGGTATGACTCTTTATCTGCTGCTTTGTTAAGATGACACGATTACGGTAATTGTTCCGGCCTCTAATCAGACTAAAGCAGGAGATGGTGTGTGTGTGTGTATGTGACGATCAGCTAAAAGATTTTCAACATCATGGAATCTTGTTCACGGTCTGCCATGCACAAAAGATATATGGTCCAAGATTTGTGTTCAGGTGTTTGTGTGTGATATAGTAGTTTGTGGTTATAGCAGTTACCGCTCTTACAGATGCACACTTGCTCAATTTATATATATTTATTAATATTTATATTTGCTTCTCAACTTTATTCTGAGTTCTCCCATTATTCAGAGGTGCCTTGCTCAGAGGCATGCTGAGACACCACGCATCCCTCCTCCCCAGGCAGACAGTGATGATGGGGATAAATGAAATGTTTCACATATCGTGGACATTAACCAGCTTTTCTTGTATGCTGGTCCGTCTGAAGCAGAGAGTCAACCATCAACAGGTTACAGGAGCCAGCTGGCCATTGGGGCGCCGCTTGGTTGAATTCCCATGAGGCCCGGGGGAAATCCAGGCGGGATGGAGCTATAATTGCGTAAAAGCTCCCCTCCAGCAGAGCACTACACACACAAACAAACTGTTCCAGTCCTTATTTTTTGTTATAATGATGTCTACTAAAAAAAACAACTTTTTTACTTTCAAGCCCCCCCCCCAGGGATGCAGCTTCTCCCCCATTAAAGTCACTCAGTCAAGGTTAAAAACAGGTTAAAAAACAAGCACTTGTGGGAAAGTAATTTGCTCAACCTGAAACTTTCCGGTGTGTTATGTATTTACTGTTTGGCATCATTCAGCCATGTTTAACACCTGGACATGTTCTCAGTCACGACCTCAGTGGCGTGATGTCATCCAACCTCCCTCGTCTGCCCAACCTACAAACCAAAATAAAGCACCGGTCCACCAAACCCCGAATGGGATCTCAAGCGGTGGCTTGATATCATTGTCTTTATTGCCCATTACCCGTGAGAAGGGCATTGCGGGCTGGGGTTAGGGTGTATACGTTGGGATGGGGGTCGGAGGTATGGCACAGCCTCGGTTAGGAGACGGCGGTGATTGCTCTTAACGGCCTCGGCCCATGCCAAAATAGGGCCGTCCATTACGGGCGGGCTCTATTAGGTTAATGACTTTAGCAGCTTTATGGCCATGAGCTCATTACTTAGACAGGCCAATCTAATCAGCCGCCGCACTGGAGCCCGCCGCCAGAGCAAAAAACGCTCTGTCGGTTAAAAAAAACGGAGCCACGGGTTTTCCCTGTGCAGCCTGGGAAATGCTCGTGGCGCGGCCCGTACGCATCTGTCTGGTGTGGACAGTATAGCCTTCACATACACGCGGTGTGTAGATTGACTCCTGGAGTCCGGAGCTTCCTGCGGGCTCCGCGGCAGCAACATCTCGACCATCAGAGCCGGACAGGGTTATTTTAAACCCAGGGTTCCAATAATGGTAGAAGTGGCAGGTAGTGACAGGTTCTTTTGATGCTCCACCATTCATGTCCAGGGGTGTGATCGGCACTTTGTGACACTTCGAAGGATTCATGGGGTTTTTCAGTCCTCCAGTTTTGCACCTTGCGGCGCAGACGTCAGTACACAGCGGCGGCTCTGGAGTTCCATGAGATGTGAAGTTTAAAACTAGAGAATGGGGACTTTGAAGTGAAACTGCTGCATTTTCATAAAAATACGAACAATAATATTTTTTTTTATATATAATCCATAAAAGACATACCTTCAGCCCTTAAGTACCACTCACCTCTCTACATAGACTGTATTCACACTTTAGAGAGAAGCACCTTGATTGCCCAGTGGTAATCAACCGATTCAGCTCTCTGCTTTGCTCTCATCTGCGTGCACCTACAAGCATGATTGTAAGTCAGTGAGAGTCCTGTGTGTGTGTGTGTGTGTGTGCGTGTTCTGTGCGCGTTTGTGTGTGTGAAAGAGCATCCAGGGAACGCTGCTAGATAACAGCAGAGTTTCTGTTCCCCGCTCTGCTGCACACCAATCACTTCCCCTTTCCAGATAAAGCCCAGAGCAATGGAAACGGACCAGTGAGTGCGCATATGTGAGAGTTTTTTTTCATTTGATGATGAAGCATTTACTGTTTCAAAAGTCTGGTAATAAATATTTCTGCGGTTTTGCTGATCCGGCTGTCCTTGACTCTCTTTGCGCTGATCCTGCAGTGGAACAAAAATCCGACAAACCTTTGGATTGGTTTTTTTCTCAGTCCCTCAAGCTTTGGCCCCGTGCCCACATCCAGACTTCTTAGCTAATGGTTCCGACCTCTATTAGTGCCCCTTTCCGTCACACACTCACCTCTTCCATCCTCCTCAATATAAGGCTGTCCTCCAGTTCTGCTCCCTGTAACTTAAATTCACCGTTTCCTACCAACTCCTGTCTCCTCCTTCAAATTGGGGAAGGATGAACCTGACCCTCAGTACTGTTGAGCTTGTACCGCCCCCCCCCCTTTTTTTCCTTTTCTTCCCGTTACACAGTTTTCCGTTTTTATAGTGGTTCCTTTTAATCAATCATTCCTAACCTGGGGGCTTTAAGCTGCTGTCTGTAGAATATATATATATTTTAAGCTTCTTTTTTTTCGGGAATGTTTGTCAGGTTGTGAGTGTGTGTTTCATCTTCAAAAAACAATCATTGAAATACAGTTGCCTCGTTCAATGCGCATATTTGCATTTTAATGAGAGAAAGCTGTCTTTTTTTTTCCAGTGCAATAAAAAAAAAATGGACAACATCCTTTTTTTACTATCAGCAGGAGCCATGAAAGACAGTTCTGGAGGCCGTAGGCGATTATTTCCCTTAATCATTTTTCCAAGGCATCTTTTCAACAAACAAGTTTTAGCACTTTATATTTGGCGCACAAACCTTTGGATTTAGACCGTGAGCAGTATTTGTTTATACATACTGACGCTGATGTAAGAATTGCAGTGCGTATTATACCATGAAAGGAAAAAAGAAAAAAAGAAAACTGGCCTTGCACATGCATATGTTCACTTTCATCATGGATTTTTATTTATTTTAATTTTCAATCAAATCTGTTTGGTATATGTGTTTCCCTTTTTCACATATTATGTCGCAGTGACATTACATTTCAACCGGCCATTTTCACATCCAAAGTATTTTTGTGCCTCAGTTGCCTCCAAAGTCACCTGGTGACTTTTTGTTTGGATTCACTCTACCCATGTTGTCGCCGATCAAAGCACCAACTCGAACCTTGACCTCGGCCTATTAATAGAGACCCTGAGCCCTATCTCTCATCTGTTTGCATCCCGATACGGAGCTCTGGGAACACCAGTTCATTTGATGGAGAAATCCCAGATGTGTCCTCGTTGTCATTTATCAGGGAAGGTTCCATTCCTCACTCTGTCTCCGCCTCCTCCCACTCTTACTCATCTTGTTTTTTCTCCATCGCTGTTTTATTGAACAACCGATGGATAAATTATTGACGTGCTCGCCGACGAGCGGCCCATGACTCCCCGCTATGACTTATGGGTATTGCATTGAATTTTACAGTGCCGTGCCCAGCTCTCTATCATCATTCAACCCCATGGATGGGACGGGCCGCCACAAGACAGTGATGGAAAAATAAATTTATTCAATCATTTGCTCACGAGTCGGAGCTGATGTGGCCGTCACGATGTGGCTTTTAGTGGATGATAAATCAGAGACCGCTGGAGGTGGGTTTAAGCCTAATTGGCTTCAGCCTTGACATCTTCTGCTCTAGAAAGCCAGTCACAGTGACGCGTGCAGAACTGTGATCTCCTCTGTCATCTGCAAAGTTATTTGTCATGGCCATGATAAGGTGTAATGCTTGATTACCAAATAAATGAAAATCCATTAAACGTGCTAAAACCTCTCTCAAGGTGAGGTTTTGCCGATGCTACGCTCAACTATTATGACTACTATAACTATCGTGTTGGCTTCAAATATTCTACTCCCTAATTTTAGGAGTGGTCATTTCAGTCCATTATATGGCTTATACTGACATATACTGGAAATGGAAAGAAAAAGGATCGGCATGACAATCTATTGCGAGTTTCCATTTTTTTTTATCAATCAAACATAGATTTTATGAAATACTTATCGCTCGCAGTTTCAGGAGGATCTGAAAGCAATTCTGACACATTTTAAAATGTGGATTTACGGTGTTTGATCAGTTTTTTTACTTTTCAAAGTGTCATGCACCAAAATGTCTCCCGTCAACACGGGCTTTTCGTCGGACATCGACGACTGAATTATGAACGTCAGACATAGAAAACAGTCAGTCCTTCAAATAAAAAGTGACAATATGTTAATAAACGATGACAACGAAGATGTAGTGCCTCAGCAGTGAACAAACACGCTCGCACATCATTCCATTACGGGGAGGATGGCCATTAACCCTCCTAGACTGCACTTCGATTAGAAGGTAAGGAATGGCAGCAGTCTGCGGTGGAGAGGAAGGGGGAAGTCACCGTAACCTTTTTGGCATCTCGGTGGGTAAGAAAATGAAAAGGTCTGACGCCTCCTGAATGAATCACATCCCTGACATTTTGTCCTTAGAGGTTTACACACACATGCGCGCACGCCCACACACGCACACGCGGTGCGGTGGCCAGCAACACCCCCACACTGTGCACCAACACGACAACCATGAGACACCAGGAGGAAAAGTTGATGATTGTTGAAGAAGACTCACACACTTAGTGGCGTCCACCCGGAGCAATATTTAACATCTCTCTATCTAAAACTATATGTTTTATCTTAATCTTTTATTATTGGAATTCTGCCATTTATTTTAATACTACTTTATTTCTGCTCCTTGACATTATCTTTTTTATTGCAGCTTAGAAAAAGGGGATCATCTCGGATCTCAAATCATGAATACGGAGCCCTCAGTTTAGGAATCCACAAATCAACGATGGGTCTCTACGGTCTTTGTAAAAACATGTCTCCATTTATTTTGAAATCCATCTCAAGACTTTTCCTCCCTGCATCTTAATGCCCCTTCCAAAATAAATCTGCATAGCGCTCCTTCAAGATGACATGAACATTTGACACAAAAGAACCTTCCGACCCTCCACCAACATCTTTGTTTTTTCACCCGAAAACCTACTCTTCATTGAGGCTTGGGTGTAAAAGTCAATGAATTCTTTTAACCAGGTCTCGATTGGATCAGGCCTCTCAGCGTCTGGCGGGAAGGAGATAAGACCTGTTATCTCTTTCCAGCAAACCTGCAACCTCCCCCTGTCCTCTCCATGACTGGGCCGGAGGAAAAGGCAGGAGAGAGTATGAGACAAAAAGTGCATTCGCATGTATACATGTATTTGGGTATACGATCGTGGTACTTCACAAAAGGATGGAGACAAAATGTAAAAAAAAGAAAAGAAAAATGAAATAGGAAATATTGGACGTATTGAATGCAAAACCTTTTAGAGTGATGAAGCCTTCAATCCTGTCCAATGAATAGACATTAGATGAAACAGAATAGAGTAGTACACTGATTTTAACCTAAATTAAATTAACTGAACAGCAGCTCATAAAGATAAACAGCGGCCTCTGGTAATGCTTGCATCCTCCCTGACACAATATTGAAAAGAGGAGTACACAGAACAACATGTTCCATTGCTGGTTGTCGGATGATTGGATGGACCCACAAACATTGGACGACCATTTTATGAATGAGCGTCTTTGGTTGTGCAACTTTTTTTCACACTAGGGTACAGCAGTTTTGCTAATTTATTGTGTTAAAATAAAGCAAAAAAAAAACAAAAACCACAAAAAACACTGGGATGCTGTTGCTGTATGGTATTGTACCAGTCTCTAGTCTCAGAGATAATTGAAGAAGTAGAGGAATCATTGTGTGGCAAAAAAAAAACATGAAATAAATAATTAATTCATTAATTAAAAATAAATTAATAAAAAATATAAATATATACTTGTGAGTTTAAATGAGTAAAAAAAGTAAACAATTATTTAGAATATAATATCATATTATTTTATGGTGACAGGCACAAGCAGGACACCATGTCTGTCCTTATACTTTGCCTGCACAGCCACTGTTGTGCCTTTAAATGACATGAAGCAGAACTAAAATTAGCATCTGTTGTGACTCTGTCTAATTCCCCGTTTAGCTATCGGCCATTTCCCACAGGAAAAGGCCTAACGAGTAGTTAATTTATGACATTGATTCATTTGGTGGAGGAGAATCTGCTCGTTGGATCTGACGGCGCGGCGTGTCCCGCCTCCTCTCAGTCATCGTTTGTGTCGCTCAGTGTGAGTTTGAGGCAAAACTGTGTCTCTTTATTTTTTGTGGATTTTCACAGCGTCCTGCGTGGACGGGGCTGTGCTCCGCGGTGTTGTTTGGTTTAAACAGTAGTCAGCCAGATGCAGTCAGATACACAATACAATACAACCTAATTGCTGATTTCGCATTATGTGCCTCTTTTGAGTTTTCCAAAAACAACAGAATGTGTAATCAGGGGTGGAAACTCCTCCATGGGGCGAGGCAAATAAGTCAGCATTGTCGGCCATCATTATTTTGGGTGTGATGCCGCAGCATGTGACTGTAATTTGCTTGATTTTGAGTTGATAATTGAATCCGGGTTGAATTATTTAAATCCTCCCAGCCACCGCCACTGTCCATCAGCGTTTATGATACCACAGTTTGTCAACTTTTCCAGAGCGTAGTCGTCCGCGTATCTGTGCAGTAAAGTTATCTATTTATTCATTGCTTTGATATATATAATAATAATCGGATATGATAATTAAAAAAAGACTATGCTGAAAACAGGCTGGACTTAAATATGTTATATTGGAGCTATCTGGACTGTGGGACAGTGTTTTGGATTAGGCGGCTGTCTGTCCTCTGATGGTTATCTCCTAATGAAGCACCGACTAAATGTGACAAACACAGTAATGGCCTATTGACCTCCACCGAGGCTCCGACAACAACTTTGTCTCAAAAACAGTTCCGTGGTAAGGTGGGAGTGAGACCGCATTTTGGATTTGTATAATTCGTATAGGCTTTAACCACATTTTAACTTTCCTGTCGAGAGTCGGCGCCAGTTTATCTCAGCACCAACACTTCAGGCGGGGGGAAGGGGGGCACAGCTCAGTAATACTCTTTACGTATGGAGTGATGCTCCGGAGTCTCCTCCTGGTTGCCTAGCAACCCCTATACCACTCCGTTTCCCATAAGAGGTGCTGGGTCACAAACTTTTTACATTAAGACAGATGTGGGCTTGCTCTTTCCCCCCGTTTTGGAGTCTTTGTGCTGAGTGAAGTGCTTGCAGAGGGGGAGTGTGCGTGTGCGTGTGTGTGTGTGTGTGTGTGTGTGTGTGTGTGTGTGTGTGTGTGTGTGTGAGGCGGTCCTGCATCACTTTTTAGATCTCATTTCTTGAGGTCTTGATGATGCACAGATCAAAGCTCCTTCCTTTTGAAGATTTCTGATTGTCGTCCATTCCATTTCCCGGTGATGATCCCACATACATCCCATTAGCTTTGAATTTTAATGCAGGAGAAATTTGCTTGACGACATGTATCATAAATGAGCTTTTTCTTTTTTCAGGCATCACTGGGAATTTTCAGGGCTGTTAAAAATGAGTCTCACCTGCCCCGGTTCAATTGAATTAACCTCTATGTGGAACACGTATTAAAAATGTGAAAACGGCCTTCTCTGAATTAATTGGTGGAGAAACACAGTGAATGCTCCCACATAGGGCACGAGGGGTCAGGGAGCGGTTTAGTGTGCATTGAAATTATGCAAATCCTTCTCTGCTGCCTTCACCTCAACCCAGGTGGACACCCAGAGAGATTTTGGTACAAAGTGTGGGATTCCCCCTTTACCACCAACAGACTTCCTCTCCTGCTTGTGTTCAACCAGCAGCCATGGTCCTTTTTTTTTTTTTTTTTTTGCTTTATTGAGCTTAATTTCCAGCGTAAAAACAATTGTTCTTTCTCCCGCACGGCTCATAAGATTGTGTATCATTTGTACTTCACCCCCTTTCAGTCCACCAAATAAGTACACAGTTAGAATCTTAAGTTCCAATTGGCCACGGTGCTTCTGAAAAACTCTCACTATGATAACTTTTGCTGGTGGTGACAAATTGCCCGTTTTGTTATTTGGAATTTTCAGGGCTGTTAAAAATGAGTCTCACCTGCCCCGGTTCAATTGAATTAACCTCTATGTGGAACACGTATTAAAAATGTGAAAACGGCCTTCTCTGAATTAATTGGTGGAGAAACACAGTGAATGCTCCCACATAGGGCACGAGGGGTCAGGGAGCGGTTTAGTGTGCATTGAAATTATGCAAATCCTTCTCTGCTGCCTTCACCTCAACCCAGGTGGACACCCAGAGAGATTTTGGTACAAAGTGTGGGATTCCCCCTTTACCACCGTCATCATCCCTCCAACAGACTTCCTCTCCTGCCTGTGTTCAACCAGCAGCCATGGTCCTTTTTTATTTATTTTTTTAGCTTTATTGAGCTTAATTTCCAGCGTAAAAACAATTGTTCTTTCTCCCACACGGCTCATAAGATTGTGTATCATTTGTACTTCACCCCCTTTCAGTCCACCAAATAAGTACACAGTTAGAATCGTAAGTTCCAATTGGCCACGGTGCTTCTGAAAAACTCTCACTGTGATAACTTTTGCTGGTGGTGACAAATTGCCCGTTTTGTTATTTGGGTTGAAAAACTTCCCCTGGCTCTCAAACTTGGCGTGGGCGCAAACATTTCTTCTCCTTTCCTGTGCTAAATGACATTACAACACATTGCATCTCCTGAAGAAAGTCTTCCACTTCACTGTAAACACATTTAGATGTTAGTGTAATTGAAAAATGGTATTACAGCCACCAAGTTCATCCGCCATCTTTTTCACAGACTCTGTAGAGCAGACATTCTTCGTGATTCCTTTGTTTTCCAGTGATTTTGGTTGGGGAGCAGAATGACAGTAATAGAGTCCTGCCAGTGGGAAGATGACGAGAGGTTGGACGAAACCTCACCGTCACTCCCAAAGCGGGGTGGAGGAGTGACAGTCACGACGTGGTACAACCGTTCCTCCAAACCTCTGCAAGTTAACGGTGAGGTCTTTTTTTGGTCTCGTTTTTGACAGAAAGTGACAAATCTGTACATGCGGTGTGCGTGCATTGCGCATTGCGCATGTTGTCTCCGAGCCTCAGACATCCTATGATCGCAAAATAACGTAAAGTTCGAGCTCGGTCAGTCACGGCTTTGAGAATTTGGATCCAATTTTAATTAAGTTACATTTTCATCAGTTTTTATTTCATTACATTGGGGCCGCAGTCTGTCGCAATAAATGCCACATGTTGTGGGGGGGGGTTTGTCCCTTCGCACCACATACTTGCTCAGAATGCACAACCTTGATTTCGCACGCAGCCAGTGGTGTTACACTCTGAAGTTGTGTGAATAAGGAGTGTTCCATCTCTGAGTGTGGTCATTTGGAACAGGTGTACGTCAATGGGCTCAGACCAGAGTGCTTGTGCTTGGTGGTTAACCTTCATCTGTGGCGTCAGCATCGGAGGAGGCTGTCTGAACATTTCTGTTTCTAGTCAAAATCCCGGCCACTTACCACTGTGAAATTTCTCACACTGATGAACTCTAAAGCACTTGGTGCTTTTTTTTATCGTGTTTTTTTGTACCGTTTGCTGTGCGGGGCCTGTTTATTTTATCTTTCTGCACAGAGACAAACATACTAAATCTCCAATAGCAAGTGGTGGCGGTACGGCTACTTCATTTAATTGTGCCAGCAAATTGAAAATACATTCATAACGCCACAGGGAAATTGGACTGTAAGCTTTGATGAGTTGAATATATTTATTCTGTGGACTAATCTGTGTGTGTTTTTGTTTTTATTCTTTTTAAAAACCTAAAAATGTCATTTCTTCACATCTGCTATACTTTCTGTTCCTCCCTTTTTCTCTTGCTCCCCTCTCTCTCTCTCTCTTTTTTAAATATTTTATCCCCTTCTACTGTTTAACACTTCCAATCTTCTCTCTCTTCACCCGCGTCGTGCTGTTGACTTTTCTCCCCACCTTCCTCCTCGCTCCCCATCCTTGCTCTCCCACCCATCTTCTCTCTCCTCCCTGATTTCAGTCCCTCCCTCTCTTTCTCTCTCTGTGATGAAAGAAGGAGTTTTGAAAGAGAGAGGGAATCAGAGGAGGAGGTTGAAGGGGAGGGGTTGGACCCTATAAGAGCCGCTGACGCCAGCCTCCACGTAGCCAGAAAAACCACACTAGAGACCAAAGGAGGGAAACGTACGCCGACGAACCTCAACCTGCACCCGAAGGACCCCACAAGGCACCAACAATCCTACAGCAAAACAGGTAAGAGGAAAAGGGAGGTGGAGGAAAATAAATGGCTTGACCTCTGACCTTTGATACATCATTTTTTGTCATTGTATGATATAAATAATCATAATTTTTTTCATTTTAATATTAAAGTCGGGTAAGAAATGCAAAAAAGTCCTTTAGGCATCACACCGTTCACAGTTTTACAGCGGTTCTCTTTCCACTAACTGCTTTCATTCTTGTTGATTAAATTTACAGATCCCAGTAGATGGCCATTTAAACAATTCAAATGTATTTTTACCTTAAATCAATTTGACAAAATAAATTGGACACAATGGAGGGAAAAAAAAGGCATAAACGTATTGTGGGCATTTGTCAGGCCTGTTAAGTGACCCTTTATCATCCCCAGTCATTCTTTGTCACCATCACTCCATCATCCACAGTGGCAGCAGGATAATTACAGCAGCCATTGCCGCTAATTGTCCACGTGACCCCGTGACCCTTGAGCTCCATGTGGCTGAGTGCCTGTAACGACGCCGATCAAAATGTTTAAGCCTGATCTACTGTTGACAGACAGGTGGATCAATAACGCTGAGTGGGCTGGGACCGTGTCTCGAATCATTCTCATTACCCAACCAGTGCTGCTTCAAGGAACCGAGGCATCTAAAGGAGCCCCCCTATCCCTTAACTGGCCAAGGTTGAATACATGATTGCGTGCATGATGCAGCAACGTTGAACACGTCACACCGAGAGTGAGGAGTTGTTGATCCCGCGTGCACTTTATGTGAGTTTTTGTGTGTTGACGCTTTGTTCAAGAGGAAAAGGTCATAAATCGTTGGTCCTGATTAGGTCGTGAATCATTGCGGCCCGATTCACTGCCATGCACTAGTGGGTTTCATGAATGGAGAGGGAGTCTCCGCTAAAAGCTGCTCTTTGTGTTTATGCTGTAGCTCAAGACAGAAGAATCAAAGGTAATTTAGGTTAGTGCACGCAGGTTAAACAGGGTCAAATTGTCCCAAACCCAATTCATCACACCCCTATGTTTAGATTCTCAATGGTACATTCCCCACAATTATTGACTGTGTGGGGAGGTGAGCTTTCGTCAGTTTCTTCTTATTTCAGTTTGATTTTTAAAAATGGAGAATTTTAATATAAATGTATTCGTTAGGTGGCTTTGTTCTTGACATTCAGAACCTGCAACCCAGACTGAATAAGGACACCCAGTGCAAAGACAGCTGTGCGTGTAATGTATTTTTATTGACCACGTATACCGCATCTGGCCACATCTGGCTCATAATTTTGCTGCAGATCTCTATGATCTTTATGAGCCGGAAATGTACTCGCTATTCTGAGGCTAGAGTAATAGACTAAGATCAGAATAAATGTGTGTGATTCAAATATTTTTATATATTGTAGTTAGTTTATTTTATATATAAACATAACATAAGGTACAGTATTTGTTCTAATACAAGGTGGTGTAGCAGCCTATTTCTAAAATATTTTTTCTTATGCCCTGAGGCATCTATATGTAGAATTCATTATTAAGAGGAGCATTTCTTCTCAAGCTGTCAGGAAACATTATGAGTAAAAGATTGAGTGTGACGGATTTATTTATTTATTTATTTACATTGAATAATTAACCTCGAGTTTTCTTTTGCCTGCGGGCTCAATTTTCATTTGACCTTGGAAGGAACTCCTCAAACACGTGCTCAACAATTTTGAAGTATATATATATATATTGAGTTGATGAAACACACAAAGCATGTAAATTATTAAGATTTTGTAATAACTATAGTTAGTGACACGGGGTGGGAAAAAACCTGTAACCCCCCCTGTAGAATTCATTATTAAGAGGAGCATTTCTTCTCAAGCTGTCAGGAAACATTATGAGTAAAAGATTGAGTGTGACGGATTTATTTATTTATTTATTTACATTGAATAATTAACCTCGAGTTTTCTTTTGCCTGCGGGCTCAATTTTCATTTGACCTTGGAAGGAACTCCTCAAACACGTGCTCAACAATTTTGAAGTATATATATATATATTGAGTTGATGAAACACACAAAGCATGTAAATTATTAAGATTTTGTAATAACTATAGTTAGTGACACGGGGTGGGAAAAAACCTGTAACCCCCCCCCCCCCCCCCCCCCCCCCGCCCACACACACACACACACACAGACTTCATTAGCTGTATGGATAAACTTTGTTGACCCCGGGAATCCATTCTCTTTCCAAGAAATAATGGGGAGAATAAAGGGAGGATGAGGAGCGGTGGAGCACAGGTCACACACAACACAGGGTTGGCGTGAAGGGTCTGTAAGAACCGCCGGTGAACTTGTCGAGTTAATCCCGACACACAATTTCCCCAACACAGCGTGGTCTCTGTCCACCCTTTTGTGTCGGGGGGGGATTTCACAGCGGCTTCTTCATGACTCCTCGCGACTTCTTGTGCTTCTCCTTTTTTTTCGTCCCCCACATCAAAAGGACACGGAGGAGATATTGTAATACTGGAGCCGATTCATCTTATTATCCTGTTTTTTTTTAATGAAGATGATTGTTCAGTGCTACAGGGGAAAATATCAACCTTTCCTCAGGCTCTTGGTCATTTAAGAACCCAAGCATGGATATATTGTGTAGAGTTGTTGTCAGAGGCCACTGACTGTACTTTTATGATGACTTTTATTTGAAACACACAAGATGAATTGTTTTTTTTTTACAAAAAAACAAAACCCTCCCAGATCCTCCCTGTGTGTGACAGCTCAGTCTCAGCAGGCTATCCAAGCTTATTAGATTATCTAAACAGCCAAGCTGGAAAAACCTTATTAGTTGTAATTTCCAATCTGAGACATCAGGACTCTAGTATCTACAATGTTTCCGGTTTGCTGTCAATTAACCATCAACTAACTGCAAATTGGATGCAAGGACTCCATCACTGTCAAATGACAATGTCCGTCCAAATAAAATCCCACACCCCTGTGTATAAAACATTTTTTTTCGAGTGGGATGCGCAACCCAGATGAAACCAGGAAAAGCAGAAAACTTATTTTGGTAAATAAAATAAAAAAGTGAACAACTTAAATGATTGGGTAACTGATTATCTGGTTTTATATTGCAGTGTTTGGTGTTCACGAGTCAAATTGAAATTAGAATAAAATGGATCTGGTACGTGTGTGTGCGAACGCACCTCCAAACCATGGATTGACCTTAGGTTATTAGATGCATCACGATGGGGAAATAGAGTTAAATGTGTCTGCCTAATCTACAGCCATGTCACACACACACACACACCTACACACAGTGTGACTGACAGGCACGAAAGGTTCTGGCTGGAGACGTGTCAAAACGCCCACTATGTGGACACATCTGTGAGCATCTGAAAGCTGACAAGACCTCTGACCAGGAGACAAAGAGAAGCATCATGGGAAATGTTGGCGGGGAAAAGAGCAATTGCACCGTTGCTACCTGGACATACATTTATTTGTATGCTTTATCCCAACAATTCCATGCAATATATTCACTACCCAATGTCTGACAAGATGTTGGATGGATGATTTCATCTGAGTTGGCCATTTAGGCTAATTGAATACAATTTTATTTTAATAGATCTTTCATATTTTCAATTGGAAATAATTGATGGCAGGATTTAGCCCTTAGAGTTTTGCCAGTTTTGCCAGTAGCTTTTTTTTTTATCATAAAGTGACCGGTAAACGTTATATGACTTATAATGAAAAAGAATGAAGTTGTTTTTGTGCAGTATTTTGTTTTTGCGACTGGGAATTGGGTTATTCCCACGACTTTAGGACTTTATCCTAGTGTTATGTAAATGTGTAGGGGACAAAAAGACAGAGAGCTGGAGTGGGTGAGAAGAGGGGTAGTGACAGATCAGTCAATGTACATAGGTAGCAATGGAATGATCCAGTTGCCATTTTTATTCAAACTGATTGGTAGAATAGATTTAGTTTCCCCAAATGTGTCAAATCCTTGACCACTCTTCTATTTTTCCATTCAGCTATCAATATTTAAAAACAAAGAGTACAATGTATTTTGACTGGTCCTCCGACAAGTTGTCAATCAAAGTGACTTTTCTGACAGATTAAGTGGTCGGCCATCTGGCTCCAGGCAGAAGACTGAATAACATTTAATTAACTGTCAAACTCTCATCAACTCATCGAGTAACAAAGGCAACACCATAAATACTCTCTAATTATTCAAAATGTGATTGGTTTTCGGTGATAGTCTGGCCCTCTCTTCCCGCCAGCGGTGAAAAGTTTTTCTCCTTCAGTTTTCTCTTGTCAAAACATTTTTTTTTGTGTGTCCATTTGTCTTGCAAGGCAGAAAAGCTCCAGTCAAAGTGCAAGGTGCGCCAATAAGATTGTGACAGTGTTGTGGTTAAACGTTACGCAACACCCTGCGGTTCAGCTTTTAAAAATGAAGACAAAACGCCGAGGCGAAGGCGCGTTGGTCCTGCGTTCATCCATGCGTGAATAATCCGGCTTTAAGTCGCTCTTGCACTTGGAGTCATTTATTTTATACTTCCTGTTCTGGATGAGAAAAAAAGCAATAATAGAGAAAAATAAGGGTGGAAGCAGTTGGTCATAGGGTTTAAGAACGTTCTGCTCAGAGGCTGTTGTTTTTGTCAGAAGAGGGGATTATGAACTAGAAAGAAGCTCCGTCATAGTTGACGACACATACTTTTAATCAGCAAAATAAGCGAGGCTCACTGAGGTGACACATGTAGACACTTCCAGGGGACACACTTCCAGGCTACGGAGCATGAACAACACCAAATACCATTTTTTTGGTTTGTTTTCAAGGCAGGATTACGTAGTTTCACATTATGAAAACGGTACTGTATTTTCATTCTAGAGAAGAAAGGCCATCCATGGGACATTTATTTCCTTTCATCTCATTCATCATCCATGGGACCATGAAACCCTCCTTCAGCGGCGCACAGGCAGTAATGACTTAATTAACTGGTTTATTTCCTGGTTAATCAGTTAATTACGTGCAAATTAATTCAGTCTTAAAGGGCCTCAAGAGAACCTGGCTGACGCCAGTGAAGGAGGATCACTGAAACGGTCGGTCATTGATAGGTACTGTGACTTTTTTTTAAAAATCCAGCTTTCAACAACAAAGACTACTTTATGACAAGAGGACAACGGGAGTGTGTACCTGTAACCTCCTTCACACATAACGGAAACAGGAGTAGGCGGCATACCTGTGTGTGACCTGACCTCATAGGAGAGTGGAGAGGTCACAGTAGTATACTGTATGCATGGCAAGCATGATGGCAGTTCATTTTAAGAACGGACAAGGAATTGTGGCTAAATGAACACGGCCGAGCTGTTTGTCGAAATCTCCCAGTTGTGTCCCACCTTGATTTGTCCTATTGCGTCACCTTTTCCCACTTTTTCTCCTTCACTGACGAACACCGGCAACACTCGTCCTCATAAAAAGAAAAAGTGAGAACGCAATGTCATCGTTTTGCACACAGGAGGACTGACTATTACAATTGTTTATAGCTGCTGTTTAATTGGCAGTTAGAGAGTGAAATGAAGTGCAGCACAGTTACACTTTTATCAGTTTTTAAAAATCAGAGTAATATTTGATTATGGGGCAAATTAGCTTGACTTCCTACTACATTGGGTTTACCGATAATGACATCCTACAGCGAGAAGAGCTGTAGTGTGTAGTGTGTGTGTTTGTGTGTGTGTACCAATGTACTGTATGGTGGGCACACGCAATCTGGCAATGCATGTGTTGTTGCAAATGCGTGTTTGTGTGCTCAATGGTTTTGTGTGTCTGAGATCCGTGTATGTTTTTTTTTGTGTGCATAGGAGTATGAGTGTGTGTGTGTGTGTTTGGCAGCAACAAACAGTGACTCAGTCTGTTGCCAGAGGCATTCATTGAGGCATCAATTAAAGGAGTTAACGAGTTTGTGTAATGAGATGAAAACTCTGGTTGTGTTTCTGACGTCAGACTCGCCAGACGGGGCTGTTCCTCCCAGAATAAGGTCAAACACATTTACGTTCCTCTCTCTTTAGAAGCCTTAATTTATTCAACTTTTCATTTTTGTCCCCTGGTCTAACTTTGTGTCCCCATCCGCTACCTCCTGTTTTTTTTTTCTCTCTCGTTGTCCTCTGTGTAATGAAGAGTATGTAGAATGTATGAGGATGTATGATATTTTTTTAATAATGCAAATATTGCCTGCGCTTGTGCTCAACGCAAGATCATATATTTTGTTGTGTATTGTTTTTAGTCGAGTTGAACTGTCGGTGATTGGTTTTATTTTGATATACAGTGATAAATATAAAATAATAATGATGAATTTATTTATACTTATGAGCATATTTTGTTAATTGTTTGAGCAATTTTAACATTACATACACCACGGCCACGTACTGCCCCCCACGGCCACAAATTTCCAAATTACATTCCCTAATCCCCAAATGATAACCCTAGCAGTCAGTCCTCCAGATGAAAAATGTTGAACACCCATGACCAAAGAAAGACACACACACAAACACTCAAAGGTGCTCCTCGCGAGAATACATTATTTTCCATGCGCCATATAATTCATGTTTAACTTGAATAGATGTTGACACGATGTCCTGTCTTCAAAGCTGACATGACCCAGTGAGACACCGCTGCACCGCAGGGATTACACTGCGGATCATGTGTTTGTGTAGCAAATACCTGTTGTGAACATGTGTGTCTGTGTCGTGCCTGTGCCGTGCAGTAGACGGTGGGACCATGAAGACCGTGGTGGCTCTGCTGCTGCTCTGTCTGTGCGACCCCGGCCAGAGCGACTGCCAAACAGACTGCCTGTCCTGCAGCAACATCCTGCCCAAACAACTCAGTTTCAACACCATGGTGAGGAGACACACACACACACACACACAAATACACAGGCATGCACGCACACTCTTCAACTTCATTTTTACATGTGACAGACATCGAAGCGACAAAGATGCTTTAATTCCCTTCAGCTGCCTCGGGATCCGAGTCCCTAAATATTTAGCATTCTCTTAATTAATAGTGAACAAATACAGACTTAACTAAAGTTCTCCCATACAAATAGACAAACATAATCTGTCCACGGGGCTCTGACCTCTGACCTTTGGAGATAAAATAAGGGGAAACCCCCTCACCAATGAATCCTGGCCACTCTCTCCATCTGCCTCACTGTCTCTTAGTCAGCGTATTACTCTTTTGGCATTTGCTTTTTAATTTGTTGTGGCTAAGTGATTCCTGGGGATAGATGTGAGTGTTTTTTCCCCTCTGCCTGCTGGTTGTCGTTTCTGCTTCTCTGGCAGTAAACAAAAAAAAAAGACATCTTAAAAAAGAAAAATCACAAATGTCTTTAGAGGCCCCTTGCTGCATGCCATCTACTTCTGTCCCTTCTGTAATCCATGCCTCCTTTGCTTATTAAAATGTTTTCCTCACACCTAATCTTAATCCCTTCACAGCTGAACAACATTTCTTAAATCAATGGAGAACCAAAGCTTCTATGATTAGCTCCCCGCTTCCATGAAAAAGTGTAAACATTTTACACTATTTCATCCATGGTAACCGAGCACAGAAGCACACACACACAGAAACACACACTGGCAAAGATATAGGTTACAAACAGCCCAGAAATCCAATCAATCATTTTCTGTTATATTTAATTTTTTATTGTCTTACCTCAATGGAGGCCTTCAGTAATACTGTTTTATGTCATTTTCTCTAGATTTTTCCCATGAAAGACATGCTGTACTTTTAATACTAATGTTATTCGTAATAAGAATACATGAAAGCCGTGGGTGTTTCAGGACCATGGTCTGGTTACGTATTTAGTGTTACAAGTGTGAATTGATTGATCTGGACTGATTATAGACAGGAAATGATGATTTGGAAATGATTGGTTTTCTCTCTGTCAGGTGTGTCTCATTGAGTGCGAAGGCAACATCTCACCAGCCTTCTCCTGGGACTTCTGTCGTAAGGCGCTGTCATCACCAGTTTCCTCCTTCGGCGGTCCCATGAGGAAACGATCTGAGGAGGAGGTGGAGGCCCTGTTTCCTGAAGAGGAGGAGGAGGAGCAGGAGGAGGAGGGAGGCATTTTGCTGCCTGTTGCTTTGCAGAGGTTCGATCATTTGACCCAGGCCCTCGGGGTGGCCGAGAGGGATCTGGGTGGCGAGGGCACCCAACTGAACACCGCCTACAATTCCCAGAATGCCCTGTCTCTTGAGGACGAGTATGAGGAGGAGGAAGGGGATGCTAACGTGGCGGCGAGAGGTCAGGGCGATGTGGGGCTGAGCTTCTCCAAGAGGTTTGGCGGCTTCGTCAAAGGGAGGCACGGCTACAGGAGACTGATGTCCCCAGGGAGGTCGTACCAGAAGAGGTATGGTGGCTTCATTGGCATTCGCAAGTCGGCCCGCAAGTGGAACAACCAAAAACGTTTCAGCGAGTTCCTGAAGCAGTATCTGGGCATGAGCTCCCGGGCCACCGAGTTCAACAGTGTGTCGGAGGACCTCACCCAGCAGAATGAGATTTAGCAGCGTGCACCTTTAAAGCCAATGAAACGTATTTAATCTCTCTTGTTTTTTTGTATTTCAATCACAGATGAATCAAACTTTAAATGGTGTCACCAAATTTGACCTATTCAAACTAAGTAATATATAAAAAGGTGAAAAATCCAGTAACAATAAACTTTGCTCCCTGTATAATCCCTGACATCTTCCAGAGCCCCTGCCCACTTATGGGAACACTAAACTATTCACACCTGGATGCACGACTTAAATCATCCTTTATCTGATTAGCTGCCCAAGTGCTCGTTGAGATTTAAAGGAATTTTCAGTCCGGCAGTGTACAAAAACAAAATTATGAATTTTACGGTTTGTCATAATCAACGAGATAAAAAACGACATTATCATCGCTTTTTTGATCCTTGAAATGGAACTGTTTTACTATTTGATGTATTCATTTCTGTGATGGCTCATCTATAGAAAGTGCTGAACCTTCATACGTGGAGTTGGAGTTGGGACTTCATTGTTAAAATCTCTACCATCAAATGTAGCGGGACAATTATACCATCTTTTGGCAAAAGGCACAACCCAGTCTCTGTTAAAGGACAATAGCAGTGTTTTGGCATTATGGATAGTAGAGTATACTGTACGTGGTTTGTGTTAAGTGAATATAAACATGCAAAATACACTGATTTGTTGCTTTTACAAAAAACACCTGAATTATGGCTAAGAGGCAGGCTCAATTCAAATATATCTTGTCCCATGCATGGTAAACTGAGAGACGACACAACCCAACACTCAACAATCATCCATACGTGTTAAACTTCTGGTTTTAATACCAAACTGATGTCATGTAGAAGTAGACATGGTCGCGGACTTGCTCACAAACAGTATTTGATATTTCTCTTTTAACTGTAAAGGTGTGAAATGTTTTTGTTGCCCATTATGAGAACTTGTAAATAGCTGAATTTAAACATGTCAATAAAAATAGTTTGCTATTTCCTTTGTGGCTTGTCATGCAGCAACTGATTCTGTGTCTTGAAGTGTTTTGTTCCCAGTATTTACAGCCAGTATTAAGGGTGGCATTTATCAATTTACTCTTACCCTCTTTACTTTTAATAGCATGGAATAGAAATGTGTTCATAGTTAAGTCTTATAAATCTTGAACACATATTTTACCACTCTTATCCACATTATTAAAGGTATCTCTTAGAAAGTGAATGCAGTTTGTGAATTATTATATTGTCTGGTATATAGATCAATAGAATAATGCAACGTTACCGTGGCAGTTTGTTGCAGTCAAAGGGTACTCATACTAATTTTGTAATGAAAATAAAGCGGGACTTTTATGTTCATGCTTTTGTCGCCCCCTAGTGTCATGTCTTATAAACATCTCTGCACATATTACATTGTAGAGTTAAGGTCAGAATGATTACCCCCGTTTATAAAATCAAACTAACAAAAAACACCCTTAACCATTCCATGGAAATAATTAGAAGTTGAATTAACAAGGTCAAAATTGTTAACTAATTACACTTTACTCTTGATCTTATTTTACGGTATACAACATGTATAATGATTAAATTTGGCTATATTCAACAATAAACAACTTTGGAATCTCCTTTGATCTAAAATATAAACGTTGTCTTTTTTATCTTAACCAGTAAATAGATTACAACATTATGCTTAATGTTATTTAATTTTGCAGTTTGTATAACAAAAAACACAAATCAATGTGAGGGAGTTTATTTTGAAATGTTTAAACGGAATTTCCGCTTGTGGTTGGAGCTGAGCGCTGCCGTAGCTAAATCAGACCTTCTCCCGTCCTGTCCTGTCCCTGCTGTCAATAACACATCATTACACCGGGACCAGGCGGATTCTGTGAGTTTGATGTCTCCGTAAAACAATGAAGCAAACGCTGAGTTAACACATATCTCAGCCCGGCTCTCGTTTAGCTCCCGGTGGGGCTAACACATCAACATTAGCTAACGTATCGGTAGCCTGAGCTACGTCTGCTAGCTAAAGTACCTTTGATGCCAGCTGCCACTCAGAGCTAAAACGAACGTCATTAAACTGTATATGGAACTTAAATCTGTACAAGTCAGTATTTTCTATTTTTACACAAACTAAACTTCATGGGTGTTATACGGCATGTGAAGCTAACACTGGCTTTAACGTGTCAGGTGTAACTCGGGCGTTGCTAACAGACAGAAATATTGTTGTGACAGCTGAAGGACTGCTGCAAGTCAACCTTGTCCTCAGGCCCCTCTCTAACTAACTCTTTAATGCTCTATTTATTTATTGTCACCGAGCTTTAGTGTTACTAAACACCTCAATCTGTTTCATAGAAGTGTTTTTTTAAATAAGCATAACCAAAATTGCATTTCTATTTTGCTGTTAACGTTAAATGGTGACATTTGCAGGATTTAACCGTTCCTCTAACCTTGAGTACTGATTACATGTCTGTGTGTTTGTGTGTGTGATTGTGTGTCAGTCAGCACAGCTATGTGCAGCTGTGTGCGGAGCTCCAGGGCTCTGTCCCCTGTCCTGCTGCCCAGGCTGCTGCTCCCGCACACCGGTTACCGGTCGAGCAGCCGGGGGCTCTGGACCTCACCGCTCTGCATGGCTGTGAATGGAGACTCGCAGCTGGTCCCGCTGCCCGGCCAGGCCCGGGTGGTGATCTGCGGAGGAGGCATCGTGGGAACATCGGTCGCTTATCACCTGTCTAAACTGGGCTGGACGGACATTGTGCTCCTGGAGCAGGGCAGGTGAGATGCACATCTTCAAGGCTTCATACATGGGGAATGTGTGGCATGTTGGAGGTGGTATGGTGCTGGGTGTCAATCACCCTGACCTAACCCTAACCCCAAACACAAAGTCTAAATTAGGAGACAATATATAGCAGTAAAGAAGATTTGTTATTTGGCCACTGTCCTGCTGATGTTGTGTGTTTTCTCTCCTGATATGCCGTTTACAGACTTGGTGCAGGAACAACCCGACTGTGTGCTGGCATTGTCAGCGTGGCAAAGCCTATTTCCATCGAGTGTCAAATGGCCAACTATTCCAACAGCCTTTACCAACAGCTGGAGGAGGAGACAGGGATCAAAACAGGTCTGCCTCCTTGACATGGTGTGCTCTCTGTCCCATGTTATTGACATATCATTTATTATTATGAGTAAAGTTTGTCCTTGTGGCTTTCAAATTGTTTTAAACATTAACTAAATGAATATGACAAATGTCTCTACAAATGTGTTCTATTTGCGTGTATTTTATTGTTTTTAATCTATTTTTACTATCATTTGAACATTACTGCATCTTCATTGCATTACATTGTGATTTAGTCCTCCTTATAACATTGTAGTAATACAATTGGTTGTGTAAATACCCCGCCATTACACTGTCTGTTTGTCATTGCCTTTTCTAAAGCTTATTCAACTTGTCAAAATGATTGTCATCAAAAGTAGTATTATTAGTAGCATTTGATGGAGAAAAAGCTTAAATAATCTGAAACGTGTGACTCCCATAATGTGTTTCAGGCTATGTGAAGACTGGGTCTTTATGTCTGGCTCAAAATCAGGATCGTTTCATCTCTCTGAAGCGCCTGGCATCCCGACTAAAGTAAGACCTCAAATTCTCAAGTCAATATTGTATTGAATATATTAGCAGCTGCTTATTTTAAGTTTACATCGCCAACTCTATCTCCAATACTCTATTTTCCAGAGTAATGGGGATCAGCTGTAACATCATTAAACCTAAGGAGGTGGCTAAGCTACACCCTCTTGTTAATATCCATGACTTGGTGGGGGCACTCCACCTCCCTGCAGATGCTGTGGTGTCTCCGCCTGATGTTAACCATGCTTTGGCCGTGGCTGCCGCTGGACATGGTAACTCAGAAATGATCCCTATTATCAGCCTCCTTGCCATTGTCATCTCCTCCTCCCCTTCCCTCCTTTACGCTTTTTCTTGCGTCTTCTCGTCTTTCTCATCCTATGCAGGGGTTCAGATCCTGGACCGGACCAGTGTCCAGCAGGTTCTGGTGGAGAAGGGTCACGTGATGGCGGTGGAGACCGACAGGGGCTCCATTGAGTGTGAATATTTTGTCAACTGTGCTGGACAGGTAAACCTTGGATTGGGACTATTTAATTCAAATCAGCATTAACAAATCAGTGCGAACAAAGTCAAAAAAGATTTGTTTTTGCATTGATTTGATGATTGATTTGGTGAACATAGCATACAGTATTGACACATTTGTTCCGTGTGTCTCTGCTTCAGTGGGCTTACGAGCTGGGTCAGGCGAGCGAGACGAAGGTGTCGGTTCCTCTCCATGGCTGTGAACACTTCTACCTCCTCACAAAACCTCACCAGGAGCCACTTCCAGACAGCATGCCAGGTCTCACACATCTAACTCACAGGATCAACTTTTTCACACACTCAGCAGGATTCTGATTTCGAGCACACATGTTTTCTGTGTAAAAACGGTGTCTGTAGTATGACGTGTATTGTGCAGCACAGTACAGCAACAAGCGTTGCATCTGTTATAATCACATAATGGTTTATCCTGTACTGTCAACGTTTTCAGTTGTCGATTAAATGAGGTTACAGTTTGGACAAATCCAGCGAAGGTGATCTTCCTGAATTGTCTCTTGTCTCTAGTGGTGATGGATATGGATGGTAGGATATACGTGCGGCCATGGCAGGGTGGCCTTCTGTCGGGGGGCTTTGAGAAGAACCCCAAACCCATCTTCACTGAGGGCCGCAACCAGTTGGAGATCCAGAACATGCAGGAGGACTGGGACCACTTTGGTGAGGAACACAAAGAGAATACATGAAAATATTATACAGTAAAATCAACTATTGTACTATTGTTTTACAGTTGTAATTACAGTAAATGCACGATAAAGTTTAAAATAATCATTTAAATACAGGTTACAAGTCTGTGATCGAAAAGGATGAGATAATCAAGGGAATGTGCAGAAAGTAAAGAGAGGAAACTCAAAGTGTGGCTTCTACTGGCTCTGGCCTCAGCATTGTTGTCACTATGTCGGTTTTATTGAAAGAAAACCTGCTTGTCTGTTTATGGCACAGCACGGAGCTTGAGATTGTTGAATCTGGTAAATGAGAGGTTAATTAAAGCCAGTGCCAGTGTTTTTCAGTTTGTTTTGGTATCGAGAGATTATAGAACGGGTCAGAGAGACAAGTGGCAACAATCTGTGGATTGTTCAGCGTTGCAGAACGTGGCTTAATCGTGGCACGTTCTGCAGAGTGTTGCCAAGTAGAAAATACTGCACTACTGTGGACATTTCTGCGTGCAGAGCCGATGCTCAATGCTCTGCTGAGGAGAATGCCTGGTCTGGAGTCAGCGGAGATCCATCAGCTGGTCAACTGCCCAGAGTCTTTCACCCCTGACATGCGCTGTCTGATGGGCGAGACGCCGGGCATCTCCGGATACTACGTGCTGGCAGGGATGAACTCCTCCGGTTTGGCTTTTGCTGGAGGAGCCGGCAAGTAAGCATGGGTTTCAATTGACTTAACAGACGACCAAATGGCTTTGAAGACCAGAGGGCAATTCATTCTTCACCAAAAATATATTATGTGGTTGACTGCATTTCATCGAGCACAAATGGTGTGTGTGTGTGTGTGTGTGTGACTTGGTCTGCAGATACCTGGCAGAGTGGATGACCTATGGCTACCCCACTGCCAACGTCTGGCCCCTGGACATCAAACGCTTTGGAAACCTGCAGAGCAGCCGGACCTTCCTGCGACACAGAGTAATGGAAGTCATGCGTAAGTAGGACATCTTTTGAATCTTATGTGTAATAAATCACTAATTTTGGGAAGAAAAATGTTGCACTTTCTCTCAAGTCTACCATTGAACCAGTAATTGAAAATAACATAATTTTAGCATCTGAGTGGAGAATTCTCTGAATTGTTTCACTTGGATTTTCAGTCTCCTTTTTTTAACCAAATTAAATATATTAATAATATCTATGTGTGTGTGTGTGTGTGCGCGCACTCGTGCCTACGTGCATGTCTCTGTGTGTGCCCGTTTACGTATGTGTGTCCAGCCCTGCTGTATGGGCTGAAGGTTCCTCGCTGGGACTTTCAGACCGGGCGTCAGCTACGGACCAGCCCTCTGTACGACCGCCTGGACACCCAGGGAGCACGCTGGATGGAGAAACATGGCTATGAAAGGCCTAAGTACTTTGTTCCGCATGGGAAAGGTAAGAGCACACACCTACGTGCAACCTCTGTCTGTGAAGGTTTCTCAGTCCTTCAAGCCCCCAAAAATCAATATTATATAATATTTAATTCATGAACAGTAAGTAAATATTGATGTACTGATGTCTTGATAAGTATTAACGTGTCTCCTTAAAAGTAAAGTTATTCCTAATGTGAAAGCAATAGTTTTCTCTGTGGATGCAATGCTATGTTTTATTCTATACATACTGTATGTGTTTTTCTGTAGATCTGCTTTCTCTGGACCAGAGTAAGACCTTCTACAAACCAGATTGGTTTGACATTGTTGGAGCGGAAGTGAAATGCTGCAAAGAGGCGGTGTGTGTCATTGACATGTCCTCCTTCACCAAGTTTGAACTGACTGTGAGTCACCGTGCACCGTATCGGGGTTAATTTGCATTTGGCATATTTTATTTAAGCTTTTCATTACTCTTCTGGTCACACTCCGACCCCAGTTATGTCAGCATATGTTTTCCGTGTCCAACTCTCTGGTCTCTGCTACGTGTCCCAGTCAACCGGAGACCAGGCCCTGCAGCTGCTGCAACATCTGTGCGCCAACGACCTGGATGTCCCCGTTGGACACATCGTCCACACCGGCATGTTGAACGAGAGGGGCGGCTACGAGAACGACTGCAGCGTGGTCCGCCTCAGCAAGAACAGGTTTGGAAACCTTGATAAGGATCACGCTGTACACCTGCAGATTTTTGTCACCATAAAAAAAAAAAACAACTCACATTTGTCTCCGCCCGTGCAGCTTCTTCATCGTGTCTCCCACAGACCAGCAGGTCCACTGTTGGTCCTGGATCAAGAAGCACATGCCCAACGACCCACACCTCCACCTAGAGGATGTCAGCTGGAAGTACACAGGTCTGCACACACCACCTTTGGTTCCATCGCCATCTAATGCGCACACGCACACGCACACACACACACCTTGAAATAGTAACACGTCCACTGTGTGCTCCAAAACCCACTTATTTTTAAAATGTCCCCGTTCTTATTCTGACATTCCAGAAATGAGACACAAGTGGGACCTTGTGGGTGGTTAATCACATGTTCAAATTATAATTGGATCATGGAATTACCTTTCTGTAACTTGTGGGTAAAATTGGGCTTATGCAGCATGTTATTGAATTACTTACATGCAAACACACACCCACCCACACACACCCCCACACACACACACACACACACACACACACACACACACACACACACACACACACACACACACACACACACACACACACACACACACACACACAATGGGGAAATTTGTCCTCTGCATTGTGGCACAGCACAGCAACCAGTCCACACGTAAGTTGCCACAGAGCAGAGGGCTACCACATTTCAGGGGGGTAGAGTGAGGTGCGCAGGTTCACAACAACAACAACAACAAGATGTTTATGAACATCAAGATGTTTTACCCCTCAGCTTTAAATCTCATTGGACCTCGGGCTATGGATGTTCTGGCTGAGCTGTCGTACGTTTCCATGACACCCGACCACTTCCCCTCCATGTTCTGTAAGGTAGGTAACATTATTATTAGAGTGCTATAAAAACAACGCTGATTTAGTTTCATTTAGTCTGATCATCATTCACACATTGTCGGAAATATTGACTCACCTTGTTTGTGTGTGTGTGTGTGTGTGTGTGTGTGTGTGTGTGTGTGCGTGTGTGTGTGTGTGTGTGTGTTTACAGGAGATGAGTGTGGGCTACGCTAACGGTATCAGAGTGATGAGTATGACTCACACCGGGGAGCCAGGCTTCATGCTTTACATGCCCATAGAGGTGCAGCCTGCTCACACACTATATATATATATATATATATATATATATACACAGTATATATATAATACAATATATAAATATATATATTTTAACACTAGCTTTTTCTACTCCTCCTTACAGTATGCGCTGCACGTTTACAACGAGGTGATGTCGGTGGGTCAGAAGTACGGCATTCGGAACGCAGGGTACTACGCACTGCGGAGCCTGCGCATCGAGAAGTTCTTCGCCTTCTGGGGTCAGGACCTGGACGCTTTCACCACTCCGCTGGAGTGTGGACGGGAGTTCAGAGTCAAGTTTGACAAGGTCTGTTTCCAGCTCAGCTGAGTAAACGCACAACAGATTTCACAATATCAGCCCCGTGTGGAGTCTGAACTCCGCTTCTTGTCGTATGTTTATTGATCCAGTGTTTTTTTTTGTTTTTTTTTCAGTTACTGACAGCTTTACAGCTCTCGGTCAAGTTATACTTGATCTGTGTTTTTTTTTTGTTTTTTTTTGTTGTAAGATGAGAGGAGCATCATACAATGTGGTTGTTAGTCTTTGTTGGGATGTAAAAGAAAATGGGTGACCAGAATTGCGCCTGCAGGCACAACAGGCGGCTCTTCACAGCGAGAACGTTAACATCAGTCACATTTTGAGAATTAAGTACCACGAGGTGTGCTGTCTGTTGTGTAAAATCCATAATGTTGTGTTATTGCAGACGTGTGCGACATTAAGGAGCAGTGGCTTCCTGTTGCTCCAGTATTCATCCTGACAAAGCTGTGCTTGTTCAAGAAGTTAATGTTTGTAGCCTGAGCTCCATCACCTGATGGTTTGCTCACATTTTCCTCATTTTTTACTTCCCCTTCTCTTCTTCTTTTTGTCAACTTCCCGCCCTCCTCTGTGTTTCACACTCGTCCTCCGCCATCAGGACACGGATTTCCTCGGCCGCGAGGCGCTGCTGCAGCAACGCCACGACGGCGTGTTCCGGCGGTTCGTCATGCTGGTTCTGGACGATCACGACACGGAGCTGGACCTGTGGCCGTGGTGGGGCGAGCCCGTGTACCGCAACGGGCAGCTGGCCGGCTCCACCACCAGCAGCGCCTACAGCTACACCCTGGAGCGCCACGTCTGCCTCGGCTTTGTGTCTCCACCCCCGGGCGCCGAGGGGCTCCCCACGCCCATCACCCCGGACTTCATCAACCGCGGGGACTACGAGGTGGACATTGCGGGCCAGCGCTACTCGGCCAAGGCCAAACTCTACCCCTTCAGCTCCCTGTTCACCCAACAGAAACGCCGCAAGGAAGACATGTGAGCTCGGGCAGCCCCCCCACAGGAAGTGATGCGGAGTGATGGAGAGCCCTCCGGTTTCCTCTTCCTCTCCTGGCTCCTACACAGAGGGGCCGTTTGCACAATCACTCCCTTTTAATGTTCCCTCTTTCAAAGTGCAATATTTACCGGGAGCCCGGCGCTCGGCACTCCTGTACGTGCAGTTTCTTTTTTGCCAGCCCTGTCCTTCTTATTCTTCTTCTTCTTCACACAACAACACAGTCCACACAGCCTCAGAGGACCGTTGCCTGGGACAGTCTGCAGCCTGAGTGCCTTTATCAAGGCAACGCCAGCACTAACTCATAAGAGTTTTTTTTTTTTCCACTTTGTCCACCTCAACACAACATGAAGGGGAAATTTACTTTGTTCGACAATCTTCTGCAGTAGTGCTTCAGTCACTGTCTTGGGTCTGGAAAAAAATTATATTCCGTCCTTCACACTCGGTGCAGACGCTGACTAGCGTGATTTTTTTGTACATTTTCCTGCTTTAAAGAAAATGACTGATGTGATATGTGAAGATTCCGGCCCCCCACAACCAATACGTGATCTACTATCCTATATACTATATATGTGATATACTATCCTTCTCTGTCAGTGGAGAAAGGCCGGGGGTGCCTCCCATTACTCCTCCAGTCCTTTTTAAGCTTCTTCTAAAAGCATCAACGTACATTTTTATTTTGCATTTTTTACCGTCATCGCTCTGCAGTTTTTTTTTTTGTTATTTTGCAGTGATTCTTACAGCGATATACTCCGACCCGTTATTATTTATGTGTCGCGAGCTGTTGCAGACAGCATTGCTCCGTCTGATGCTGTAGTTTGGTTTCAGTGATGTTGAATGTGTGGCAGATGTTGGGTGAACCGTAGATGAGGGAATTCTTAAGGGGCAGGTTTCTTACTCTGGTGAATTGAGTTTTGCTTGATCCTGAGTTTAAATGTTAGCGTAAAGCAAGGACTTCTTTCAAAAATAAAGCAATGTATTTTTGTATCGCGGGTGTGTATAAAATCTCTATTTTCTGTACTGCACATTTTTTTCTACATCGGTTCTAAGTTATATCGGCTTTATGATTCATTCTACCGTTTCCACTTGTCCTCCAGATTGTTGCATAAATGCTTTTTTTTTTTATTTATGTGCATTCATATACAGAACATATTTATATGATTATTCCATCAGAGAGAGCTGCAGGCCTGGAGCTGTTCGGGATGTTGCGCGTTACCGAGAGACCATTCGGCACGCTTGTTAACAATGTTCTGTTTGTGTTACAACAGAAAACGTTTTTGTCTCTCTGGTGTCAAACTGTGTGTTTTCCGGTTTGGAATCTGAAGCTTGCGTTGGCTCTCAGAATCAGAAGTCTCTCCATGCACACACACACACACACACACACACACTGAGTGCCTTGCTTTAAAAGGGTCGAGGATGTTGCAACTCAAGGCAAAATCCTACATTTATTTGCAGTGTGTCTCCGACTTGGGTAGAACCCTACAGATTGGTTTATTCGTTTGCTCGATTTAAATTTAAAGATTAATTTATTTTCTTGTTTGTAAAATCCTCTCCATCTCATGTAGCAGGAGCTGTATGGGTTTAATTTATTCGGACGCTGCCTGAAGCCTTTTCTCACCTGAGAGACGATTGCAGCAGCTTTGCGTTTTGCATATTACAGATAACAGCTGCTGTGTTGACAAAAGAGGAATATAGAAGAGCTCATTAGATCTTCATGCTTGGTTTCATTTGACGTGGATATTGCTCTCTTGCTAACATCTCAGGATTTTCCACCGCAAAGGACGTGGCGTGAACGAATGAATCCGTGGAATGTTCAGTGCGGTCGAAGATAACGAGCTCTTGTGCAGATATCGGTGTGCAGCGGATCTTTTGAGAGCCGTCGGTCTTGTGACAGCGTGCAATTGTGTACATTTCACAACGTGGCTGCTGCGGGCTTCACGAGAGGGAGCAGGATCAATCAGACATTGCGTATAAAGGGCTAATTCCTCCCGTGTGCGTGCATAATAAATGAAGCGCTTGCATGTGTGAGTGGGGCGAGTTATTGTGAGTCTTTGCAGTGTGGTTTCAGTCTGTTTCAGTGGCGTCACTGTGGCGCTTTGGCTCAGACCTCTGTTGTGTCTTTTGTCTTCAACAGTTGTTGCTGTGTTTGGCCTGAACTCTTTAACACAAAATGGCAATATTAGTGTTATGTCAAGTCTTAAAAGTTGTGTTCAGTTCACGCAACCATGCTGAAAGTGGCCATTAACACTCTTCTGCCACTGCGGTGCTGTTCTCATGAAATGACCTTTGCGTTGCTGAAAATGTACGCTTGCGTAAAGGGAAGTCTGTTGTGTTGACCTGTCCAATGCTGGTGTCACAGACACACTACCGCCACTGTGCTGTCGTGGTTTTGTTGCATGTTTGTCTCATATTTAGTGTTTTCATTTCAACACGTTATCATAATGGACTGATCTGTTAATGCCAGCCCCCCCCCCCCCAAAAAAAAAGCTTTACACTGTTGTCTTTGTACCATATGAAACAGATGTTTGGCTCTCTAATGGTAAATATAAAGAGAAATGTGTTCATACCAGAAGGTTTAATATGCATCGTCTGTTCACTCTGTGTGTGTGCGTGCGTGCGTGCGTGCGTGCGTGCGTGCGTGCCGTACACAGCCATCAGTCTGTTTCTGTGCTGTCTGCAAACATCAGTCTACTAATGAACATCCGAGCACCTGCGGTGAGACCAAAGGTTTATTCATGTGTCACTAGAGCCCTGACACACCTGTTCTCTGCTCATTATTAACACAGACTGCAAATTATTTCTGCTAATTCATTATTTATGGTCAGCTCGGAGCCAGGAAAATTACACAACAACAAAAAAAAAAACAGGTTGTTAGCGTTTGCACACAGCGGCTTCCGTGTGCTCTGGGCCGAGGAGATCAAATCCTCCTGGCTTTGCGTGGTCGGCATCCGTTGTGTGGAACGGGGGTGTTGTCTGTGATCGATACCACCTCCAGGCCTCCCATCGTCAAGCCTTTGATCGCAGACTGCACAATGAGAAAAAAATAAATCATCAACAGGAACAGATCAAGACGTCGGCTTAGAGCTGTGCACAATCTAAAAGTTACATATGAATTATGGCTTTGTTTCTTTGTGCAGTGACACTATTAGCTGGACACACAATAGCATCGGCATCAGTTATACACTATGCAAAACGTGTTTCACCTGCCTCTCGTTATCATTTAATTTAGGCTCATTTACACTTTTTAAACCTTATACACTTAGGTCAATTTATTCTTTCATCAATTTATCCTTTGACTGAAAATAAATGGATAAAATTATTTTCTGATTTGAGTTTTCCCAACAGTTTTTCAATTCTGATTTTAAATCAGTAAATTGAATGCACAGTATTTCTCTAACACTCACCAGACGTCCAGGACCAAGACCTTTGACCACCACACGAACAAACGTGACTCCCTTCGCAGTGGATTTCTGTTCACAAAAAGAGACGCACTGATAATTAATGTGAGGAAAAACTTGTGATTTTCACTATTTCATAATTTACCTTCTAGGCAAGGACATTTTATAAGAAAATAATCAATTGACATAGAGGTTATTTATCAGTATTTTTCTAGACTTATAAACCAATGCACAAAATTCTTGGCACTTGCTTTCTAATCTTTTTCATTTTCAGCAGTAGCTACAACTTAGCATATCAAGAAAAAGGCTTTCGAAGTCAACAATATAAGACTAGGAAATACATTTCTTCTGCTGAGAGAAAAAACCTGAGACTTAACTCTATACACCAGCACTTTCTATAAATCAGGCTAAATTAGGTTTTTGGGCACCGGTGACTCCATTCTCCATCTCCTTAGAGAGGGGCGGCGTGTTTACAACAAATATTTCAGATACACAAATTATATAAATATTGTCACAATTACACGGACAGATTATCACAAAACACAAAGCCTCCGCGAGAGGACTTACTGCTGCAGCAGAGATTCCTGCAGTCTGCGCGGCGATGGGCGTCGACTTCTTGATGTTCTTGAAGCCTTCTGTTCCGCAGGACGTCCTGACCATGGACTGCCCCGCGCTGTCCGTCAGCTGGATGTGTGTGCTAGCATGAGACAGAACAGTTTACTGGATCACTGACTCACAACGGAGTGGAAAGTTCATTTTTTAACACTTAAGGATAATAGAAGGATGAATTTAACGCACTGTCAGACAGGCGACGAGCCGCACTTTCTTATTACTGACCTCGTCTGGCTGTGTCAGGGACCTTTGTGAGTCAATACATCTTTTAAGACTTTTAATTTGACTGTACCTTTTTTGGTTCTCATCCACTCTCTTTAAAGACTCTTTATTTAAGTTATTAAATAATTTATTTTTTATTTATTTTAGTTAATTATTCATGTATCCGTGATAACGTCGTTTGTTCTGGGACAAGTCTTAGCACCATAGTTTAGAATGTACATTATTTTGCTGGGATCAGGTTTCTATATTGCAATATGCTCTTGTTACACATCTCAGTTGTCGTCAATGTTGTACTTACTTGTTGTATGTAGCTTTAATGTGAACGATTGGTAAATCCTCAAACTTCTTTCCACCCCATACCGGTGCACTTTCCTGACCAGGCAGCGGAGGGAACTGTCTGCAGGGTTTAAGAAACAGCACGCTCTCATCAGAATGATTGTACTGCAGTGTGTGTTTCTCCCGTTTACTGAGGAGACTTCACTTAATGTTGAAGGGAAATTCTGGAAATCTGACCTGTAGTCTCTGAAAGTTTCCTCATTGTCACGGGAGTATGATTCATTCTGCTTAAGTCTGACAGCGCTGGTACACAATGATCGCTGCGCGACACTGCTTCCGCACCAAAGAGACACAATCACATGCAGTCAAAACCAGCGTACATACACTTCAATTCATACATTAACAGTTACTGTACAAAATATGCACAAAACACACTTTCTAATATAGAGCTCGCAGTAGGCTAGCAAGGATGCTAGTAAAAACAAATCAGTATAACACTTACAGTGCGGTTCCACCTGCATTTATTGAGGCCGTCAGCTGTCGGCATACGCAACCGACAGAACTAACTAATATACAATTTAATTTATACATCTTTTAAGGATTTATAAACGAATACGCGGCTGAAACATACAGCTAACATTCAGCCAACGTGACATTGAGGGTGCCACAAATTCGGACCATACCAATGATTAGATTTGTTTTTTAAGTGGGTTACACAGTAATAACAATATTAGAATGACAATAACGAATATAAGCTAAACTTGAAATATTGATATCTAAATATTATTTTTATATTGAAATACTGTAAATAAAATCTTAAACAATGTAAAGTGAACTGCTTTTGTGATTTTAAAAGGGTATCATTATTCAAACGTACCCCACCTTTTCTATCACAATAGACTGTTCGCTTTTTGTAGAGGATTGTGGGTAAAGGGGGAATGCTGCGTTCAAGTCCTAAGCTAACACTCGTAAATGTGTCGATACGACGATGAATAAGCACTGAAAGGGTTCGTATAAAACCAGTCTGAATTTTATTTCACATGAATAAGAAGAAACAACCTTAAATCGGGCAGCTCTATCCATTTTGTATTTCGTTTTATGTTGTGGTCAGATAAATGATGTGCTTGAAATTCACACTCCCAACAGTAATCACCAGCGTATCTCCTTTCTCTCATTGGGTTCGAACGCAGCAAAAGAAGATGGCGGCGCCCTGTAGAAGGATGGCAGGTCGCCCCCTGTTACAGTTTTTAACCTGTTTCAACCGGGCAGTGGGGGGACAGACGAGATTCTGTCGGTTCTCCGGGACTCCTGTCGGCCGGACACAGTTGCAAGTCGACAGTGAGGTGACGAGATGGAGCTCTCCGTGGAATCTCATGGCGGCGGTGTGTGTGCAGAGGCTGCCAGTGATATCGGCGGAGAGCAGCCCAGTGGAGCAACGCTTCCGCCACATGATTCAGGAGGTGCGTTTAACCTATCTATTTTTGGGTCATAAAAAGGGAGGACAGAGATGTAAATATTGAAAAAAATCACCTTTCAATCCTGAGTGTCACATGTGATGTTTTTCTTTTCAGCAGATAAATAATTAAGATTACAGGAGATCTCGTAAATGCTCTGCTCCAGACCTGCACATTTTTTGTCACTCCTGTGTACAATATTTACAAATGTATTTGATAATCAGTAATTGCAGAATATAACAGTAATATCTCCTGGTGGCTGGGGCCTAGTAGACCTACCCTGTTAGTAATTATTACACAGTGGGCAAGGTATTATTTTTTTATGTTTTCCTTTTAGTTCTTAATCAATTGCTCTGTGTATAAAGTGACTATGTCATTACTCAACTGAACATACCTGAATGTGTTGAATGTTATATATAAAACATAAAAATCTACTTGAGTGCTGCTGTAACTTTGCAATTTCCCCACTGCGGCTCAATAAATCTCGAATATCATCTTTTAATCTTATTTTATCTGTTAAATAAACATGTTGCATTTAATGTTAAAATTATGGGAATCTAACAAGTGATGCTTTTTTTACAAGCACACTTTTTTTGCTTAAATAATCACAAAGGTTTTTTAGTCAGGCTTAAAAACATCTTTCCATTTAATTTGCTGTCATCTCCTAGTGTAATACTCAGCTAATGATTTCAGCTCCTCAAGACTGCTCCGGGAAATAATGAGCCCCGGTCATGTTTCTTGTTATAATATATGATTCATAGACTTTCCTGAATATTTGAGGAGGTCCCAGTGCAGTGATTCATGGCTATGGTATTAGCCATTACTATAATTATAGACTGATGAAATAGTACAGTTGAAAATATTGTTGTTGCCTGAATTAATAATCAGAGATAAACATGATTAGATCTCAGATTTAGACAAATAGATTATATTTAAAAAATGCATTTATTTTCATTCCTATTAGCACAAAACTGATGACATTTGTGCCTATATTTTCAAATGACTGTCCCCATTATTAATAGCATTATATTGGATTACGTGCATGTATTTTGTCAGTTTTGACCTGTAGTTTGACTGCAAGGCCTGGGCTGACTTGTTTTCAGAATGAGCTGGAGAGAAGCCTGCTGTCAGACCACGAGCTGCGGCTGATGGAGGACGCTCAGTGGATAAGTCGAAAGCAGGCGGACGACTATGACTCGGATGAGGAAGAGGACGGCAGGGACCAGGACATCGTGTTGGCTCAGGACCTGGAAGACTCCTGGGAGCAGAAGCTGGAGAAGTTCCAGCCCGCACCGAGGGTCAGAGGTCAGTATAGTGCGGAAAACCACTGTTATTGTCCATCATTATGTGTCACTACATCAATCCCGAGCCGCTAACTTTTAACCAAATCACCAGTGTCGTAAAAAACTTGTGTTACCCTGAGAAAATATTCGCTCCTGCTTTTTCCAATTTGCATTTTTTTCTCCCACTGAGGTTTGAAACGTTTTTAACTCGACAGTCCCCAGAGATACAGCGCTGCTGTGAATCTGCTGACAATTTCTCCACTCGTCTCTTGTTCAGCTGACGTAGATAAGGACCTGACCTCAGTGGAGCGCTGCCTGGCCGACTCGCTGGTTCTCCTGGCAGAGCAGCAGGTCGGCAGCGGGAGGCTGTGGCTGATGCCTCAGGCTCAGTGGCAGGAGGGAGAGACACTGCGACAGACGGCCGAGAGAGCTCTCCATGCCTCCATGCCAGGTAACATTTACAGGTTCAAATCAAGCCGCGCATATTTTGTGCCAGTATTCATTTTGAAGGTAAAGGTGTAGAGGATTCAGATTTTTTTCCGATGGGTTTGGTTGAATCTCAAAAAAAAGTAAGAGATATGAGCACAAGCACGTATTAAATATTTAAAGGTTTCCAGATTTTATATTACTAACCGTGAACTTACTGCAATATTCCCAGCCTGGAATGGGATCTATAAGTGTCTTTGTTTTTCAATCTGATTTAAAGACATGGTGATGAATCTCAAAGTTGTATTATGGGTATTGTATTGGATGTACACCAATCTCAAATAGTGCCAGCAGCAGCGAAATGCAGTGGGAATCTTAGCTGCCACCCACTTGCCATGGCATCTTTTGCGTGACATATGCCAATGACAAGCCAAAGTTATAATGTCCCGGGGCCTCGTGAAATAGTTTTTTTTTTTTAAATAATTATTTTATTATTATTTTAGTGTGTGTTATGAGTCGATCCTCAAACATGCTGACGGAAGGAACTGTCACGAACAGTGGCAACCTCAGCTGCCACGTTAATGCTTAAAAAAAAAAAAAGAAGCTCTTTTCCTCTGCTTACACCAGTCGTCCATACAACTGCAGAGTTTCCAAACCCTGTATGTATATGTGGCTGACACTACCTGCCAGTGCTGCTGACGTCCGTGTTTGTTTTTTTTATCTTAAGCCATACAAACCTGTTCTCACCCCCTGTCATTTCGCACTCTGCAGCTTATGTTATTATGGATGGGAATGCATTTTGTAGCCCGAGATGTGCTTACCGATGCTCTACTGATCAGAGTTGGAAAACAAATCGGAAAAAAAAACAAAAAAAACGAAAATAACATTAATATAGATCCCCTGATGTGATCATGCTATGACAATTAATCACAGTAGCCTAGTGTTCCACTGCAGTTTTTCATATAAACATGGACCTATGTAATATATTTTCTTTCTCTTCACTGGAACATAAACAATTAGTGTTATTGCCGCACACTTTATTCGATTGGCTTTGTCTTGAGTGAATTTGAAATTCATGCTTTGTTATCTTTGCGTTGGAAAACTGAATTTTACAGCAATGTTGTAGTAACTGTATGCCGCAGCATCACCTTCCCCACATCATGTAGTACACCATCTGAAAATCATATATATATATATGGAACTATATATGGAAATATTCACTTGGTGACCCTGTAGTGATTCTGAGAGCAGATTTTTTCTGCAAGTGGTGGAATGAAGCCTTTTAGCTCTTGAAATGCCAATGACTGAGTATCTCGAACTGTTTCACAACATTGCACATCAACTATAAATGTGACAACTTCATCAATCACTTCCCATTAAGACTTTACACTTGACACTAACATGTGCCATTTGGCGGAAGGTCGTATTTAAAGTGCCTTGTGCCGTACTGGGAGTCCATCCATATTTAATAGAGCTGGACTGAGTGGAGGTTGAATTTCCAACATGGCCATGATAGTTCCTTCCTCTGCATGTTAAGCCAGCTGGTAGCACGGGATTTACAAGTCATGAGATGAGATTAAAACTTAATTGAAGAAAATGTGCCGCTGCCACCGCAGAGGGAAAAAAAAGGAACATAGTATGTGAGTCATATCACACTTTGCAAATGTAAAGCAATGGCCCTGAGGAAAACAACAAAATACACCTCCTCCGTACAACTTCTTCACGTTTAGGGAGGTTTGCACTGTAGCCCACCCCTCTGTCTCCGGCTGCATGAACTCACAGCTTGTTGTCTGCCCACAGCAGATGGTTTCAAAGCAACCTTCCTCGGCAACGCCCCCTGCGGAGTGTACAAGTACAAACTGCCCAGAGCTTCTCGGACAGAGGGTTGCGTCGGAACAAAGGTGTTCTTCTTCAAAGCAGTGGTGTCCGACGCCGGCTCTTCCGCTGCCCTAAACTCGCCCGTTATGTGGTTGAAGAAAAGCGAACTGCAGCGCTACCTGAAACCGGCGTACATGGTGAAGGTCGAACGCTTCGTCCTCGACCTGTGAAGCCCAAACCCAATATTAGAGACACTGATTTATGGAATCATATTTATGAGCCGGTCCCCCCCCACCCCCGAAAGTTCTCTTCAAATAATCTGTTATCTTCTGTGGCAAAGAGAATACTTTAAATCAGTGTGACATGTATCTCTCACCGTATAAATAAACTGTTTTTTCCACATATGTACTGAGTCAAAAGAAACGTGTTCCAAATATATTGTTTTTTTTATAGAAATTTGGATCAAACTCTCAGCTTCAGAGAAACAATCGCATGCCTGTAGGAACCACAAGCCAGCATTCTCTAAGGTCTCCACAAAAATGTCTTCCTCTGAATCCTCAAAGTATTCCTAACATTCTTCAGGATTATTTTTCCAATGTCATATCTGACAGTTTCTTGTCATTTAATCGGTGCATCCTGTATTCATGTCAAACATATATTGTTGTGGACAAATGTTATGACACGCCCCCGAGGACATTTTGGGGGGAATCACATGGAATATAGAATCTGAATGTAGCTTTCCGTCATCATATGTGTGACTTTATATTGTACCCACAATTTCTGAGCGGTTTATCAAAGTGTGAGACCACTGTCGCGTCTGTCTGCTGGAGCTTCTCTTCCCCACTGCACCGCCATCAATCAGGCGTTCGCTGAGCATCAGAGTGATTTCTGGGAAAACACCAACATGACATTAACTTAGTGGAGCAGTTGTTTTTTTTTAAGGCAAGTGAGAACACTAAACGTTGTTGCCGTCAGGCGTGTGCGCACACGCACACGCACACACACACGCACACACACACAAACGCACACACGCTGTGTGGGAGGCCCTGATGGGGTAGCAGTAGATGGCAGTGTTTGCACACCATCCACACAGGAGCTCTGAGAAGAAGCTGTATAATTTTGCCTGTGTGTGTGTGTGAGTGCGAGATGTCATATGAGATGTGAGATGTGAAGGTCAGGGACGAGATGATAAAGGCTATTTCTAAATGTTGGACAATTTGGGCTCAGAAAAAGGTTTTCTCTTCAACCGGCTGACGATGCCGCCCCCGACCCATTTCTGATACCCGATGTCAAACTGAGGCGTAATCACAGCAACAGAGAGAGCAACAGTCTGATGAAAGTGTCAGTATCAATCCTGAAACCGTCATCGTGCGCGTCAGCGATGCTCCTCCTAGAGCAAGGCATTAAAACTCCATCTGTTCCTATGGAGCCTCTTGGTGGATAACCAGGAATATTGGCTGCGCTCATGGTGGAATTGAACTATTAATGCAGGGTTTATATACAAAGACTAAAAGAGAACACCAATCCTACATGTCAAAGTCCATTTACTGTTCACATGGTGAGGGAGGGGGTAGTACTACGTTGGCTCTGGAGATTTATTTTTTTTTAATCTCAGGTAATAGGTGATGATGTCATTTGCGGAGGGCCTGGGGGGGGGGATACGTCGTATATAATTGATGCATTATGGGAGGTGTAGGACAGGATATCTTAATCTCTGCTCCTTTTGAGTTTGATCATTCCTTTTAATGTCCGTCTCTTGTAAATCCCCCAAACATTATGGAAGTGCAACACTACATCTCAAGGGCATCCTCAGATGTTTACTTTACTAGTCAGGAGGTGTTCCACTCGTGCTATGAAAATAGTCTTACAGGTCTCTGGAGAGGCTTTAGTCTTTTAGTTTCTGGTTTTACAGCTGTTGGCATCCGTTGAGTTGCAATACCACCAGAAAGAGGCTTTCTCAAGTCTCGGAAGATAATCATGATGACTAATTAGGCAGGGTTAAACAAAAACATGCCAGAGAGTTGCATAATGGGAAGTGCAGTGATTATAACCATTTAAAAAATCTATCTTAAGTAATCGAGCATTGCAGAGGTGTAAAATATTATAAAATATATTTAAAAAAAGAATTGTCTAAACAGCAGAGGAGTAAAACAGTTTTTGGATTAAATCCATAGTGTCCACACTGATGACATCATGGCAAATCCTGCCATTTTTTGTTTGTTTGTTTTTTTCCCCTCAGTAGCTCGATTATTTTGTATATGAGAATATATTTGTCTATTGTTTTCTTGATTGGGTACGGAGCGGTCCATCCGTCAGCTGTCATTTATCTAACAAAGGATCACGTGATACCAGGGCGGGGTGAGACAGTGAGAGGCAGGAGATCACGACTTCACTTCAGCGCAATATCTGGGCTCCTCTTCCTGCCGGTGGCTGGCCCACAGTCTTCCTCCTTCATCCAATTAGCACCGGGATAACAAATGTCAAAGGAAAGGTCTTGCAGTTTTTCGCCACCGGAAAGGGTAAAAACGAGACTTGCTAAATGCCGGCTCGGAGGTGGCCCACGGCCCCCGGTTTCCACCCGTGCCTCAGGACGCTTCCAGCCCTGTCACATTGACACTGGCCTCCTTCTCACCGGGGATTTCAAACTGATTCTGAAGCAGCCTCTGATTTTTTTTTCTTCTTTAACCTTATTCTTGTGACGCTTTGAAGTTCAATGCTCAGAGTGAGGAGCTGCCAGGCGCAGGGGCTCAGCTCCGCTGGGGTGACCCGGGCTAATAATAGTGCTCTCGCTTTATGGCCCTGTCAGGCACTATCAGGGGTAAAAGCCTCCACCATTATACACGGTAAACACAGCATCTTCCTTTTCCACTTCCTGTGCATGCCACGTCCTATTCAAATAATTATTCATCCATAAATGCCTGTGGAAAACAGAGGGTAACGGATGAAATTTGTGGACACTTTGTTTTGGCAGGCTGGTGATGCAGGTCCCAGAGCAGCAGTGCAAACTTCTCCTCTCTGACCTGTCAGCATCATCTGCGCATCTAAACAAAGGCTGGCTCCAGCAGACAGCAGCCGTCTGTAGAAAACAGGGCAGCTCTGTTTGGACTCCAACTTCGACTTGGTGAGCATGAAGGACTGCACCACGTCTTCACTCACATAAAAATACAGCTTTCCCTACCTTCCTCTTCCCTTCAAATGTGTTTACACACACACAGGGTAAAAAGGCTGCAGCTTTTTTAAAGAAATATATTTCTATTTTATGTAAATCTCTTTTGACTGAGTGGGATGTAAGCAGGCCACTTGCCGGCAGCAGCTTAACACAACATTTGATAAAGACGCTTATTAAGTCCCTTTAAGCGAGACACAATAAAGCCCGCGGGGGGGGGAGTGCAGGTAAAGGCACGAGCAAGACTGGATCCCAACCGGACCACCTTAAGCGCCTTAACCACCGGCACCCTCCTTAGTTCCATCCTCCCAGCATGCAACGCTACCAGCGCTGCACTATATTTCTTACCCTTAATCATTCAGTGACAAGCCGGCTAAGCACGCACACTTTCAGCCCCGACGCGCTGTGCCTTTATACAGCTGCACACTCTGACATCTGCTGTGGGACTTTTGCCTTTGTGCTGTAACCAATTCTCAAGTGCATTCACCCACCACTGTTCCTACTACTGTACCTGAGCAGATTAGATTAGCTTCAGCTGTACTGACACAGCACCCAGTCACTAGTGGGACGAAAAAACCACAGTTTAGCACCAGATAATGTTAATAGAGGCAAAGTTGTCTCGTATACATTGTATTGAGATAAATATTCATGAACAAATCTACCACAGACGTTAGCCCCAAAATTGCCCATCCTTCAATCCCGTTCTTCAGCAGAGTGCAAAACAGAGCAAAAAATAAAATATGGCGCTCCCATAAAAAAATATCTGATCAGTAAAATGAAAGTAATTGTTAGCAGTAAGTCAGAAATTGCACATGCAGGGCTGTGTGGTTGTAGTTTAATTCAATTTGATCAACAGTATCTCTGCATATTGCATATTCCTGCAAATTAGACCACTCAACGACTCCCATTATTGTCTGATCGAATTGTTGCCGAACCTCTGATAAGCCCAAAGAAGAAACATGGCATTACTTTCACAGAATGTACTTTAAAATATAGACGATGATGTGTTCAAGGGCTCCTTGCCAGCACGGCGTTAAAAATACAGACACACACTACCTCTACCTAAGTAGATAGGTTTTAAATCTTTAACTAAAACTCAGTGTTAGTGCTCAGGGTATAGACAATACGCAGCAAATGTAGGACCTGCCTGCATAGCTGAGGGCCTTCGAACAGCCTGGAGCGGGGAGGTGAAGCTGGGATGAGGTGTCATGCACTGGGATCGACCATCTGAAACCCTTCCCTTCTCCCATCCAACAGGATCGCCAACAGTGGCAAAAAAAAAAAAAAATTGGGGGAAAAACAAATAAAGGGAAAAAATGTATTTTTGCAGCGACTCGTTTCTCTTGCGTTCTCTTGAGGTCTTTCCTGTCACAGAGATGCGATTTCTGTTGCTCCACTGGCTGGGAGAACATCTTCATCTCCAATCACAAGCAGATGGTCAAATAGAGCATATTTCCCCTGGTCGTAAAAGCTGTGGTGTCATGCGGGGGGAACGGAGTGGTGGAAATTGCTCGGAGAGGTGTCATTTCTACATTTCTGCGATATTTGACGTTGTGTGTAGTCTCATTGAACCCCTATATTTGCTTCATTGTCTATTGTCTTTTTCAGAAATATGTACATACACACACACATAGCGTAGTACCCTAAGATAATGCTAATAATATAAACGGTTCAATCAAATATTCAGAAAATAATTATGCAGGTTGTTGACATTCATTTAATACTAACAATTGATTTGTTCAATAAATCAATTATTAAATGTATTTATTTATTTTTAACAACCCCCCCACACACACACGCACACAAAAAAACACTTAACTTCTATTGTTATTTAGTTGTACTTCTGTTATTTTTCCTTAGACCCTAGTATGAAGAAATTATTTTTGATCTATTTTTTTTTTAGTAGTTATTGAAAAATAAATTCAAAAAAAAACTGAAACGCAATTTCCCTGTTATTCTTATTGATTAACAATACAACAGTCTAAAGACTCTTTCCATGGAGTCTGTTTATTCTCCAGCACAAGAAGCACTTTGTTTTTGACAACAATTGTTTTCCTTTTCCTTTTCATTTCGCTTTTTCCAGTGTGCTGAGCAGAACAAGCAAAACTTTGCGTAAGAGAAGTGGCAGTGGAAAAGTATCCTTTTCAGAACCTCAGCCCTTAGAAAACTTCCTCGCTAGACAACACCAACACATACAATAATATTGAACTCTAATATGCTTGGGCAGGATAATCAAAAGATCATAATGGCAGACACACAATATGAGGCCATAGGAAATATTAAAATGTTCCTCACACACCTAAAATCACATATAGACTCACCAGCGAATAAAAAACGCTTCCATGGCCTTCAACATTTCTGAAAACATCAGCAAATGCGTCACAACATTTTATTGCAGACTAAAAGCACAGATATAGCCACCTGGGATTCATACCGTTATCTTTTTCTAACCTTTTATGTTTTGTTATTGGATGCCGGACATGTTGGAATTACTTTTTAAAGCTTTTTCATCACGCCAACCACTGTGCTAATGAGAGCCAAGGAAGTGAACAGAGAGTTGAATTATAGGCTACTAAACCAAAATGACGAGTTAAGAGAGACTGAATGGAGTTAGAGGCAACGGCATAGTTTGGTAATAGAGTTTAGTAATAACACCTGTGGGTATATCACCATGAGCGACACTTTTACACCTTTACTCCACTTTTTCATAAACAAAAACAATTGTCTCAGATTGTTTGAAATAAATGAAAATGTATTGTGCTGTTTTCCTGGTACATACTGTATGTGTCATTGTGCAGCAATACCTTATATTTAAATGGTCTTGTAAATAAGTTAAGAATCAGAGGTCGAGCAGAGGTCGCAGACACTCACTCAGTATATATCATTGGAGATACATGTTTTTGCGTGTGGTTTTTACTTGGACTATAAGAGCATTTTCTTTTGTATAGGTTATTGTTATGGAGAAAAATGTTCATTTGTGGCCTAATGTGAACTGATGAAAGAGGATTTGTATGTGAGTTAGTGTGTGCACTGATGCCACCAGCTTCATTTGGAGCAATGCGTCAAATCTTCAGACTATACTATGGTTTCTCCCTTCTGGTTGTTCCTGCTTTGTGTGAGAACCGGCTGGAGAGAATCTGCATGTTTCAGGGCAGAGTGAGAGATGGTGTGCGATGTTGTCGGCAGGGAACAGTTGGAGATGGCAGCCGACGCTCCTCCTGCTTCCTCCTGTCCCAGTCTCACTCTGCAGGAGGAAGCTGTACTCCTCCACACCTCCGTCTCTCCTTCCTTCTCACCCTACTTGGTCCCTTCCCTTCCTCGAAATTTGGTGGAAGGTTCATTTTCACCCTGAACGCATCCTACGTTTTTTAATATTTGCTCCTTTTCCGAGAGAAACGATAGAGCCTGCATCATTTTATTTTGATATCATTTTCCCATCTTTTCCTTCCTCTCCATAAACCCGCCCATGCCTCCTCCCCCTCTCCTCCGCATCCCTTCCATCATATACACTGACATTTGCGAGCAGATCCGTTCACACTGTGTCTGGCAGGCAGACCTCCGGCCCACAGGGCGAGTCCTCCTCCCCTTCCTCTGGATGTGACTGTCTGGATCTACCGCCTCCTTTGTAACGCCCAGATCCTTCCCCCCCCCCCCTACCCTGGGAGCTGTCAATTTCCGAAAACAGACTGTGGTGTGTGGGTTTGGGGTGAGGTGGGGGTGGACGGATGGATGACAAATGTGGTGTTGGCGTTGGAGGTGGGATGAGGAAAAAAAAAAGCCAGTGCGAATGGACAGTCGGAGGCTTAAGGTCACATCGTAGTGTGCGGCAGGATGGCATCATGTCAGAGCGCGCTGACCCCGACACCGTCCATCACCCCCACCCTCACCCCCTCCACAGCCCTCCTTCCTTTCCCCCTAGCCTGCAGGCCATCTGATTGGCTGCTGGGGGTCGCAGTTCACCGCCGATCACCAGCTGGAGCGGAGCATCCTCACACCTCCAGGTCACTGGTAGCATATGGAAGGAAGGCTGGCAGCGGTTCAATACTGTGTGTTAACGCATAACGAGCGGAGGCAGAGGTGTTTGATTTCAAATGTGGAGCAACTGCTGGTGACGAGAACATGAAATGTAGCAGAGTGGAATCCGATTCATTTCGGAAATGGATAACCTCCCGCATACTATACAGTGCAATCGCTGATATGTGATAGATATAAGGTTTTTCTTTGGCAGTGGCCCGCGAAGGGGCCGGGTCCCCTTCCGAAGACCTTTCTGAGGACGATCAATGGTCCCTGAGGGGGTTTTATGAGCTGCTACATTTTGGCAGCGGCTCCAGTCTCAGCTCCCCCCGGGGATCGGAGGGACACCACGGGCCAGCTGCGGCGGCACCAAACATCTGGCGGAGCGGTAGGAAAGTCAAAGTCCAGTCCAGGAGGTTGTCGGGCGAGACGGTGGCAAAGGAGGATCGTGTCCAAAGGTGCTGTCATGCTTTGCAGAGATTTAAAACAGCCAGCCAGGCGGAGTCAGAGTCATCTGTATCTTTCCTTCAAAGTGCTCCGGCCCCTTTTTCTGCTGATGATAAAAGACGCTGCAGTTTTGATGGGAAGGCCTCAGGGACTACAGGAAGTTACACTGAGTTACATACAGTGTGCATGGTGGCAGCCGGTGTCGAAGCCACCCCCCCCCCCTTTATTTATTTTTAATTTTTTTATTAAAAGCATGCCTGCTGAACTGCTGCTGTAGTTCAGCCTCTTCCCCCCCAGAGAAATCAGCAAGAAAAATTTGTTTCCACATTTGTGTTGATGATTACAGGAAAGGGAATATTTATGAGGCCCTTGATAATTGGGCAAAATGCAGTCAGTAGGCTTTTGCCATCTTAAGCATAAATGAAAATGAGTTTTTTCAAAATTCTGCAACTCTTTTTTATTTGGACAGAAAGTTATTAAATATACAGAGGACGAAAGCCAATAACATTTTTTTTTTTGTTTTAATATCAAATGTTGCGTTACAGCAGCATGATTACTAAAAAAGGAATATCAAATAATATATACAATAAGAACATTTTATAAAGATTTTCCCAATATCTAAATAATTCATGCTAAGTCTGTGTTTGCAATACAGTGCTTTTGTATTGTGGCCTCATTGTTCAATCGCAGTGTGACAGAAGGCAAATAATGAATAAACAAAACGTATTAATTACAAATTTAATTTGCACAGTAGTTGCTGGGCTTTTGCGGATCATTCCAGTGAAACTTAAATGTTCTGAAAAAGCTGCTGTGGGTTGTTGTGTGCCGCAGTGATCACAGCATCTCGCCGAGATTCCTGGAGGAACTGGGAAGTTCATCTCGAACTTTAAATTCCTCGGTTGAGAGGCAACACCTCGTGCGAGACGTCGGCCAAAAACAGCCCGGCCGTACAAAAGAGATCGACTCCAGGCGTTTACTCTGGCTTTGATAACGATTTCAAATACCCTCTCTGGTGTGGTGGGTGTCTTGCAGCAGCTTTCATCCCGACACACACTATGCATCATTGTAGCGTTGTCGATGCTTTTCCAGGCATTTTATATTTCATTTGCCCCTGTCAGTACTTACCCCTCTTCACTCTGATGGAGACGTTCCACAGGAGGTTGCTGAGCATACATTCTTAACGGAATCCCTTTTCAAATTAAATTTAAATGACCCCCTCAGCTCATAAGCAGAGGCTCTCCTGACAACTTAATTCATAATTCAGTGCTGAGCCAGGGCCTTCAGGGCCATAATGGCGGCCTAAATGGAGGAGCGAAGCTACTAAATGGGCTGTTTGTTTGCACCTAAACCTCTTTACAGGCTGCAAGTCCACAGCTCAGCACTGTGGTGGTGAGGGGGGTTCGGGGGGGCTGAGGCAATTTGCTGATCAGACTCTTTCCTGTCTCGGGTCGCCCTGGGCTGCTTGACCACACTGTGGATCGGGCAGGTTTGTTTTCAGGAGCATCTCGACGTGTGAGATGCTACGAGTGAGTTCAATGTGCGCGGTTTTATTTTTCGCGGTGTCGTCGGAGGCGAGGAAAACGCACACTTCTGAGATATTTATGCCGGTGTGAATGGGGACACAGTAAAGCCTCCGCATACGGCGGACAGTTACAAGAACAGGTTCATGTGGGGGAGGCATGTGAGTATGTACTTCACACAGCCTCCGACCTGTGACAGTTGAGCAAAAACGCAACGTATAGATCCGTGGGGAGAAGGTGGAGGAGGTGGAAGACCACCTGGTAGAAGATGAGAAGCAGAACGCTGGAGATGAGGAGGGAAAGGATCGGCCGATGGAGGACAACAAACAATGGAGAAGAAAAAAAAAGCCAAGATAAATAACACTTAATAACACAAAAAGTTAACTTTTCTCTGATTGCCTGGCAGGTGTGCATTAATAATGTACAACAGAAAACCTCACAAGATCCCATTGCCATTCCAGATAAGCCTAAGCAGTCTGCAGTCAATGAATATTACCCTTAACAACATTATTGATTGTAAATTGCTCAAATTCAGTTACAGCAGCAAGGTATCAGGTGCATAACAAGCTACGCGAAATATAAAAACTACAAATCAGGAGTAACATGCGTATTGATTACATGAATGTGATTTAAGAATGGCAAGAGGAAGGGGGCAAAGGTGCTGGGAATTGCAAGTTATTTCAGAGTGAACTCTGTCAGATCTTAGGATGAAATCGTATCTAAATGGACACATTTCTTATTACAAAGCCACCAACTCTGGCAGCAGACAGAAATAGTATTATCCCTGCACAAAATGACAAAGAGCCAAATGGTGAAGACGGAGAAATGTGATTTGCGTCCCATCTGGAATCGTAATGTCAATGCAAGTGTTTAGTTCGCCTGGCGTTGGGCATCAATTGTGTGTGTGTGTTTTTTTTTTGTGCCGACATTCTCAGGGTGGTATCTGAACGTGGCTCTGCTGCGGTTCTGCCGGTCAGATAAGCCGCACGCCCATGGCTAAGATCGTTTAGCTAATAAAAGAGCTGAGCAACTGTGCTTCCACGTATCATTATGGCTAAAAGTTTTTATTTGTAAAAAAAAAAAAAAAAGAAAACAGTTTCTCAAGGCCAAAAGTAGTCTCAGTCAAAATTCCAATTTAAAAGAATGCTTCAGTGCAGGAAAGAGGATACACCCTTCAAAAGCTAAATACAACTCAGGATGGGATTATGTATATATTTTTGAATATGTGTTTCATGTATTTGAGCCATTCTGAGTAGTGTTCTATACATTTGAACTTAACATTTCAAAGACAAGAGGATGAATTGAGTCATCCTGGAAAAAGAAAATGAGAAAAAGGAGACAGTGTCATGGCCTCTATTAAAAGCTGGTGGCAGAGTCATGAGGAACAAAGATGATGCTGGAGAGGCACAAGGTCATCTCATCCGGAGCTGGGAAGAAGACCAGGCACTGCGTGTGCTGCGTTCTATGAAGGAGGCTTGAAATCCGCTGCTGGAGTTCACTATATCACTCCCTGATGAGTCCTACCTGTGTCCAGCTCCAGCTTCTCTTCACGTCACATGTTCGACAGAAGAACAACGGATGACACCAATCTCATTTAAATAACACAGAGAAAAGACAAACGCCCCCCTTGGTGTTGCATCGCTGGTCGATCCACAGGTGAAGACACAGTATGTCAGCCTGGATGAGACTGAGGCCACCAGGATAAGAGCAGCCGCTGAAAGTATGGCCTCCTCTCCTCCCAGTGCTCAGTCACAGATGGAGAAGATGGAGAAGAAGCTGAAATCACTGCAAAGGCCACACTCTGCTGGAGGCCGTGGCACAGAGAGATGGGGAACCAAAATTGTGAGTGTGAAAGAAAAAAAAGCATACGATGTGTCAGTGACAACAGCTTAGTTTCTACTTCTTGGTCTTTCTATTGTTCGTTCTGAACTCGAGCATAGAAAAACAAACCCAGATCAGCACACCCGTGGTGTGTGTGTGTGTGTGTGTGTGTGTGTGTGTATAGCGTGTTGTTTGCACAGTGTGGCACACTTTGTGCTGAAAAGGCCGGAATTAGGATAAAATACTCTGAGTGCTCAGTGTGGAGGCGTAGGCGACACGGATCGTATAAACCACAGAATCAGGGGAGTGCACTTGTAGTGGTTCACTGGGTGACACGCAGTGGATGATGATTGTAAAAAAAAAATATATATATACATATATATATCAGGCACTGTGATTTATTTTTCTGACGTTTAACTCGCATTGCTACAATCAATAGCAGGAACTGTAATTCTCCTTCCTTTTATTATTCAATGAGAACCAGGGAAAAAAAGGAGGCAAAACAAAAGATGGAATGTATTTTTATTGAATAGATGAGGTGTGATAAGGGTCCAGAGGCAGCTGCAGCGCCCCCGGCCCCATCCTCGTCCCCTGGACGTCTTCCGATGCTTCGGGCCAACCGGGTCAGCCGTGTAAATTTCCTCTTTTATTCACACTTTGTTATAGTTCTGCGGTTCGCGATCCTACACGTGCTGCTCGGATGGACTGGGAACAGTGGTTAACCACGAGAATGCGCCCAGCTTTCAAAACAGATGCGCACTCCAGATTTTAAAATGAATACGCCTCACAACACTTTTCTTTTTTTTTTTTTTTTCAATATCATTAAAATTATTGAAGGGTCCTAGAGAGCAAAATCTCCCATTTCTGTGGTGTTGCTGCTCAGCGGCTCGTAGTTATTCTGTTCATAGTCCCGGTGTGAATGTGCGTATGGTTGTGTGTGGGTGTGAGGCAGAATACTGCTGACACTGGGATTGTGCGGTTGTTGTTTTTTTTCGGCTCTGCCGCACGCCCTCATGTGTAATACATCTAACACACATTTACCACTCACTATATTCAGGAGGCAGAGGTTCTCCAAAACTCACAGACTAGGGCTATTGTCCGCGTGAACTGTGTGTGCTGTGTTTGCCTTATGTAGCTGTGTGTGTTTTTATATTATCATTATGTTTACCCTATCCTCTTCACAGATCAAAATAGGAGAATACAATTTGTGTTTATTCCTCTGGTGTGAAGCATACGTTCTTTTCTCTGCACATTTGGCCTGTAGTACGATTTCAACTGTCCAGTTTCTGTAACACACGCTGAGCTCGAACACATGTGAATTGGAATTCGATTTGCAGTGGGGCAGGTGCTGCACAGCGTGTGTTTTAACTCAGAGAACAAAAAGCCATTACTTTTATAGGATTCAGCTCTTATTTCTAATTTCCATAATCTTTTCATCAAGTTCTGTTTTTTTTTTATCTCGTTAGTAATAAGTTCTCTGCTTTCTGCACTGTTCCTTTTTGTCCTGTTAATTTTCTGTGCCTGCCCTTTGCTGGCAAAAACTCGCACACCGGTTCTGTTTCATAAAGGGCAACTTAACACCACAGTTTAGATTAAGAAAAAAAAAGCCTTTAGATGTTCAAAGAAAATGAGGCTCATATCCCCAAAATTAAACCCAAAGCAGGGGGGGAATACGACTGAAGTGTTGCATCGACAAAAATGAATGCGGTGGTACTGTACATCACACTGAATTAAATATGAATCAAAATTGAATCTTATTTAAAGTATTTTTTTTCCCCTTTTTGTATTTCCAGACCTTTATTTAGATCCAGCCCTCCAGGCAAACTTTATTAGGATACTGTCTTTTAATTAAAATGACAGTGAATATATAAAAGACAGGTTAATAGTATTTGTCCCTAAGATATAACTGATGATAACGTTCATTTTCATACTTAAACATAAATATGAATCAAATAATGAATTAGTCAGAGCACATGCAAAAACGAATTAACAAACTACTACTACTCTGTTTTTGTAAATTGTTATTTTGGCCTTTGCATAAAACAGCTGACGTTGAAGTCTCAGCCTAATTTAGTCTATACAATTAGAGAGTCTCGACGGCCCCCCCCCCCCTGATAACAGACGCATTAGTCAGCAGTGCAGTGAGTTGACAAACATTTACATGGAAGGATTCCCCAGGAGTGAAAATGTAAAGATGAAGTAACTTGCTCACAGCTGTTTGTTTGTGACCAGATCTCATATCATCTCAACATAAGTGAGTGTTGTGACATCAGCAGTAAGCATGTATTAGAATGTATACTCGTTGCAGATGTTTGGGTTCTGAGTGGGTTGGAAAAAGATTTTATTTTCCCTGGATTCAATCATCCGACGAATGTAATAAAACAGGTGGGTGTCTGTAAGTCGTCTCCTCTTTGCCGCCTCTTTCTTTATAACTTCAGATCAAGTGGAGAAAGAAAAGCTCTGTGTATGAAGAAGAAAAGCAGCAGGGTCTGTGTTTCCTGGTAATAGATGTATATGCTAGCTACATCACTACTAGACTTAAGGTTCATTAAGGCCAAGCTCCCAATGTTAAGTCAGAAATAGTTAAGTCTAGTGTTTAGTGTCGTGAACTTTAATTTTATATATATA
>JAFBJU010002923.1:69933-201671 GCA_016785305.1 Colistium nudipinnis | reverse complement strand
ATTTAAATGACTGTATGTATATATATATATATATATATATATATATATATATATGTATATATATATATATGAATGTGTATATATATATACATATATACACATATACATATATATATACATATACAGTATATATATATAAAAGATATATACACATATACATATATATATACATATACAGTATATATATAAAAGATAAAATGTTGCTCCTCGGGCAGGTTGTTCTGAAAATTGAGGATTCCAGCTGAGTGTGGACCTGGCACCAGGGAGGCCAACACGTATCTGCAGAACTGCTGTTACCTAAAGGGGGCAGTTGCTTTTAAAGAGCCCTGACCACCCATTACCTGCTTTAACAGCAGTGATTTGTCGGTGACTCTCGCTCACACTCCGCGACGTAGGTTTGGGAGAGAGCTCTATTAAAAAGTCATTAAAGCTGAGAGAAAGCACGGTGGGCCGAAACCCTCTTGGCAAAAGGCGCCTCTGGAAATTACTCCATCCATCATAATTACACAAACTGGACACTGCCTCGCAGAGGCCAAGGGACACAGATTCTCCCGTGACCTCCCTGAACCGGGTCGCAAGAGAGGATGGAAGAAAAAAAGATGGGTAAAGAGAGGGAAGGTTTGAGGGAGAAAAAGGAGAGAAGAGAATGAAAGGAGAATGAAAGCAGACTGGGGGTGAAGTATTAGTTGGATAGAGGTAGTGAAAGGTGTAATAAGAAAGACGGAAAGCGTCGGGGGGCGATGGCAGAAAAGAAAGGAAAGAAGGAAGGATGGAGGAAAGAGCATATATAAGCCGGTAAGCACTGAGTGCAGTTTAACTGGGAAAGAAAGGCTGCCGTCATAAACCAGATGAGAAAAGAAGGCGACACGTGTAGTTCCTCCATATCTCACTGTGGGGTGGGAGGGGGGGGGGGGGGTGGGTCCGTGCGGGGGGGGGGGGGGGGGGGGGGGGGGGGGGGGGGGCACCGGGTGTGGCAATTGATTTTGGGACATTGCAGACAGTGCAGCGGGACAATTAGTTTGGATTAAGAGAAATAAAGCATCTGGGTTTCGGGCATTAGCTGCGCCCAGATAAGATAAGCACCCTTCCTTCCTTCCCTTTTTTAAACTCGGACAATGTAATGATGTAATAGTCCCGAGCGAAAAAACTCTCTCGTATGGAAACAAATGTCCTCCAGTGCCTTTATGGTACCTGAAATAAACTACTCAGAGCGTTGATTGTATTTGTTTCCGTGGCCGTAGGGGAACAGTGCCGGAAATGATATTAAGAGGAGACAATTAAAGGTTGGCAGTAAATTACAATGTTAGACCACACTATTGACTCTTCCAGTGTACACAGTTTAGAGAATTCCATTATGGGGTTAACTCACGCGCGCGCGCGCACACACACAGCAGCAGCACTACAGGTCAGAGTTGACGTTCACTACCTGTAAGTAACGTAAAAAAGAGCTGTGGGTTAGTGTGCACGTAGCCTTAGACTTATTAAAAAGTGTCCCTCTAAGGTATAAGCAGTATAGATAATGGATGGCTGGATGAGACGAATGTGAAAAACAAACCTTTGCTGCCAGACCCCTGAGAATATGGACAGGAAATGATGGTGCCGCCCATCGATTGCGGCCCAATCTACTTTTGCAAGTACCGGGCTCAAACAAATTTGACCTGACACAATAAATAACACATTGATTGCATTGAAATGCACGTGACCTGGACACGTCCGTCCGTTCAATGAAGTTATAAAACAGCCAAATGAAGACGTGCCGATGCTCCTTATGTGCATGATACTGTATCATTTCTTTTTTTGCTCCACCCTTCCGTAGCAGGCATTTGTTCATTTGTCGTGGGCTGTATGTGAGTCATCTCAATTAGGATTCCGTTGTTGTTGCTGCTGCGTGCGGCATGCTGTCTGGATTTAGCTACCTGTGTGTCCGCTCCCATCTAACTCGTCCATCGCTCGGTGTGCAGCCGCGGCTCTGAGCCTGGCGGCGCTGCCAACAGGTTGGAGGGAAACAGCAGCCCGGAGACACAGGAACAGACCGGGGGTTATTAATGATGACCGCTGGAGCTCAGCAGAATGACAAAACAGGGGAAACAAATAGCGTGTGAAATGCACACCTGTCCGCCGCAGTGGCAGGAGTCTGGGAGGAGGAGGCGGTGAAGGAGAGGGTGCATGGTATGAAGATGGACGAAGAGAGGGGGGAGGGGGGGGGGGGGGGGGGGGGGGGGGGGGGGGGGGGGGGGCTGCAGCCATGGAGGAAATGATGAGTTTTGTAGAGAGCAAAAGAGGAGGGCAACAAGTAAGTGGCAAATGCATCAACGTTTAAAGCAGGAGGCACAAAGCAGGAAAGGAGGCGCAGAGCACCGAGGAGCCTGAGGAGATCGGAGGAGCTGCAGGGGAAAGAATCACAGCGGAGAGTCTCGGCAGACGAGGAGGACGAGGGGTGTGGAGCACTTCAGAGGAAGAGGAGGAGGAGAGGGAGGTGCGGGGATCCAGAGGAGCGAGAGAGAGAGAGAGAGGAGGTGTTTCCTACCGCAGTGAAGGAGTAGGTGGAGGAAGAGAAATCTGCAGAGGAGCCTGGAATAGAGTTACATCTGCAGGGTCTGACAGGAAAAACAGGGAGAGAGAGAGAGAGAAAGAAAGAAAGAGAGAGAGAGAGAGAAAGAGAGAGAGATGTGCTAACCCATATTTCTAATACTATGTGTCACTGGTCAGTGTCTGAGGGATCCTGTTGCTTAGTTACTGTGTTGCAACAGCAGCGTCAGTGTCTGTATTTGTGTGTGTGTGTGTGTGTGTGTGTGTGTCATCCTCCCACTGGTGGGCGTCTGCACGACTCTCCCACTCCTGCCACCTGACGGGTCGGGTACTATTCACTTCCGAACCGATCCCGGAGTGGAACCGGGAATTTAGCACCTTTTTGATTTTGTTGCTGATACGTTTTTCTTTCCCTATCCCTATAATATCTCTCTATATAGAGAGATATTATAGGTGTAGTACATGTTTTAGTTGTGTTACAATTAAAAGTGTTGCATTGATTACGTTTCGGTGGCTGATCGTCCTCTCAGCCTCTACTACGTCGTTTTTTTTTTTTTCCAGTTTCCACATGCGTTTCACCGGCCTGCTGCAAAAAAAAAATATAACAGCGAGCGTCAGATGCGTATACATCTGAAAGTCTGGCGACTGCTTTGGTTCCACTGGCGGAATAGCTTCCGGACCCTGCCCAGCTCTGATTTGGAGTGCGGACCCTCTCTCTCTCTCTTTCTCTCCTCGCTCGCTCACTCTCCCTCCCCAGCCGCCGTGTTCCTGCAGCATTGAAACTGCTGTTAGCGAGAATTGCTCTCTGTCAAAGATCTCTCACCTCAAGCTGTTCCTATAGGTGATTCGGCCGCATGGCAACATGTGCGGCTCCAGACTGTTTGTAGCGTACAGGGACCAGCGGTGCCCAGCTGGTGCCGGGGAAGCCAACGCGCTCCCCGGACGAGCGGTGTGCATTGGCCCAGGTGCCCTGTCGTAACCCCGCCCATCAATCACCATTAGGTGACAGCCGCAGCCGTGGCTCCCGCCCTAAGGAAACGTGAATCTTCCTTTTTTCCCCCCCTTTTCAGGATGACGGATGGGTGTAGAGTGCTGGGCCCCCAAGGGTTGGGACTCTATGGAGTGTGAGGCTGCACAGAGGCAGCGGTGAGGGGGCTGAGGAGGAGAAGACGGGGAAGAAGAAGAAGAAGAAGCAAAACCGGGGAGAAGAAACGAAAGAACAAATTGAGTCTTATTGTAGGTCTGGAAAATCCTAATTTTCTTTAGAACAAGAGAAAAATGTCAAAGCTGGGAGGAGTGTAATGACTCCACTTCCCTCTTGGGCACAAGAAGCTATTACGATAATTTTCCCTTCACTGAGTCAAGCAGAAATCTCCCCCAACTGTGAGGTGACCCGCACTTTCTCGGTATTAGTGACTGAGTTCGAACGAAAAGAAATCAGCCCGTCTCACGGCAGGTTTATTCCACTTGTTTTAATGAGAAGTGACAATGTGAGATGAAATGACTTCATCAGTTGGACTGTTTTTGCATCGGGAGGCTCTGTGAGCGAGAACGAGCCCCTCTGAAGGCCGGGTCTTCTGGCAATCTGCCGTTTTATCTCAAAAGCCAAGGTTGCAAACACTAACACAAAAAATTAAAATAAAAAACCCTGTAGAACACCGGCCATGTTCTCCAGTGTGTTTCACCTGTGTTGTGTCAAAGAGGGCTTTTAAATGTTGCCAAGCTAAGACAAATAATGAGGTGTCATCTTTTATTTTGACATGGTACGAGGCCATTTCTTTTTTTGAAACTTTTAATAAAAGAAACAGACAGACAAAGAAAAAAAAAAAAACTATTCCTGAAAGACCTTTAAAACAATATTTATAGTGGACAGTGCCAAAAAAAACAACTCATCTCATAAATATATCTGGACATTTATGTGTCGCATGTGAAACACGTTGTTTTTGCACATACTGTGTAATTACAACATTGCCTATTTTTGCCTTAATCTTCATTGTATTTGTAGCTTTAATGCTGTAAATTGGTGTGAAGTTGAACAGAAATATTTACGGTGTGTGTGTGCTGCACACGGTGCAGAGGTGGAATGACTCTTTACAGCTGTCCATTTAAATGCTGGCTAGAATGAGATGGTAAAAAAAAAAAGCAAAAAAAGTGGCTGGTGAGTAAAGGTCAACCTGCGGCAGGATAAAGATTCCCATATTTTATCTCAGGGGGCTCAAAAAGTCAAGTGAAAACTTTACTTCTATTTATTTTTTAATGCACAGTGTATTTCTTGACTGGCAACAGGGGCTCCGCAGATTTAGTAAGGCTGCGTTAGCCAACTGGCACTGAGGTGGATGTATGGCTGGTTGTTTATTGTCACACACACACACCGTGACCTGAGTCACATGACTATTTAATGTGGGGGATGTTGGATTGAAGTGCCGTAAACATCCTAGTCTGACTTGTGGCACAGCCTTGGCCGTATCGATATATATATATATATATAATATTTTAAATATGCGATTATCACAGAAAATGCCGTATCATTCGTATTCAGTAACAGACTGCATTTTAAAAGTTATCTGACAAACCCTCTCAGTCCACCGCTCAAGGAGATCAATTTCTTCTACACCTTTCATTACTGGGACACCTTATGGTTTATGTCTCTATGACATAGGACACCCTGGTGAAAACAGCAGACCTCCTCAGGGCCTTGTCTCGCCTTATCTAAAAGGTAGCCTTTACAATGTGTCTGTGGTTTTTCATGGCCACTTGTTTTTTAACACACTCATAAAACGCTATCTCTCTCAGAAGACACGCAATGGGAAGACACACGCATGCACACACACACAAGCGGATGCAGTTATTCTAATGCAGCGTGCGGAACGACTGACCACGATATTCCGATCAATCTTCTTGAGAAGTTGTTTTGTCTCTCTGAGACTCTCGGTGTGGAATTGGTTTTTAGTCATTCTGTACATCAGCCAGAGAAGGTTTTTATGTCGGTGTCAGGGATTTCATGTCTGAGATAAGATTATAACTATTACTTTGGTTCCTTTGGGAATATCCCAAGGGTAATATGCCGATGATATGGGATATGTGTTCACAATGACATGTGATGGACTCTGTGAGGCACATGTATATTCCGCACATCTCTCAACAAGGTCACCCAACTATTACACATGGCCTACGGCGTAGCCGTAGCTCAGGTGGAATGTGCTCTCCAACCTTTGGGCAGTGGCAGTGCATTCACGTAGGAAAGAAATTTCATATCCACAAACTCAATTGGCGCAAAAGGCGACCCACACAGGGCCTCCGGTGTAACAATCAAATCCCATGAGGGAACACTGGAAACATGCACTGCACGTCCTTTAATTCAATTTTATATTTTAGTCTTATATCAAGTGAGTTTTCCTTCATTTCCATCTTCTGTCATATTAATTAGGTCATTTCATCCACATTTGTATTATAATTTTAGGCTATTTTCACGCTAAGTGCTCCTTGCAGGTCATTTCTCTATTGTAAAGCACTTGGAGCTGTCATTCTTGTAGGAGCGGTGTCTCATAAATAAGGTTTATGATTATTATTATTTTTGCTGCTTCTTCTGTTTGCAGAAAAATGATGCGACCAAAATTGGTGCCATATGAGTCGCTGTTGTTGCGGGCAAGCTGCAGCACTGCTCAGATTATGCAAATGTATTTAATGCCCTATCCTCTAAATAAATAGTTGCCGCCAATATATTATTTTTCTCCCCTCCTCCCAGCTCAATTGAGCCCCAGACTTCAATTTAACACAAACACCATTCTAACTGTAGTGCGGATGACTTTGCCCGTAGCACGTTGAGAAATGAGAAACATAGTCTCGAATAGCATATTGCCCATAAACACGGGCCGACAAGTGGAGTTCCGTCGAACACGTTAACTGCTTCATAAATGAGGCCGACTTTATTTGGGCCCTATTAGATGCATCAGTGGCATGATTTAGATGGGGGAGAAACCCTTAGTAGCGTAATGAGATCCTCATACAATGGCCTGCTTTGCATCACCGCTGTCCCAGCCGGTGTAAAATATGGACGCCCCAGTCACAGGACGGACGATAATTGCTGTAAATTCATATGTAACATTTTACGATTTTATGGGAGACATTTTCGGGTCGCGGTATTACTTTCTGTAAAAAAGGGTAAAAATGTCAAATAGAGGAGGATGTAGAACATTTAAACGTTTAGTGAATTCTGGGAAATGACGGTAGCACTGTTACCGTCATACCTGAACGGTATTTTGTGTTTTACAGTGGAGCTACCAGGATGTCATGTATAATGAGTTGTTGCAGTTAAAGGGTTTGATGAGAGAGACCAATTTCACACCGGAAAGTCTTCCTCTGAGGTAATGTGACTCATATAGCATCATTGTGGCATTGAGTTGAGCACTTACACTCACGGTGTGACAGTGTAACAAGTACCATGCATTTCCAAGACGTCTGTGTGCCTTACAACAAAACAACTTCGAAATATACAAATCAATTTAAAATGAAGGGCATATTACTATCCAAGGTAAAAAAAAAATCAAAATAAACTCAATTTTTTTTTATCATCAAATGGCATTGTGTATGTATCCTTACAAGCTGGTCATCAAATCATATTATTGTATTTGCTGTATAATGCTATGCATTGGTTTTTGGAGAAAGCATCAATTTAAGTCATTTATTATAAATATTTTAAAGAGCATAGATAGCATATCATATCAGAGATATAAATATAGTATTATTTGAATTTTGGCAACAATGCAGGTCCTTGAGGTCAAAGTTAGAAAATGACTTTATTGAATATTGAATATTCCTACATTTGAATAAATGCAGACTTATTTCCCATATAATGAAGTTTGAAATAAACGGTTCGAATAATTTATCAGCCTTGAACTTGATACTGTCTTATTCCAAGACTCCTTTACAGTATATGAATCCAAACAGAGAAACATGCTCTCTTGTACACATTGCCGCTCTCTACATAGTGATGAATATAAATATATATATAAATAAATATATAGAGAAGAAAAAATGAAACTGACAAGGACCCATTCGAAGCACGTTGGATGGGATTTTCTAGAGCATTGCCTTGGTGTGCCAGTTCCACAGATTCTCAGCAAAGGTGTGACATGTAGAGAGCATTCTTTGTTATGATTTTAAGCATGGCCGTATTAATTATATATCATCGTTAATTATTCAGGCTTTAAAGGATACAACTCACAACGTCTTGCAAGAGCGCTCTCTTCCAGCTTGTTTTTGCGCTACTGAGCTTCGAGACTATTGAGAGGGGAATAGTATGAAAACAGTTGGCCACGGTGAGGGAGAGGAAGTGAATCAGCAGCTCTTTTTTTTCCCACATCCAGTAACTTATCATTTCAGCTGAAAATGGATGGAATACACCGAATTGTGAATACAGCTTTCACCAGAGGGCAGGACCCAATGTTTTTAGCATGAAAGCCATCTGTAGTGTTAGAGGAGGCAGGTTGGGACATTTAAATAGACTGCCTCGGTTTATAGCCGCATCTCACCGGAGGAGCAGGCCCATCACACCGGGTACTTCCATTCATCCAGGAGGGAACGCGAGGAGGCCGGTTCAAATGTCCTCATCTCCATTAGTAGAGTAAGAACCGAGAAAAAAAAAGGCCCGGTCACATCAGGTACACTGGGATTTAAGGTTAGTGACCTACTGCCACTGGTGAGTAAACATATCGGTGCCTGTCGGTCTCTCAGTTGATTACTCCCAGTTAGCTGGCTCATTGCCAGCTTCTAAGCCCAGTTTCTCCAAATGACTTGTTTGTGACACTGACTCCTGTTTTATTCGTGGCTAGGCCTTTTGTAGTGGAGCATTTGCAAAAGGAAAAAAAAAAGCCGGGATAGTTTCTGTGGACTTTTGATTTTATTTATTTTGGGCCATTTCTCACTTCAGAAATAATCAGCACTGTCGGGATGCTTTTCCCGTCAGTCCCCATTTAAAATGTGCCCGTCAGAGTCGTCCAAAGTTGAGCTTGACGTGAGAGATTCGCACTGATTTACGATGATTCTAGTTGAAGCGATTACACAGAAGAATTTCACAGTGGTGTGACTAAGCCTTAACGCGGCAGTCAGACCCAATTTCACAGGCTGAAATTTACTCCATTGTATTCTTTTTGGCTGGGTGTAAGCATGGCTGGCAAGCCGACAACAGATTTCTTCAAGTTGAAACGGTTACACCTCCTGGTGGTGGAGTTAAACTGGGACATGGCGGGAGACGCCTCGAAAGGGGAAATAAGGGACTTTAAAACCTGGAGTGCCTCATGTCTGCAATTTGTGCCAAAATTAACATTCCTCTTATCATTTGACCGCTCCTATTATCCACTTTACTTATTTCACCGAAGGAAACAAGCCAAGTTATTGCTGTTGAAAGCCTGATTTGGAATTAGAGGCGCGATGTGTAACACAACAGCTCCTGTGTCCTGATGCGCCATGCCAGCTCGGCCTTTTCCACAGGCATTTACTCGGCTCGCTGACAACCAGCCTCCACACAGGCAGAACCACAATGCTGTCGTTGGTACTGGTGTTGTAAATAAAGGACCAGGTGGTGGCCTGTAATCTGCTGTGTCATCTTTGAATAATTGTCCATAAAGCTGCTTTTAAATCATCAGAAAGAGATGCTTCAGACCGCCATTACCTGAGATCATTATCACTTGCTGCACTATTGGAAATTTCGAAAAAACAAAACACACTTTTAATGATGCCATTTTGTCAAACTGTGAGATAATATATAGGCTACTCCCGCTGAAAATCCCCTTTCCAACTTTTAAAAACCCACGGTCTACAACAAAGGACCCGGTGGCTACCCTCCAGTTCGGTGGACAAATGGGGAAAAATAAAGATACATTTCCACTTTCAGTGATTTAATCTTATTTGACATAAGATTTCGCATCACAATTACAGTGGTGCCAGTGTGTGATAAAAGGAAGATGTCTCCTTTTTTTATTGAGTTAAATCTCATCTAATGTGAACCAGGCAATTGTCTCCTAGGTCCAGTTCTTAAAACTGCTGCCAGAATGAAGTTGAAAAATATTTTTTAATAATAATAAAATAAGGACATGAAATTGGCTTTGGCTCCCTGGGGATAATTCTGATGATGGAGATTTTATATGCAGACAGAATGGAATCAAAACATTGTACAGACCATTCATTTGGACGTTTTCTGCTTAATATTTACTATAATTACAGCCAACTTCTCTTTATGTCTACGGTCATACAACATTGATATTCTGCATGTCTGCACACCCGCTGTTTTAGGTATTAAAAGCCATATCCATGAGCCTTTGCTCCTAATCTCTCTACTGATCCGTGGATGCATGAAAATCTCCTCCTTTCTTTACACTACTTTAATACTGCACGATCTGTCTGTTACAATTTATGCACAATGTGTGATGTTTTTCTTTGAGTTGCACTTAGGGAACACACGGCTATTTATAGAAACACTGCTTGTTGCGTGGGTCAAACTATTGTAGTCCTTTTATCCCCTCAGTCGTCGCGTTGAAGAGATCCGCATGCAGAGTGGACTGGGCTGATTTGTACTAGCTGGTGCAGGAATGTATTTTTGGGAATGTCCACCTAGAACAGACGAATCAATCGCAGTGTGTTGGCTATGCTTCATTGCCTCATCTCATATCTCATCCCAACCAGCCCTTGCGCTGCTTTCTTCCCCTCTCTGCTAGTTTTCTCATTACATTCCTGGCACTCCTAAGGAAATAATACAGCGCTTTTCTATTGGTCTCAGAGAAAAAGTTAAAAATGCATTTCTTTCATCTAGCAGTGGGTGTGTGTGTGTGATCATCACACAGTACCTGTTATCAAAATGTGTATGTAGCCCCCCCCGTCCAACTCTTCAGGCTCTTTAAATAGGCTATTTTCTCCTCTAATGTTGTTTCCGTTCCCCTCTTCTTTTGTATTGATTGGACAAGCTCTCCGGATCAATAGATTGCTGTAGATCACAGCGATTGCTGCTCACGCAGGCTACCATCTCCCAGCGTTCAACATGGCCCCCCTATGAACCACTCAGAGCGCCTCTCATCCCTGCACCAAGGTTATGAAATAAGGGGCTGATAAAAGTTGACGGTGAGGCTTGTTTGTTTTGACCGATGAATGGGTTAACTGCAATGGCATTGTAGCGAGCGCTCCGCCAGTGCTCCGGGTCTCACCTCATTGTGGAGCAAATTACCTTGGATCTATGGTCTCTTTATTGCACCCACAAATCCTGAAAGTTGTTAGTGCCACAGGGCTGAAGAGCAGAAGAGAAGATTGTATACTAATGACCCCATGACGCTTGTTCTTTTTTCTTTTTCTTTTTTCTTTTGCTCAGTTGAGATATCAAACAATCGATCTTTGTGCTGAACTATCAAACCGATTCTTCATTTAACTGACTTTTTCTTTAAGTTCCCTTTTTGACATCTGACCAAAACTGCATCTCAGGCAGATTTTTGGGGGTTCGAACAAACACTGCATTGCCTTGACTATTGATATATTGACTACTGATGATGATGATGATGCTGATGATGATGATGATGATGATGTTGATGATGATGATGATGATGATGATGATGATGATGATGATGATGATGGTGATGATGATGATGATGATTATTATCGTCATTATTATTATTATTATTATTATTATTATTATTATTATTATTATTATTATTATTATTATTATTTGCATTGGCAAATGCATTTTTGACAGATAAAGATTGGATGGATTAGCACGAAGCATTATAATCACCATCAGGTCAATAATTTTAATTAAATCCCCTTAAAACTAATGGCATGCCCATCAGGCTCAGCGGCACTTTGTGTCGTCAAATTAACTGAACAGCAGGCTGAAGGTTGACCCAAGACTATATCTTACCTGAAATTTAACATCCAGTATTTCCATGCTGTTGTAGCTTCTCATCCCTCCAAACAAAAGGAGCATTGATCCGCTGTTATCACACAAACATGACCCTCTCTGTAGCTGCCTCCTCATCCTTAGCTTCTAAAACGAATTCCCTTAGAGACTATTTTGGCACCATTTTCTTCCTCTGCTGTAAAAAAAAAAGGCCCCGATGTTCTCATCATCATCCACTGTGCAGAGGAAAATAAGCAAATACTACAAAACTAGCAACTCACCCAGCCTTCTTTGTACTCCTATGGCTTGTTTGGTAAGAATCTTGTCAGGTCGGACCAAGTAAGTTGTTCAGTGTTACTTCTGCATCGGGACTTTGGAGAGTTATTCACACTGTTATCGCGTCGTGTTTGTACTACTACGACAAAATGCACACTGGGTTGAATCAAAGACCGCTCCGCATGCGGCAGCGTGTCCAAAAATGTTGCGCAGGATGCGAGGCTTCTAACAAACTGTAAGGAGGCCGTGAGCATAATCCCGTTTTGAGCCTCTTTTCTGAGCTTAAGGGCTTTTACACCCGAGTTTTGCTGCGAGCAACTACTCCCACATGGAACAAGCCACTGCATCACGTCCACTTTTTATTCCCTTTGTCCTTTGTTTTATTGAGATTATGAAATATGTCGCACCGGGATCGGGAAGCCAATCACGGCACATGGTGAGAAGCAAAAAAAAAAATGTGATTACGTGCAATCCACCTAAAGGGAAAAAAGAGATTGCCCTCCACAAGCTCCTCACCAGACGTTATTATACGTGTGTCTGTTCTGCTGTCGGGCTGATGACGATAATTCCCGTTCTATAGTGGAGTCATTTTTTTCCCCTGATGTAATTGTTTATCGAGAGGGACAGTCCCAACGGAGGCCACCTCCGGAACAAGACCAAGGGTGTAATGGTGGAGGATGGGGGACAGAGCATTATTATTTGTATTATGGCAGAAAAATTGTTCATTTATTGTGGCGGTGGCGATGGCGAGTTTCCTAATGAGGCCCCATCCGTCTTTTCTTGTTACCGCAAGCGCCCGGCTGTCCGATGGTGTGAACCACCAGCTCTGTCCATTTTAACTGGCTTCCTCACCTGCACCGCATGCTCTGGGATGTTACGCAAATGTCCCGTCCCCCGTGCCAGCAGCCCCCCCCCCTGCCTCCCCTGCTCTTCTTCGTCAGTAATCGGACGCAGTTATGCACAACACATCTCTTGCAAACACAATTCACGTCGTCACATTCGGAGCCGGGGTGGGATGAGGTGAGATGAGTGCCTGGGGGGTTTGGACAAGTGCACTATGTCCAAAATGTGCACTTGGAAAATAGCTGCGTGTTCGGGTGGATGTTTTGGTTGTGTCGGGGGGAGGGGGGGGGGGGGGGGGGTCAAGGGGGGGGGGGGGGGTGGTGTCAAGTGAGGGAATTAAGCTAATGAGTGGGTTTGATCATAGTCATGAATAAATGATGATACAAAATTAGTCCATTTTGGAAAGGAACTCGGCTTGTTATTAGGGAAAACAGCTGCACTGTTTGGAGAACAGTTGCCGTCGTGCCCAAAATTGGGCCGCCGCATCCGGAATGCGTGAACGCGCCTGCAAAGGGAGCCCGCGGACGACCTCGCAACGTACGCGGGGCACGGCGCTCGGTGTGGTTTGTGTGTCGGTGTTGCGCTGCACCGTAGGAGGACTGACTCTGGCCTCATTACGGGGAACCGATTCTGCACTGATGAAAGCCTGTTGGCCACGCAAAATATCTGGTTCAATATTTCAATATTTCATCATGCCCTCACGGCAGAGACAGTAAACAGCGCTCTGCAAATCCCCAGAATGTTTGGAGAACAGTTGCCGTCGTGCCCAAAATTGGGCCGCCGCATCCGGAATGCGTGAACGCGCCTGCAAAGGGAGCCCGCGGACGACCTCGCAACGTACGCGGGGCACGGCGCTCGGTGTGGTTTGTGTGTCGGTGTTGCGCTGCACCGTAGGAGGACTGACTCTGGCCTCATTACGGGGAACCGATTCTGCACTGATGAAAGCCTGTTGGCCACGCAAAATATCTGGTTCAATATTTCAATATTTCATCATGCCCTCACGGCAGAGACAGTAAGCAGCGCTCTGCAAATCCCCAGAACTCCCCCCCCCCGTATACACTCCATCTCCGCTTCTTTGTTTGCTTTGCTCACATATCTGGACTTTGTCTCATTGGGTCAAATCTGATCTTTTCGATTTATTTTTTTTTCTCTTCCCTCTGGTCATGTATATCCTTCCATACTGCACTTCCTCTGTTGCTGACCGCTTATCCTGCTCTCTACATCCAGCAATGTTAACCAGGAGGCACATTACACAGTTCATAGGCCCTTACACAGTGGAGCCTTCCCCACAGTGAATACTGTCCTATTCTTCTATTATGCTTATTTTGACATATCAGTGACGACAACTTGAAAGGTCCTTGACGTGTAAGTGTTCCTGGCATGGGCTAAAGCTAAATTGTCTCATGAAAGACTCGGTTCTTTCCACAAACCCAATCAGATTTATCATTACATTAGGGAAGTACATTATATGTAATGAAATCGCTTAACGGTGGACGATCCAGTGCTTTTTCCAAAAAAAAAATTAAATAAAAAATCTGGTCTTTCTTCTCTATGAGGATCCTCTTAGTCACAAGACAAGCCATGCATTGCACGCGGAGTTCATTGTCCCACTCTCCAACGAGCTCCACAGCATATACATTTGGAGCTGGCCACGTTGCTGGTTGTCAGGGTGAATTGCCGAAACACATGCTGAAGTTCTTCCAAACTGGGTCAGCGAACCAGTGAATCACCACCCTGTATCTCATACCTCCACCCACATATTCCTGCTTGTTTTAACTCGCTGAAGAAATAGCCTTAGCACCTTTTCTCTGTTCGGCATATAGTATATATAGAGCATCCGTCTCAGGAGCGCTGTCGGGCTACTTGACGTCCTGCATTTATTACTACTGGTTTTAGATATACAGTAAGGGGCGCATGGCACTGACTCTAATCTCAGTAAAAGCGAAATACATTCAATCCAAATACAGACTTGTGGCTCTTATGACAGGAGAGGAGTAAGTGGGGAAGGTTTTCACACAATGTTCAAACCTGAGTGTGTCACAAAAGCGGGATTCATACCTGAACCAAATGTAAAGCTGAAGCAACCTACGTAGCGCAAACGCGGCAATAAGACTCCCACCAAAGTGTGCCTAACTAAAATTCCACTAGGCGCGCCTCTCTTTTTCGGTTCCAGGCCACTCTGTGCCAAGCTCTACCGCTTTCCGCCCATTTTTACATTCACATCCCAGGCAATTAAGCCCATTTCCTGAACCAGAGCAACAGTGCTTCAGCAAAACAAACTCGCGAGACCTCCACAATGAGAACTAGTGATCTTAACATGGCCAGGGATTAGAAGTGTTAGATTGAAGTAAGTGATTATCTGAATCAGCAGGAGCCACGCTGTGGCACTGTGGGAAAAGGGTTTAATTAATTTGCTTGATTGTTTTGACACCAAGTTCCCTATTTTGTATCTTTATTATTCACTTCTCTTTCTTAAGCCAGAGTTCATTTTAAAAGCTCAGAAGGTTTTGGCTTTCAGTTAAAGTCATTAGGTGTTTTTAATCCTCCTCCTGTTTTTTTTTTCGGCACTTGTTGTTTCCGTCTGTTTTATTTTAAGCTCTCTTGATGTCACGTAGTCATTGTACCGGTGTTTTGCACTGCGCATCCCAGAGATCACATTCCAAACAAACAGTGCGGGTAGTGTCGCGAGGACTTTATTTATTTTTTGTTTTAATGGATTTGTGTAGGTTGCCCCGGCAGCACCTTGATTGTGTTGTTATTATTTATTATGTGTGAGGGCAAGTGGGAAACAAAAAAAAAATCATACAAACATATCACACTGTGTTTTAACCCTTTGCACAGTTTAAAGTCTTAAATTAAATGATAGGTTTCTCGCTGCAGTCAATCAGTAGTGAACATTTATAATGACCGCTAAAAAGTGGTTGCAGCTTTATATTGGTACCGCATATACAGAATATTTTGGAGCTTTTTTAAGATTAACAGGCTTGGCGCTGACAAAGCTGGAATCGACTGAGAAATAGACCTGGACACTGTGGGTTTGTGCCTCGTCCAGAATAACTCCCGACGCGGCGCCGTGTGTTTGCTGTCTGCCGTTTTATTTGAGTGTCACCGTCCTAAGTGGGATTTTTTTTTTTCTTCACAAAATCGTGCCCTCAAACTTTCACCAGTAGATAAATCACATACTGTATATCATGTCCCACCACAATGTGCTTAGCTGGCTGACGGCAGAGTTGGAATCTAATGCCAACCATTTCATAGCTGATAAACACTAAAGCTGTAACGCTGGCAGAGTGATGGGACTCGAGCGCAGAGAATCCACCGGAGAGCAGGTGGAGGTGAGAAGTCCCCAGTATCTTAACTCACAAGCCAGAGGGCCGTAAACACAAATGACAGCCCCGTAAAGGCAAACAAAAAACACAAGAAAAATCGTGAATGGCATGTACGTTTTTCTTCTTTTAATGAAAAATAAATAAATAAATGACATTGGCGCAACTCAACTTGTGTCAGTGACAAAAATCTAAGGTTACGTCGCTCAACTGGATTTTGGTCTGCATGTCCACACTTGCACACAGACACAGCCTTGGGTCTGTTGGATGCCTTGCTATATAATACTGCCAGGTCTTCCATTAATCAAGGTTTGAGGAAATAAAAGTTAAGGGGCAAAGGAGACGGGACGGGACAGCGGCAGGCTGGGCTGCATCCACCGGAGGGTTGAAAACAGCAGGTCCGCAGGTCAGAAGGCTGAAGGCCACAGGACGGTCAGGCCCGGCTGCAGATGACAGATTCATTAACGTATGGATCCATTATAAAAAGTTCATGGGGTGCACACGCGCTGTGTAGTCGCACTCGTTCCTCTGCTTGTACAGACACAAGGTAGCCCTAAGCATATTGTTCCCATTTGAATGTGGACAAACACTCATTTTAAATCCGTCCTCGCTATTGACAAGAAAACTATCAGACCCACAACCAGTGACGAATGACTGGTTAGTGTCATTTATAGCTTCGTCATCACAGGCGCCCTGAAATTTGGCAGATGGCTTTTTCAAGCAACATCCTTCCTGCTGCCGTGGACGACGGAGAGTGTTTCGGTATTTGTTCACAGCTTTAAGCGATCCGTGTTAATCTGTGAGTGTGAGTGTGTGTTGTACGCGGATAAATGTTACACTGTCACCGTGAGAGGACACGGGCGGATTTCGCCGAACAAATTGCAGAGAGGTGAAGAAGAAACCAAACAGATGGTAACTGCGGGGCCCAGTGGCCCAGAACAACACCTTTAGCTGCTTACTGCGCACACATGATTGATGGAGAAGGGCTTTTAAGAAACACTTGTTAGAAAACAGGACAGAGCGATAAATCAGCGCCGAAAAAAATAAAGCAAAAGAAATAAAAAATATTCCCACACGGGCTGAATCTCTTTCAACATGGCGTCTCTGAGTTTGACAGGACAATGTGTCTCACTTATCGGACAGCAAGTGGTGTGACAGGCGTGAATACACACGAGACCCATTAAGGACACATTAAGAGCTGGGGCTAAGTACGTACAGACGAGGACACCGGGACGTCAGAGTCTCAAATCAGGTCATTGGAGACTGATTCACTGATGTTGTTATTGTTAGAATTGCTCATAATATATACATTTGCTTTATTAACAGAGATGGAAGGTGGCATGGTGGCTGAGTTTTTTTTTTCTTATTTTTTTAACTCAATTTTTTTTCTTCTAACCCTTAGGAGTTCATCTTTTTTTACAACACATTGTTCAGTATGTGTTCAGGCAATGACATCAGAGAACGACTGATACGAAGTCAAACGCAATTCTCCACACGTGATGGGCTAAAGACAGAAGTAACATTCTTGGTTTCTAATTTTAAATGTTAAACTTGAAATGAAACCATGAATGGAAAAATTAAGCGTAGCTGTAAGTGATCATCATTTTTTTCAGTTTTAAAGACAGAAGTTCTTTTTTTTTTCCCGATTTCATTATTAGCCTCTTTGATGGAAGAGAGGTGCTGACCGTGAATAGTGAATTATCTGTCCACTCTGTCAATGTGGCTCCGTCTTCTTATTGATGAAATAATTACTCGGTGTTTGAGGAACATTTCAAAGTCTAAAATATAACCACTGTTAATTATTCCTGACAGTAAACATGGTAAATTGAAAAGTTAATGACGCTCTGGGTTTTTTCCTCAAATTCTAGCCTGTGCCATTAGTTTGGCCGACATAAAAATCTGTATTTATGAATAGAAAATGACCCGCGCAGGTCAGTAAACAGCCAGATAGCTGGTTTATATATTGTTTTAGTTTTCTTTCATCATCTTTGTGGATATGTCAGACATGAATAATTGGCAACCTGTTTTTTTTAATCTGCATCAATTCACTCTGGGACCAACTCCAAGGAACAGACAGAATCGTGGTTTTTTATTTAATATGTATTTTTCTCGCCGCTCACATTCTAGACAAAAAGAAAAAACAGTCAAGCTACTGAACTACCTCTTTTTCTTCAGAACACGACATGAGTAAATGTCTTGTTTTGGAAACTTTGCTTCCATGTTAAAAGACTAGGTAGCAGTTGGTCTCATTAAGTTGGAAACTGGGATGATGGTCGGTTGATTGAATTGGGCCCAGTACTATTACCACTAAAATCTCATCTGTCGTGTGTGCACTGATTTTCTCGGAAATGAAAAAATAAAGAAAATAAAGAAAATTTTATTTCTTTACAAAAATTGATAAAGGCATGATAATCTCGTATGTAGGTGGCATGATTAATTGGTCGTTTACTACAGAGAAAAGGCTCCCTCACCTCATATTTAACCTTTTACTGCTGAGTGCTCATTAGGAGATTGTGCTTGTATTAGAATGGACTGTATAACACTTGGGATGCACTGTAGTTTAGATGGTATGAAATATGTAGTACATTATAAAGTATTAAGGCATATTAATGATTTCTACCATTCCCTCTGACCGGCACGACTGATGATGCCGTTTCATTTATGCACCACAAATTGGAGCTATGTACACGTGCACTAGAACACATGACGCTGCATGATTATTACACGAGAGAAAGCGTCTTTGTTCTCTTTGGAAAAACAACACAAAAGAGCTGATATACACATGTATATACGTTTATTCTCATGGCACAAGACACAAATATTGCAGAACACGAAGTGTTGAGTAATTAGTAAAGTAGTAGTCAGTTAAATAAATTAGACTAAATGTGAAGCAACATTTCGTTTTTTTATAATTACATTTCAGGAATTCTCTTTTAGTTTTGGTGCAGATAAACATCCTATCCAAAATAAGCATATAGACCAATCCACCATTTTTTTTATTAATACAAGCTGTAGGAGTTTACCGCCATGCACCGATGCCCAGCACCGCTTCGAGCTAAATGATAACATCATCATCACATGCTCACGATAAAAATGCAAGCATTCTGGGCTGTTTATTATTTATAATCATAAATTCATTCGGGGAATGCCACTAGTTTACTGTGCTGAGAAAGAAAAAAAAAAAAATGGCCCAAACTCGGAATCGGACCTGATGGTGGGGCTACATAAAAAGTCAAGAGGTCACCAACATTATTTCAATTCCTCCTGAGGGAGAAATGAATCCTTGTACCCAGCAGATGCATTAAAAAAAAAAACGTCATGGGGATCACCAACATCCATAGGTTTCATCCTCTTGGGGGGGAGGGTATGAATTTCCTGTAATAACAGTCCATCCAGAAGATACTGAGATGCACACCTCAGTAACCTGGATATCATTGGCCTTCTGCAGTAATATCATGCAAATGAGAAACTTGGTTTTCTGAAATGCCCTGTGCACCTATTTGGCCCACCCACACAGGTAATTTTAATTATCCAGTCTGATTAGACCTCCGAACACCGCGTGGGTGAGCTCAGACCGAGCCTGACTGCAATGCCTCTGACCCCTTTGAGCTCTGAACAGAGCTTCACCATCTGATTGACCTCACGCATCCCTCTGCTGTTAAGTCTTTTCAATTCCCGTCGTAAAAATGTTTTTTGAAATGACTCATCTTTCCACTGATTACTATCAAGGATTAGGTTAGGGGTTATTGCGCTGAAAATGATACCTGTGTCAGAACTTAAGGATACACACAGAGGGCTCTGGTAAGTATAGCCCGTGAGTCCTAAATACATCACGTAAAGAAAATTGAATCAATACCATGATACTCTCCAACATGGCATGTCAGCGTGGTGTAACATTGGTGCCTCAAGGCGCCAGCAGCAATGCTTTAAAGTAAATACAGCACATCATGCTGTGCTACACATTTTCCCATTTTTGCTCTCGCACACTGTTGACAGCTTTTGTATTCAGCTGTACGTGCTGCATGGTAATAATACGTCTAATGAAGACCCGGCAGTGATTTAGAAGACGGGAGTGGAGTGGCTGCTGCTGCTGCTGCTGATGGGTTTTGTGAAACCGCTCTCCGCCACAGTTTCCAGCTACAACCCTGTCACTTCATCCCGTTAGAGTCATTGTTCAGACGGAGGGTGACCCAAATGCAGGACAGATTGTAAATAGCACGTCAGTTTATAAGTGCTATTGTGGAAAATTATGAAATTTTTTTATCTCCAAGCTCACGCCGCAACAAGAAAAAAGATCGCTGACCCAGTTGGAATCTTTTCAATGCAAAATATGTGATGTTGTCAGTCCGTACGCCCTTTTTCCATCTCTGGGAAATGAATAGCTGGACGTGTGAACCAATTAAGAGTTTTGACTGGTGTTAAGAAAAAAAACATGGTTAATGGCTCAAATCACCTGGGCCAGGCCGCGTGGTGCGGTGTAGCGCTGTGTTTTATGCAGCGCGCTGACCTTGGATAATTCTTCCGTGGCTCTGGAAAACTTATTATAAGAAGATGCCTAATTGTCCCTTTGATTGATGGATTTTTCTATGTGGGCATATGCAGGACAAAGGCAGACGGTGAAGGGCTACGCCAGAGTGACAGTAGAAATATGAGATGAGAAGAAACATCATTCATTTTAGCCGTGTGGCCTATATTTCAAACAATGATTAAACGCGGAATAAAAAAAGACACTCATCTAAATGTGACACTTTCTACATATGAAGAGAAGAACGTTTACATGCTGCCTCGGGATACAAAGTGTCACCGTCAGTCCAAATGGTCCAACGGAAAAGCGGCGAACTCGTGTCCCCTGCTGCTCCTTGCTTCAAAAATATTAAATATCCAATAATATGTAACAGTTAGTAACCAGCTCACCGCAGTGGAAACACCTTCACTGAGTCTTTCTAACGACCTGGTTTCCTTCGAGCATAAAAATGTCATATCCATTTTATTTTCTTTCGGAATTCAGCGAGCCTTCTGAGCCCATTCCTATTCATGTCGTCTACCACAGCCCCATTATCAATTTATTTAAACTCTGATTTACTCCGTGTCAGAGAAACCGGCTAGTCACCAATCACTTACCAGATTTCCTCTTAGTAAAAATTTGCAGCACCGCAATCAAACCTGCGATGCCGATGGCCAACCTTCCGACATGAAGACTCCATTTGGAAATCCGAGTGGTGCCAGTAATGGCGCTCACCAATTACGGGGGGAACAAACGGGTCATTATCCTCAGGCGCGGGCCTGTGCCCCCGAAATCTCATCTTCATTTTATCGGCAAAATATTTCAGAAGCGGATCGTTCACGGCCTCTCTCCACGTGACAAATGTGCCGCTGACCACCTGTCAGGTAGACTCGGCGGGTAAAAAACAATGACAAATAGGTGGCACCCTGTTACAGCTGCCACGTATATAAAATGAATTATATGTGACTGCCTGGGAGCACTACAACTACTTTTTTTGAATAACTGCGGCCGTTAACTGCAAATCATCTTGTAACAGAGTTCAGTGCTTTCAAGATAAACAGGACAGTATCTTAGAGCCCGGTGGAGTAATGTGGTGTAACGTGGAGCGCCTGCGTGCCTGTTGTACTTAAATGAAACCCTGAAAGCGCTAGAAAAAAAAAAAAAAAAAAAGGGGGGGGGAGGGGGGGGGGGTGGGAGAAGAGGAAATATTTTGCAGTCAATCGCCAGATTAAATACTTCTCCCTCACTGTTTTTGCTGTCTAACAGCTCATAGCGCATAAAAAAAAAAAAAGCTTCTGGTAAACCAACTGCGAGCCGTATGGACTGAGAGTGAATCCCCCACCACAGAATGTCTGCATTGGTGCAAAGCCGATCAAGTAATCTCATTAACATTGAACTGTTGCGGCACCTCCCCTCAGACTACCGGACTGCATTTTTGCCTCACAAGTGAATCTGTGATTGCACACAACATGCTGAGGTGCATTTTTTGAGTCGCGGGTGTGGAATAATACCATTAGCGGTTGGGTGTAGCCAGAGGGGTTGGAGAGATTGGTGATTTGCAATAATGACATTAAGAAAGTGATACCGGCTGACTTTAAAATTAAATAAACATGAGTGCTTAATGCACCCCCCCCCCCCCCCCGCGCGTTACTCTCCCCCCCCACCCCCCCCACCCCCCCCCCGCGCGTTATTGTTCCCATCTCCCCTGCATTGTTCTTAAAGAAATTGGGCTTCGGAGAATTCCTAATTACGTGTTTTATTCTTGGCCCTGGCTTATGAAACATTAAAATGACGTTCAAGGCGGGCTTCTTCTCCCTGTTGGGCTGCTGCGGGAGTGCGTTTGTATGCCAGTATCCGCGGCTCTTATCGCAGAGGAAGGGGGAGAGCTCGCGAACGTGGATGCACGCGGCCTCTCTGCCAAATTTGTCAGCGTCAAACGTAGAAATCTAAACTCTGCGCAGACGCGGCCGGACGAGGGGAACCCAGAGGAGCCCTGGGCGGAGGAGATGGAAGGGGCCAAATGACAGGAAATACCCGGCCTTATGATAAGTCTACGGAGAAATGGTGTGTCGGCCCAGTGCCTTTGGATATCAGTTTGAATTAGAATGATATTATTGATTTTTTTTTTCTTTGTTGCAAGAGCGGCCCGAAAAGGCGGCTGCAGCCCAGTCCTCGGAGAGACGGAGGCAGAAAAGGCGAAGGAGCAGAGGGAGGGAGATAAAGAGGGAACAGGCAGAGGAAGACAGATAGAGGGAGGGAGGGAGAAGAATAGGCAGGCGGCAGGGGGAGGGTTGGATGTGAAGGAAGAGCAGGAGGAGGAAGCATGAGTGAGGGTCTGCTTGCAGAAATAGAACGACTCCCCAATCAATTGTGCGGCGGTGGCCCCGCTGTGCGACCGCGGGGGCTCCCTCAGCAGGAACACATAAAGGAGAGGTCGTAATGGGCCAATACATGAGATAAATGACATTTACTGCTATGGAAACCACTCCAACCTGGCTGGAGGTTGCCTACCGTGCTGGCAGCGGTCTCGTATTTATAGACCACTGCTGCACCTCACTGTGCAATTTCTCTGCCACGCCACCATCACACACACACACACACATATGTGCACACAGGCACACCTCCACCTCCAAATCCTCCTCCTCCACCTCCTCCTCCTCCTCACCACACCTGATAGCCTGCCACTCACCTATAGCTCCAGCCACCTTTCCCTCCCCGCTGCCGGTCCGTGGGGTTCCCGGGTGTAGCACCCTGGGCCACACACGCACCACTCCCTGTCAACCCGAGTACCGTCCTGCTGGCGCACCGAGCGTCGCCCTGGGAGCCTCGGAGGGGAGTCGCAGTCGCGGAGGGCAAAGATCAAACAAACCGAGATTGAGTTCAGCTCTGAGGCAAATAGGTAGTTGGTAGATTTAAAGTTTAGTTTGAACTAATGCTGGATTGGTTTATCCATTTGCTGAGAATTGGATCCCCGCGCTGATTTCTTGGACAACAGTCTGCCCGTGAAGTGGCTGCAATCGATATTTCATATTGTAACTATCTGCCAAAGGACAAAGGTGAAAGGGGTCGACGGACAGAGATTATCAGCTTTGTAGCAAGTTTCAGCTTATTGTCTGCTGTCTGGTCCACTTCAGGTTGACTGTGGCTGCTTTTATTACAGAACTTTCGCCCCCCCCCCAGCAGGCAGTTGAGGGCGGTGAGAAAGTTTGTCAGCCCACGGTACACCACTGCCCAGAACCAAAGAGCAGGCAGACATAAGGAGCATCCAGCTTGTGACTGCAGTGGAGCCATGTGCGGCTAAAGGGTCACATATTTCCCCCCCAGGAGTGGGTGGAGCTAAAAGAAGAATATTAGTAGATTTAAAGTTTAGTTTGAACTAATGCTGGATTGGTTTATCCATTTGCTGAGAATTGGATCCCCGCGCTGATTTCTTGGACAACAGTCTGCCCGTGAAGTGGCTGCAATCGATATTTCATATTGTAACTATCTGCCAAAGGACAAAGGTGAAAGGGGTCGACGGACAGAGATTATCAGCTTTGTAGCAAGTTTCAGCTTATTGTCTGCTGTCCGGTCCACTTCAGGTTGACTGTGGCTGCTCTTATTACAGAACTTTCGCCCCCCCCCAGCAGGCAGTTGAGGGCGGTGAGAAAGTTTGTCAGCCCACGGTACACCACTGCCCAGAACCAAAGAGCAGGCAGACATAAGGAACATCTAGCTTGTGACTGCAGTGGAGCCATGTGCGGCTAAAGGGTCACATATTTCCCCCCCAGGAGTGGGTGGAGCTAAAAGGAGAATATTAGGATATTTAAACATTGCAGAATAGCTCAAATAGACACAAAGGCAGTAACACCTTCAAGTGAGGAAACGATAAAACAAATTGATGATTTTGTGTGTATATACTGTATATATATATATATATATATATGTATATATATATATATATATATCAGAAATGTGAGTCAAAACCTCTCCTTCTAGCAGTGGGGATGGGGGTGCGTTTTAATAGCGTACAGATATAGAGAGATAAAGCGTCTAACAGTCTCACCCCTTGACTCGTGTGGTGCCACAGTGAAAAATAATAAAAGATATTAGAAGACTGCCGGTGGCTTTCCGGGGCCTTTGCCGAAATCAATCATGTCGTAAACAGCCAACAGGTGACAGGGGGCCGATCTGCTATTGATTACCGTTACAGAAGGGAGATTGGGGAAATGATGGCACGGAGGCATGCACTGGGCATTTTTAATTTCCGCGGCTGGTTGTGAGGTGGTTACACGTGGACTCTCTCAGATGGAATAAATCTGTCCCTCTCCCTGTATCCACGGTCGCATTCATCTTGATACCTTCATTTCAGCTTCAATGACATCTATTTCAGCCTCTATTGTATACAAGAACCCCCCCCCCCCTCCAACACACACCTCTCCTTTCTCCCCAAACTCTTTATCTCAGGGTGAAAGATGAATAATTAATTTCGCATTCAATGGAAAAGGGCAAGCGTACTCACAATATTGTCTGTGAACGAGTGCTCAGAACCTACAGACCATTGTCACATTCACGTCTCCCAGGGGAGCAATTCCAACACAATTTACCGAGCGTGAACATTACACTGTCAGGAGCGGGCCAGAGACACCGCCTCTCCCAACACGGCAACTCTGGTCAACGAATGCGCATGGGAGCAGAAGCACCAGGAGAGACTCGGCTCTCCGCGATGCTAATTCATTAAACGGAGTGGCTGAACAATAGAGCTCTGCGTAATGTATCTGTTTTACACATTTTGCATTATTTATGAGCAGCAGGCTTTATAGCAGGAATGGGTTAAAAGCTTAAAGGCCGTTGGGGGACTTGTTTTTAATTCAACTCGGTGTACTCAGCACAATGGTGAAAGTCTACAAGGACGCTGATAAACAAAAAAAAAAAAAAAAGGGATGCACAAACTCACTTGCTTCGCAGCAAAGTGAAGATAGACTAATAATGTTCTGTACTGTTTGTTCACGTCTGTCACTCAATGGGATTGCGATCTTCATCTTAGCTGTGTGTGCAAGTGTCAAGAAGCTTTGGGACGGCATCAAAATGAAGCAAGCGTCAATACAACTTTTAGATCCCGATGGTTATGTCTTACTTTCCCATGCAATGTAGTAACCAATCTCTTTACTCCACTTGTGGGAGCGGAGGTCCAATCAGACTCATGAAATGGAATGAGAGACTTCAAATTTCCTGCAATGGATAAGAGTGAGTATATTTTCAAGATTCGAGACTTATTTTCAAGTGTACAACATTTACATGGCGCAGTCATGATTTTTATGACAGTGAAATTCAGTGCCAATTTTTTTGGGGGGAAATTAAAAAAATAAATCCATAGGTATATACATAAAAAATATTAAATCATAAATGGAGACTATATTATAAATGATAATCAATTATATATTTATATATATATATATATATGCAGGATAAATATAAAGAGATTATACATAATATTGTTCTTTTCACAATGGGTACAGTAAATGTGCAGATGTTAGATGGTGCAATCACAATGAAAAAAAACCACGAAGAACCAGACACATGGTTTAGGTGGTTCGTACTTTGTCTCTGAATTAAACATGGCAGAGTTTTGTGTGTAATATGCGATACACCAATCAGAGCGCTATCCTCCATTTCCTCTAAAGGCCAAGTACACTGCAGGTATAATGATGGATTGAAAGAACACGTCTCTGCAGAAACATCATTTAAGCCATGGCACCAAGTAATAGCACAACAACGCATTGTTTGACAGCTGGATTCCATTAGGGGAAGCAGGTGTGGGAGGATGCAGCGTACAGTGTACATGTTGTGCACCTGCCTGTGGGGTGCATTTCACTTTGACACTTAATGTGTCTTTAGAACTGCAGAAAAACTGCACCACTGGCTTCATTCTTCTTTTTTTGGTCAAAGGCACGATGAGTTTCTGGTGCATTATGTGAACAAGGCAACAGCCACATACCTAACCACACCTCATTTAAAGACCAGCGCTGCCATGGGTGTGCTCGGGTGTGGAGGGAAAACGGTGACAGCCTGTTGCCTTTGGAGCTTTAGACTTATTGGAATTCACGAAACCAATTTTTTTTCCTTTTGATCCATATCTTATTGCCACCAGCTCTTAAACTTGGTGTAGCCACTCTGAAGAGACGTCATATCCATGTAGGATAACTTTTTTTTTTTTACCACACACAAAAAATGCACTATATTCTCCCTGAATCCCTCTGACACAATTCCGTCACTGCGAGCCGGCCTGGACGGAACCAAACACATTTCTCCCATATTCTCAGAGATGACATGCAGCTACGTTTGGCTGAGCCCCCACATGTCACATCTGCAGCTCGCTGGGGCACACGCATATATCCATCCTAGCAAACACATGTGCACATTCGCACGAGGGCATGTGCAAAAGATTCACGCACCATACAACCTACACAGAGCTGGCCTCTATTCCCGTGTTCTCAGTACAGTAGTGCAGGTATGTAGGAGTGATTTATAAAGTGTGTTTGTGTGAGTGTGCGTGTGTGCGTGTGTACATGTTGGTGTGCGTGTTAGAGAGGTGATAGGGAAGGTAATCGTCAGCCTGCTGGTAAATCCTGACCTCTATAACCCCTTTACTTCCACCTATATCATCGCCTCTCAGCTTCAAGCCGTGCGTGTGCATGTATGCGTTTTACAGTGTTAATGAAATGTCAGTCACATGCATCACATTGTGTCTCCACACACACAGAGATAAGGCGACACAATACAATAACACGAGTAGATATACAGTACATGTTCGATGCATGCAGGTTCAGATAAGCAGCAGGCGCAGTGTGTGAGCATACTCTGTGTGTACGTATGAATTATGATTTTTGTTGCCCAATAAGCGTGTGTGATGAAGTGTACACCGCAGACTCCTTTAAACTAAATAGCTAGACCCACTTACGGCTCCGCACCTTATTGCGCCTGACAGCCAGTTAATCACAGGGCACCAAACATAAATAGTCAACAACGTAACGGGCAGAGTCCGAGCTGAAACTGGGTCAAATCGTTTGACAGCGTGTGAGCTTGATTTATCATTCTGAGGTGGCCTTATAGCACAACAATAAGATATTTAAAGTGACATCTGTAGGATCCAGAGTGCCTTACACACTCGAAATTGTCATTTTAACACATACAATGTGCTGACTTATTCTGTATGATACAAATATTAATGTTAATATTAATATTAACATTAACATTAACATTAACATTAACATTAACATTAACATTAACATTAACATTAACATTAATATTAATATTAATATTATATTTGTATTATTATTATTATTATTATTATTATTATTATTATTATTATTATTATCGTTATTATTATTATTATTATTATTATTATTATTATTATTATTATTATTATTATTATTATTATTATTATTATTATTATTATTATTACACATGCAGACACATGCAAGTCAGAGGTGATTTAATGTTTGTGAAGTATGGTTTGATTTGTTTGTCGATGTTTAATGCTCCCAGCCAGCGTAGATACAGTGCTCGGCCTTTGCCTCGGAACGTCCTGTCATGTCTGAATAATGCCTCGGTATGCCTGGATGACACAAAAGCCATCACTTTGATAGACAAATGAATCCAGCGGCGTTTCATATAGCATGCCTGAAAAAGAGCTATGCGCAGATATTTGCATAAGAAAACACATTGCATGACAGATGAGCCACGCCTTATCCCTCTCACAAATCCATATATAATTGAAATGTGGCGTACACTATGAATGCCGACACATCTCCGTCATTGACTCAGGCTTCTGACAGCTTGGATCATAAAGATGTTTACAAGACGCGTTCATGTTCTGCCTCTTTTCAGTCACTTAATGTGAAAATACACTTTAAACACAAGAATGTAACGTTTGACTGCCAGGAATGAACACAAATATAAGTGAATGGAAACGTTAACTTTACTGGACCTTTCAATGAAACCAATAAAATGTTACCTGAGGTTAAAATGTGATTAAGTTCAAATTCCACAGAGCTTGGATTTGGGCCGTAAATAGAACCTTAAAGAAATATAATTTGCCAGTGGACAAGGGCTATAAATCTTTTTGTGTGCGTGCGTGTGTGTGTTAATTCCAGATGCACAATTCATCATTGCAGTACTTTTCTGAAGTATGGTATCACAGCTGCAGTGTGTGTTAATACACTGTACTCAGGCATCCGCAGTAGATAAACTGCTTCTGTGTCATAATGAAAAATATATAAAGAGGTAAAAAAATAACAGTCTTCGCCGTCACTAACTGGATTTAAAGATTTTCAGGCAGTTTTTCAGGTTATCGGTGACGTTGGACCTATATTTTTCTTTTTTTTTTGTGAAACGGGACAAGTGCTGATGTGCATCCCGTCTCCGTTGGCTAGGTGCTGTGGGCCCCATGAATAATTGAAACTGTGGATGTACAAATCCTCAAAAGTGTAGCCGTGGCCTAGCTGAACAAACCCAGGACAGCGGGAGTGTTTGGGCGGGCTCCGTGATGCTCTGTGATGCCACCTCGACTCTGGCGGGGACACCGTGTAACGAAGCTCATTAGAACACAACTCCGACGCCACATCAAAGCCCCCCCCCCCCTCCTTTTTGAACCGAGTGTGGGATCACAATCCGTGGATATTTTAACACCTACTCCGTCCCCCAAAACCTTCACATCTCCCTCTCTCTTTCCGAGAGACAAGTTTTGGGTCATATTTAGATCTCTGCCGCCGAGGCAGTGGAGGCGGCGCTAATTAATACAGAATTATGATAATGGTCTCGAGGATGTGGAAAGGGCAGATGAGGCTTCTTATTATCTCCCCCGCTCAGGTGATGATGGATCCAGGCCCTGATGTTCTCTGACATTGGGAACGGACAGAGAGAGACTTTTTTTTCCCCATTTTGTCAAGTCAGCAGGCCCCAATCAGGAGGAGGCCTTTTCCCTTTTTTTCTTTTTCTCTTTTCTTCTTGGCCCTTTTTTTTTTTTTTTTTTTTTTCATCCACCGACGTCCGTTTTTTGGTCAGGGCATTCATGCTGGGTTGTAAATATCTCAGGGAGGCGAGGGTGACCTCGTTTCCACCTGATCTCTCACAAACACACACTCACACACACACACTCACACACACTTCCTCCTCTCTTCTGCATTACTCTAATTGGAGATCAGGGTAGCAGCCTCTGCCAGACCCCCCCCCCCCCCCCCCCCCCCCCCCCCCCCCCCACTCTCTCTCTCTGTCTCTCTCTCTCTGCCTGTGTCTGAATCTCTCCCTCTATCATTTTACATGTCAAAGTCATATTTCTTTCTTTTACTCTGTTTGTCAGTTTACACATGAATCGAAGCCGTTTTATGCAATTTGATGCAATTTCTGTGTTTGCGTAGGATTTATGAGAGCATGGTTGTTGTACTCGTAGAATATATCCTCTCCAGGCAGAGCCATTGACGAAAGCTAGAAACTGAAACATCGGACTGATTGTCATAAAATAGAGCTTCCCTTCTGAATGTCAACTAGGTTCTCGTTTCTTACTCCAAAGGAGCAGTATAATGTTGACCATGAAACTTTTTTTATTAATGCCCTTTCTCAGTGATTCTTAAAAAATCCAAGTCATGCGAGTAAACTACAGACTTTCCCACCCCAGCTCTTCTATCACTGGAGTATGGAGCTATTATCCGAAACACTTTTTTTTATTGAAACTACTTTTCCTGCCACGAAGAGCGGGCACCTCCTGAAATAAACATAAGTGAGGGTTCGCACGAATATATTAACTCATTTCAGATGGGAAGCGAGGACAGAGGTCAAAAAGAACACTCAATCTTGAGCCATTCCTTAAACAATCTCAGGTTCAAGATGCAGCAACATGTCATGCATGATTCAACTGAGAGGAGTCAGTGAGAAAAACAATCGCGCCCACTGGCTAGGCTGAAATTCGCAAATAATAATCTTCAGGTGGGCATTGTGTGGTAGCTTGCTATTCACAAATGTGTCTATTCATCCATTTTTTATTTATTTTTTAATCCACACAAAATGTGTCAAACACAGCCGCTGAGTCCATTATCCTATTCGTGGGTGCGCAGCAGTTGTGACTCATAAAGCTTATGACCTGGGACACACTCACATCAGCCGGAATCAGCACAAGGTCGTGGCCAGTGGTGCGAGGTCATTTGGAGGCTGACAGAGACCGTTCACGCCCAGACCAATTTTGTTTTTCATGTTCTTCACTCACATTTCACAGGTTTGGTTTGGTCCTTTTGTGTAGACGTCAACCCACAGCAGGTAATAGTGAGGCTTTAAGATGCTCGATGAGTTAATGGAGCTTTTTCTCTGTCTGGGGTAACCGTCTAAATTTGATGGAAAGTTGTGTTGCTGCTTTCCCTGAACCTTTCGGTTTGATTTTCCCTCAGTATGTAATCGATGCCGCTCCCTCCAAATGTGTGTAGTGTGTTTAGTTGTCGAGTATTGGGTCTCACATGAGAGTGCTGGTAATTCATGCAAACAATATACACAATTATCCTTCGCAATCAATTAGCCTCCTCCTATCCAATTTTTACTTTTTACTCACCATTATATTTGGGTCAGTGATGTGTGTATTCATTTTACAGCAATAAACATATATCAACCAGGAAACATTGAACACATTTGTATCAACAAGCCCTGAATGTTTTGAAGGCCAGCGCTTCTGTCCCGTCCCCAGCATATGGCTGCAATTAATGACGGCAGCGTTCAAAAGCATAACATTGATTTGTATTCCGCTTGCCAAAACAAAATGAAAGTATTTAGTAATTTATTCTGGCCGGGCACTTACCTACACTTGTTATTGTCCATGGAGGCTTGTGCTCATACAGACAGGGCACGGAAGCTGCAGGGTTGACATTGAAAATCTGTGAAGGATAGAGTAACGTGCATTATCAGTGTTAAGCCTCATCCTGGACTAATTGGGTCATATTTCCCACATATGACATAACACCACACGTTCTATTGTCACTGTCATCTACAGCCGCCAGAGTCATTCTGATGTTTTCTTATGTCATGTTATGGCAGGGAGGGCGAGCGCTCAAACAATTTTCAATCACTGCACTCACAGGATGTGGAATGTGTGTTTGTCGCATCTCAAATGAATAGTACTTCTCAGGTATGAGCTCCTTCCTGTGTGAGAGTGCGTTCCTTGCATGTGTGTGTACATGCTGAGGAAGTACATGCTAGTGTTGAGTAAATAAATCATCTGAGGATGACTAGCCACCTTAAATTAGATCCCTCTGCCCACGTTCTATGGAGTATTTGTATAGTGTTGCCATGGAAACGGTTGTTTGGCTGTTGCTGCTTAGTGATGCTGCTGAGATGTCCTGTCCCTCTGTGTGAGTGCATGCTGATAGTGCTGTATATATGATGTAGAGATTACAACAGGTATATGAAAATAAGCTGCTGGAATATATTCAGTGAATTTATTTTATTTACCTTGTTTACTTACTGTGGCAATGTTTCTGTAGAGCAGTTACATGAGAGAATGGGCATGTGCACACTTGATCTGCAGAAGGTTTCATTCATCATCATAAATGTATCTCACGCAGGTTGTTTTTTTTTTTTTTACCCACCCACTTGACACTTACATACATTGTCTGGTGTTTTTTTTTTCTCAAGGCCAGTGGTTACATAATGCCTAAAGTTGATCACAAGTGGTTACAGCCTGATAAAAATTGTCTGAACTAAACCTTCACAGATTTTCATTCACATTTCAAGTAGTTTCGTACGTGCTCTCTTATCTAAATAAGCGATCAGGTAGCCTCTCGTTCGGCTCCTCCAATCAGGGACAGTTATGTAAGTGTATAGTTAAAAAATGTCCATGGCCATCCATTCATAGGGCATTGTAGTGCATGGTGAGCAAGAGTCTACTTTCAGTGCATTATGAGCCTGTGTAAGCATTGATGCCTGTAACATTAATGCCGCTGTTTGAAACCTTGAGCAGAAGTTGGATTTGCAATAACCGCAGTCCACCAAGTTTATATCAAAGTCACTTTTTATTCCGTGCCATGATTTCAGAATATTACAGCTAAACATAAAAAAGGCCCACCACATAAAAAAAAACGAAAAAAAAAAACACACGTTCATAATAAAGTGCAATGGACGTGACGTTTGAAGCATTAAGATTAACCCGAAAAAAATAAATAAAATAAAAGTAATAACCACAACCAGCTGAAACAAAACAAAGTGAACTTTTTTTAATGAAAGAGAAGATCCTCTTCTTTCTGTGGACCTCTCTCTCTCTCTCTCTCTCGCTCCCGCTCTCTCTCTCTCTCTCTTTCTTTCTTTCCAGATCAAAGTAGTCGCTGTAATCATTCCAGCTCTGTTTAATGAACATATTTCCAGTCCACCCACACTCCTATTCAGAGTTGGCCCACATCAAAGAACTTCGGAGGAACCTTGACTGTTGCTGTGATGGAGACCAGGTCTACCGTTCCCGTTATTCCAGAGCAGCCTCGGGCGAAGCTCCACAGCTCAGAGTCGGCCTTTCCTTACGGGACAGAGGCTTCCTCAGCCCCGATTACGGAGCGATGCGCCGATTGAAACATTTTTCTGGAGCCTTTTGAAAATACGTGGAGGTTTTAACTGTGTGAATCACATCAACTATAGTTCTTCATGGATCTGAGCAGACATATATATATATAAAAAAAAACATTCATTAAAACAAGATTTATTTTTCTTTTTTTACATGTCCACATTTATCTCCAGAAAGGAAATGTGAAGCAGGTACTGTTTGTCCCATACAGAAAGGAATGGATTTGTTAAAAGGAAACGTGATGGTCTCGGAGATAAAATATGAGAACATTGGGATTGTCTTTCCAAAAGAGGAAAAGCACTTACAAAATGGGAAGGGACAGAAGATATGGCTCTCATCAGGACAGGGTGGCTGTACGGTAAAAAAAACATGAAACATTTACTCAGAAGTGGCCTTGGTCACGAGCCCCCCTTGGCAGACTTTTATGTGCTTCTAAATTAATACTGATCCGATAAAATTATTCCTGCGAACCCGGTGTCGCAGTGTTTTAACACATGCCCCGCTGGATGACGGCGCTGCCTCGTCACATTGATCGCCGGCGGAGCTCAGGATTTTTCTTGAAGCGAGGAGGTTGTGGAAATCTCACACGTTTCCTGAGGAATCCGTCACGCTTAGTGCGGCCTTCCGAAATAGCAATAATGCACCGGGCTGACTGAAGTGCCAGAGGGGCAGATGGCATCTTTTCATGAATCACCTTTCCAACGCGTTCGCCACCAGATGGTCTGGGTGGCGCCGAAAACCCCACAACAGAAATTGCAAAAACCCCATTGCGTGCGGTGCTTCTGAAATGCAAAAATTGCATGTGACAGGTTTAACCTAACAGGTAAATTTAATTCACGCTTGAAACTGTCACCCCTTTTCTGCTGTTTTTTTTTATCATCAGAATTTTAATTTTGAATCGCTCGGCTCGCTGCGACAAGCCAAACGAAAACTTTATCATTTCATAAACTTCCAAAGTTGAAATATATAGTGTCTGCAGACATTGCTTACTGACACATCCTGCATCAGGAATGGAAATGGAGCCCCATTAGCATTCAGCCAGTGTTGAATATTTAGTCCACAATGTTCACTCCACTTTAAGCTGTTTTGTTCTCTGCTGGGGGACATATCTGGCTTTTTAGCAGCAGAATGCAGCACTGTGCTCAGGCAGGTAGTGGCACAGTGGTTTTATCGCAGCTCTGTTGGCTGAAAACAGCTGCCTGCTGCCTGCTGCCGGGGGAGGTAATGAGAGCTGGGAACTGAACCAAAACAGTGAGGTTACCAGCCATAAAACTCAACACTTAACTAACGGTAACTGTAAAGCCCAGCAGAGCTGAGGGGAACAGCAAATTTGGGTAATAACTCTCTGCAGGTACCTCACGTGTGACCCTTTTTTTTTTTTCCCCCAAAATGTGATCGAGTTTTAAAAGCAAACTCAAGAATAAGTGCGTCTTTGAGGGTAAAAAAGTAAAAAAAAGTCAAGTTGGTGGGCCCATAATGCTATTATTTATGTCGCCGCAACAACCCCCTTTCCTGCTCCCACATCGTCTCAGCCGCAGAAACACAAATTTAGCCAAGGACGGCTTAGTCTCAACCTTCTTTTAGCTGTCATTCTCTGCTCTCTGAGTAATTGTTTATCCCCAGGAGCGGGCGCTTCCAGAGCCTCCACATCGAGAGCAAGCGCAGCGGACGAACCGGCATGCTCTTTCTGCAGAGAGGTGCCGGCGGTGTTACGGATATTTCCGTCGCTCCCTGGAGCTGCGGTTTGGAACACCATGATACTGGCGACCTTGTGTGCCAAAAAAAAAAAAGAAAGAAAAAAAGATGCGTTCAGAACCGGCGCCCCAACCCCAACCGTGATTAAAAAGAGGGAGCACTCCGTCACTCATCACTGGATGAGTGACAGTGTCCATCGCCTCCACTTTTTTGCTCAAAGTTCTGCCACTCCGGTTTCCTTCTGTAGCAGATTGTTCCGGCTAAGAGCGTCCACAGCCAGCAGGGAGCTGCAGACCGTGATAAAAGCACCAACAGCTTGTTTTCCTGCCGCCCGGCTCTGGCTCAGCTGCTCACTGAGCAGACAGGTGACGGGAGTGAGGCCTGTTTTTGTGCACCCCAACCCCCCTCACCCCCACCCCCGGCCTTCAGCCCCTTTTACAGACATATGGGAGTGATTGGGCCCAATTATTTCTGGTTCATATTGCTCAAGTTTTCCTTCCACACCTAATTGAGTTCTCTGACGAGCCCAACAAAAAAAAAAGAGACGGATTTACCGTTTCTGACATATCCCCCTTAAAAATAAACGCTATAAGCAGCGGAAAAAAAGAGAGGAAAGAGGAAACCCCTGAGCTCAAGGAAGTCTGAAATATTGAAATTCTCACTACTTGGCAGGTGCTGTCGGGGTCAATGTCCTGGCCTTGTCCACTGTCTGTGGTCTGGTGGATCAGGGCCTATGTGCGACTACATCTCCACACAACACACAGAGAGTTGCGCAATATTTTATATATACAGTATATATATATTTTTTTTTTCGCTGAATGCTTGTGGCTAACGGCTGGTTGTATTTGTTCACTGCAGGCAAACAATTTATCCCCTGCAAGGACGCCGGGGCTCGTGAGAGGGAGGTGAAGGTGACCAGTGAGGGGTGACGCCGTGGCAGAGCTCTCATTTCCGAGGAGCCACCGGGTGAGTCCAATCTCCATAGCTACTTGAGAGCAATGCAGCTGCCATAAAAAAAAGCCAACTACCCTAGTCCTGCACTCTAATAATGACTAATAAAGATTTACTTGAAGTGCAGAAATGACTCCTTTTGTTTTTTGTGCACGTGGCAAAGGCAGCAATGCTGGTATCGCAGATTTCCTTTCATTGCCCTTCCTCATTCAAAATCGGTTTCGTGACAGGCCTCTTTTAATTAGCGCCAAAGCTTCCTAATGTTTGGATTATCCCTCCCACCTCACATCTCAGAGGAACGGCATAATCAAGCAAGTGGGTGCACACAGTGCAGGCCCAACTGCACCTCGAAGGCCCGTGCGCCAAGCATAAGGGACCTCAATAGAATAACAGTTGTCGTGGCAAGTCCATATGTCCTACAGTGGTTCATTGATGTATGTATAGAATCAGACACCAGCAGCGCTTCACATCTGGGCTCCACCCTCTGGCATGATTGGGAGGAATTTGTTTAATGAGAAAGTTGAGTTGGAGTAGTGTCTGGTTGTGTTCACTTGTTTTGCCACTTTTCTCCGCTAGTATTTGAATGTACCAATAAGGTAGGACCACGTTGCAAAAAAAGAAAGAAAATCAGACCTACACAATGTCTGTTGCTGTCCTGAAAAAAAAACGGTGAGATTGAATGAGATGTCCCCATTGAAGGAATTGCAATAGTTAATGTTGGTTCTCATATACACAGACACGGACTGCACACAATGCCAGATCTCCGGTTACACTCCGCAAAGTTCTAATCCTTTTAACGTCGCCACAGTCACAACGAGCAAGAAGACAATCGATGCAGCAGAAAAAGATGCTTCACCCTTTTTTTTTTTTAATCCATGCATTTTTCTTTCTTTACTGCTTTTCAATGTATTTGTAATGTTCTCTCTCTCTCTAAATATAGTACTTATCATTGTTTGTGGAAGAGTATGTCATCCCCATACTCCATTCAATATTTCAAAATTACTGGAAACTGCAGTGTAGATCATATATAATTCACATTTAATGCGACTACTATATTCATGTTAAATCACCCCATTGGGTAGAACAGTTCTTTTTTTTGACCAAATCCCTTGTCTTTAAAGGCTATCATTTTTAAGTTGTTTTTTGTATCGCAAATGTTTTAGCAACCTTTCAGTGTTACCAAGAGAGTCAGCAAACTCTAGGGTAGAGCTATCCGGGAGTTGCAAACTCCCCACTTCCAGCAGGATGTCGAATTGGTTAATTGCGCAAATGAAAAATAACTGCAAATATCAGTAAAAAAAAATCAGCGTGTGCAACATCCTTTAAAAAATACTTTTTTCCACAGATTGTCTCAGTTGTGCATGGACACACAATTCTCCATTAGATTCCTTCCAATAGTTTAGGTACTTAATTGACTTTGGTCACATAAGCCTGTGCAATTTGTTTGTGTCCCTGTGAGTCCATGGCTTCATTATTAAAGTGTGCATCCCTTTAATGAGTGGACCTGCACAACTACATTGACACCTTTAGACAGATGGCGTCCAATAGCGCTGCAATCTACCCGGCTGGATATTAGCAGGCGGGCTGATGACATTCATCAACACAGTCGTCGTGACCTCAGTCACGACGTTCCCAAAAATCCATGCACTCCGCTCTCACAAGTACTTTTCAGAGTTGTGAGGTGTGCTCGTGTGAGTCAGCGGGGCCCACACGCACTTCGGGGGCCGAGCCGGTGCCACTGAGTTGGCCGCCACGCACTCTCGACTAGTATAATGGAAACCAATTAACTGAGTGGATGGCTTTACCCAAAATCTTGATTTAAAATGGAGCTTTATTAAAAAAGAGTTACAATGTGGCAGCATGCTTAACCTGACTGGTGGCAGAGATATGATAAGCAAGGTAATCCCTGAGGCGAGGGGCTGATTAGCTTATCCAGTCAGAGTCACAGCCAGAGCCGAATAAAAATGGCGGCCGTCCTGGGAAAAGAAGGCAGTTATTTAAGCCCGTGGAAAATGAATATATTTACAAATTGATTTTCATGTATAACATTTAAACGCGCAACATTTGTTGTTTTTTTCGTGACATAGAAGAAAACAATTCTATGTTCATATATTATTCAGTATCCATTCATTCTGCCCTTTCAACCATTGGTTAATCTCATCCAGTGTGTGTTTATGTTCAATAGGACAGTGCAGATTTACCAGTATTGGACCAGCAGAGGTCCAGCTGGGCTGCTGGGACTTTCTTCACTGAAGTTAAGCCGCGTTCTCACTGATTAGACGAGATGTGAACGGCATCTTAATGAAACGGTGAGAAACGAATACACATGGGGGGCCGCGGCTTGAAAGATCCACTCCATCCGCATCCGCTCAAATCTGCATGTGTGTGTCTGTGTTCACCGTAACTGTGCGTCCATCTATCCGTGGCACACACACCTAGCGACCTTTGCGCGAATGCAAAGTAGTCAGCTATTGTTTAATGTATATTTATCCATAATTCATCATGTTTGTTGCTGTGAAACATGCCCTTGCGCCTCACACAGTGTGGGCTTTTATTTCATCCTTGCCAGAGCACATCAATGTCAATCAAACAGTGAATATAAAATGTAATGTAAATGAAGCTGCGGTAGCAACCTCCAGCTGGCTCGCCGGACCTGGCTGCTGAATGCTGAGTACTGTAGGTGCAGCCATCTTTTCCTCCTGCAGGCTTCCTGTTTGCCTGCTCCTTGTCACTGTTTATCTATGGATTACACCTTGTCTGCTTGTCTGCATTTCGCACTCCAATTGCTGCTTCGTCTTCTTGCTGAACAAGCATCTCTCTCTTGGTCGGGCGCTGCGGCGCAAATGAGCAAACAGCATTTTTTTTTTTTTTTTTTTTACACAAAAAAACAGGATTATACCAGAAAGGTGTTTGGGATTTCGTGCTTTTGTTTTTCCCCGAAAATGGAATTGTGTTCTCGGAAATTAGGATTATCATCCCAAAACTTCTTTTGTTTGAAGATGGAAATTGAAATGTGTGTCATGGGTTGCTCCTGCGTTCATTGTATAGATGGGTATGAGAGGGCTGGGTGGGCTTGTTTGAAGTGGCTGTGCCCCAAACCAGTAGTTCTTCAACCAGTCATGCGTTTCCCCACTAATAACCATAATGTTAAGAGTAATTAAAAATCATGGTTGAATTGAAAAGCAAACGACATGATTAGATTCTATTTTTCCCCACATGACACCTGAGGTAATTATGACTAATGTGCAACAGCATCATTCACAGCAGGTCAATTTACAGCACCACAGGAAATATTGTGAACACAAGCATGTGTTTGAAGTGTTGCATGCATGTGAAGTGTACGGTTTGAACGTGATCTAGTTTTTACGAAACAAGGTAAATGTGTAAACGGCACTAAACCAAAAAAAGAAATGGAATAATATGCGCTTATTTCATGTTCACAACGAATGTTGGGTCTCCGGCGCCTCTTCTCAACGACTTCCTGTCTCACACTATGACTCAAGTGACCCCAACAAGTCCCATGATCCTCAGGTGAGGCCCTGACTCACAAGTTTGCCTTTTTATAGCCAATTTCAGGCAGTCTATCAGGAAAGAAAATCAACAACATCCTCCCAAAGGCAAAACAGAAACTTCTTCAAAAATCCCCCGCCGTCAAATAATAGTTCACATTTTCAGAGTGACATGCCGTGACTTGATTAAACATGTACTTGACAGTTGCTGTATGTTGCCGGCACGCGCCTGGGTACGCAGGGGGCTAATTGCGGGTGAGCGTGGTGGAGTGTTGTGCGACGCCGCCTGCTGCGTTGTGAGTATTACAGGAGTATCACAAACCAGACGCCTGACGAAAGCAGCTCAGAGAGAAGCAGGTCACCGCTTTGTGTTTCTTCAGCCTGTAAAAGGCTCCTCTCCCACAGCCCGCAATTATTAGCCTGGCCCTGTTTGTTCTCAGATTCGGGCGTGGCCAGACAACATTTAAGATTTAAAATTGCCCAAAAGAGTCCCATCTCTACAACAAGCAGCCAACACGTGCAAAGATGAAGATAAGTAAGTGCTGGTCTTCTCTTGCATATTAAACGCGGAATAGAAAACGTTGAGGGGCTTTGGGGGTCCCAGTCTGGAGGCGTAAAACCTTTAATTAAATGTAACAGATACATCTACATTCCGAGATGGGAAAAGAGGAATGCTGTGCAGGGAGGTGAGACATCTGTTTATGTTGATGCCTCACATATGAGTCCAATGAAATATCCTCAGTGAAGACCTTCTTTTTCGGCCTCAAGCAAAAACATGGGTTGTAACATAACATCAATCTGTGGTGGCGGTGCGGTGGTACCGCAGGGGTTTGGGAGGCAGCTCTGGGAATACTGAAAACATATGGGTCTGTACATAGACTCTGGGGACCAAAGAGTAAATGATGTTAAATAATACTCGCATTGTTCCTAATGAGTCTTTCTATCTTTCAACGTAAATATGGCTTTCATTTGTTAGTTTAAACTTGAATTGTTTCGGGGTTTTGACATTTTTGGGGGGTTTGATAGTTTATATGGAAAATGGAAATTCACGCGTGTGTCCAAACAATGGAGGTTGAAACGACAAAATTATTTTTAAAGGAGGGGAAAACGCAATGAAGATATTGTCTACCTGTTTAGGCAGCCTGTCTTAATCCAAATTATTTCAATTGTTCTAAAATGCAGAAATATGTACATGTGGAGATGATACTTTAAATGAAGATATGAAACTATTTTACTGTACCCACTACATTGTGCATTTGGATCTCATCCTATCACAGGACTCAGAAAGAAACATTTTTCTTCTGACATTATAGGGTTCAGCATAACTTTTCACAGCGCCATTCTGACCGTGTCTTTAACGAGGGGGATGAAAAAAAAAATCTTACTTATATGACAACCCTTCATTCTCTTGACAGCAGCTATCACATTTGTGAAAATGATTGATATCTCATATTTCGGAACGGGGGCTTACACGAGCGAAGCTGCCCCAGCTGGCTCTCCGATTGTGTTGAAGAGCAGTGAAGGTGACACACTTTCCACATTCCTGCCACGACACCTGTCTCCGTAACCACTCTGTAGGCGCTGTCCCTCGGTCTCTCTTTGTCTTGTTGCCTTTGGCTTCTGGGAGTGTGTGCCCTTAATCATTGTCGAAGTGCCACATTTCACTCACCCCCAAAAAAAGATCGAAATTGTATTCACTTTAAAGCAGTGCAAATGTACCAAAATAGCCTGAGAGACTCACGTGGCTCAGTCTTCAGCCGCTGTATTTTGTGCAAGTCAGGAAGGAGCAGCGGTGCATTCACACCTCCAACCAACTCATTTGGCCCATTTTTTGCACCCCTGAATAAGAAAAAGAGGCTGATTGTGGCTTTTTGGCCACCACTGTTTGTCCTCCTGGCCAGCCAGCCTCTTCTTCCACTCTCCTGCTCCTCCTGTCACCCTCGCCAAGCTAAGCCACAGCTGTGCCACATGCCATGTCCGCTGGATGTGTGAACAAAGCTTGCGCGCGTGCGTCCGTGCGGGGGGGGGCCGTGTTGGAAACGGACCTCTTAAGTGAGTCGGGCCCGGTCAGGCGGGACGGCGGGTAATGTCTTCCCCTTTGATTCCCCGGGGAACAGAGACAGAACACGAATGGAGTCTGACTTCCTTATTTTCTGAAGGTCCTGGCAGTGACCTGTCGCCGCTGATGTTCTCGCCGCGGCCCTTTGCCGGAGAGCTGTCCAACGCTCTGTCAGCGCCACACAATGCCCCCCCCCATTCCTCCCTCCCTCACCCCCCCCCCATTGAATCCCACGGCCTGGGATTGCTGACAACTCATTCGGCCCGCTCACACCACGGCGACCCGGTGAGTAATTGGTCAATAGAAGTCTGCAGGCATCGACTTGTGTGGCTGCGTGGGCAGCCCCCCCCCCCCCCCCCGGTCAATAGAAGTCTGCAGGCATCGACTTGTGTGGCTGCGTGGGCAGCCCCCCCCCTCCCTCCCGCCCCCCACTCGACATGCTGTGGAGATACCTGGCTGCTCCGTGGAATCTCACAGAGAGTGAGGGATTAAAAAAAAAAAAAGAAGATGTCCACAGAAGAAAAAAGGCCGGCGAATAATGAATGCAACAGTAACGGCGCTGGCTTTCATCTAATCACGCTGCTGAGGGAATGTGTAGATTTTCGGAATATTATCTGTCTGCAGTGTGGCTGCCAGCAGCCTTGGTGCTTTTGGCTGAGAGCGAACAGAGTTTTGGCTACCAGTTATCACAGGGCTGCATCTCACCGAGCTGATACGGGCAGACAAATTTGGGATTTCAGATCAGGAATCTGTGATCCAGATCCAGGTCGCGATCCCGATCCAGAGAGAGAGAGAGAGGGAGCTGCGGTCTATGCTTCAGACATGATTTCACCGTGTACTCTTGACCCTGCTTGTCCGTTCTGCATTTTTTGATACACTGTAAAGTAAACATCCAAACATAATCTGATGTTTCGTTTGAATCCGAGTCCTGATTCACGGACCGGGGGCCTTGATGGTGCTGAAAGACGCGGATGTGATTCATGGCTGAAAATCGTCACAAACCGGTCGCACAGAGTTTTGAAGACATGAGATTACAGCGAGGGAAGTGTTGCTCAGGCTCCATCTTGCCAAATGTTCTGGAGAAAGTTGTGTAGTAGTTTGTGGAGATACAAGCCCACCCCCCCCCCTCCCCTTCCAAAGCCCTTTCCAACGATGTCTCAGTAATTTGTAACATCATCATTTTTGTGCTCAGTGCCGCCGGAATCCACCCGAAACGACGCTCTGCCACTTTCATTTCGACAAATGAGGAAATAAATTTGCAGATTGCATTGTCTGGAAAAAAAATTATTCGCATCTCTCAACGCTGGAGGATCCGATTCCTCACTCTGAGGTCGGTCGCAAGCGGCAGAGCCGGCGCCGGAGTGGTCGTTGTTCTCACATTTATCTTTCCAGGCTATTGACGGATGGAAATCGATCAATGGCCTTTGAGCTGCACAGTGAATGAAAGTTTGTTTTTTTTCCCCACCAAGTCAACATTAACGAGTAAAGATATGATAAACCAGCAAAGCATTCCTTTCATTCATCGTTTACTCTTCTCAAGAGTTTATTTGTGCAGCGAGCTGCCAGCTTGCCCGCGAACCAGGTCTTTGTTAAATCTTGTCCTTGCAGGTTGCTTTTAGCACCGCAATCTTTGTCCCTCAGATCTTTTTTTTTTTATGAAAAATACGTTTCATTTGTGGTAACTTGTGGAAGCTCCCTCCAGGACTGCTCTCTGCTCGCCAAGTCATGTCGGCTGTAATGGCCACCTTGACAGAAGATGGGAGTGTGACGAGGGCATTTTGCTCTCATTTCTCCAGCCTTAATTATCTCAGCGGGGTCACGGATTTCAAGACACCAACAGTTTGTTCAAACACCTTTTTTTATTTATTTATTTTTTTTAACCATCACGTGAAGGCTCTCCACTCCAATCACACAACCGGCAATCTCACTGTGAGCCATCTAGAAATCATTTGTTATTCATTTCCCTAATTTCGTTTCTTTCCTCCGTAGCCTCCAGCAAGCGTAAAAGAGGAGCTCAAAAATAATAAATTCCTGCTGAGAGGACGTGAACGTGGGGGAATTCTGCCTGCGCTGTCGGGGAGAGGGAAAGAGGGTTTGTCAGGTGTACGAGGCCATTCAGTCACTCTAGTATAGCTACAGATAAAATCAGCGAGGATTGAAAGATGTTCCGTGCTGCTGTGGGAAGATTGTAGATTTTGTAAAAAATATTCCCATCCTAATTCAAATTCGTTTTTTTTCAAATGTTGGGGTGTCGATGGCAGCATGGATCACGGAAAAGCGAAATATTTTACCTTTATTTTCAAAAACAGGGGTCTTTCAGACATTTTTCAGGCCAAGGACCCCAAACTGATGGAAAGCTGGAGCAGGGACCCCTTACTATATATATTATACAAAATTGACTTTTTTATTAAACAGGGCCTTGGTCGGATTCATGTTAATGAATATTTGAAGACATTTAAATTTGTGGGAAAAAAAATTGGTTGGATTTTATTTTATTTTTTCAAATCTTATGAAATGTCCCCGTGCCCCTGCAGTATCTCCACGGACCCCCGAGGGGTCGCGGACCTCCTGTCGAAAACCTCTGTTCTAGAAGAGTACACTCTTGTCTCTTGTCTCTGCCACCAATCCAATGTTCACGCCTGCGCTGTTTTCCTTGATCTGCTCAGGGTCACATCTATAAATCATACAAGTGATAATCCCAACATAACAACACCATCAAAATTCAAAACACACAAAACGCGGGGAACCTGCTGTAACTCACAAAAAGGGCCCGGTGGCCTCGAGCACACATTACCTCCCGAATGATAGCTAAACTCAACTGAATTTAACATTGTTCACACACACACACACAAATCCCAGACGGCGATATTTGCATTTATTTCTCTTTTTTGGAAAAGGGTAGAAATCGTTTTTTTTCTGGCCCCGAGGCTGCGGTGGAGCCTGGCAGTGACGCGGCTGCTGTCAGCGGCTTTAACAGGGTGAATGAAGTGGCGGTGTCAGGGCTGTGCTTATTTGAAACATCTAAAAAACCTTTGTGCCTTGTTCAAATCTATCAATGCCTGTGATGTAATTACATTTTAAATAGGCTCTGGTGATGAATTGAATCTCTATTTTGCTCTGCCCCTAACCAAACCTGATTAATCCATTTTTAATCAGCTGGTGGCAGGAGGTGCCTTGATGTTTCATTTAACCGAGGCTGACAGCCGAGACGGCCGTGCTTTAGTCAGACGAGTCTTCCTCAAACCTCCAGACCGCAGGTTGGAGACAAAGGAACATAAAAAAACGTGGAGGTTTGTGCGTCTGCGCAGACCTGGACACAGTCCAGGTGTCCTCAAGGTGGTGCTGTGATGGCAGCGGGACGTCCTGCCCTGCAGATGTGGATGCGTGACCTCTGCGGAGCCCCCTCCTCTCCTCACTCACTGTACGGCGTGTGCGGGTGAGCTAACAGTCAAGCTGAGGAGAAAGTGCTTCTAATAATAGATGACACACACACACACACACACACACACACACACACACACACACACACACTCATTCCCCCAGCGTCTTCCTCCTCCCAGTGGCCATGTTGTGAAGAAGAAGACTTTTTAAATAAAAGAGCCCTCTTCCTCTCTCTCTCTCTCTCTCTCTCTCTCTCTTTCTCTCTCGTGTTGCAGAACCTGGAAGCTAAGTGCGAAACAAGGCCCGATGATACGGTAGACTCAGAATATAGAAATTGTTTTTTTTCAGTATTTCTGGTTCACTGTGGTCTATATCTGCACTTTGCGACACAGTTTCAAAGGGAAAATATTCTGGTACATCTCCTAAATTTATGTAGTTACTTTACAAATTTAGATGTAGGCTTTAATAAAATATGATGCAACTGTTGCTTAGAAAGTTGAACATGGCGACGGAGGAGAACTAAATGTAAACTTTACAATTATTGTAACAGGGGGAAAGAATAAGGGCCTTTCTCAATCTTTAAAAGCTTATGGGTCATACCAGAGCGAATAAAGTTCAGCACTGCGTGAACATCCTGAAAGTCACCAAAGTCACGAATGGATTTTTTTTTGTTCTTTTTTTTTAAATAACCTGCTCCTTTGTTTTGAAAGAAATACTCTCAGGCTACTACTGTGGGTAGGCGGACAAGCTACTTAACTGGACATGCCGACATTTGCAGCTTTTTGTTGTGCACTTTAAACCATTTTACGAATGTCGTATTCATTTTGCAGAGGCTGGGGTTTTGCAAACTATCAATCGCATTCATTTAATCCAAAGGCAAAGTTCAAACATATTGATTGGGACTGTGGAATTATGCGATGAATACCCTGGTTAATCTGCAGAGTGGCCGCTTTGTTTGCTATCTGTGTATTTCACTGTGACCCCATGGGGCCTCCATGGGAGGAGAGGGCACGTGTGAGTCACGTGTGGCTGCTGATTTTTTTCAAGGACCGCTGCTGATCTGTGTGAGTTCACGAACGACTGAACAATAGTGCAAAATGACAATCGAGGAAAAGGCAGCACTTGTTTACATCGGGAAACATGAATTGTCATTATTCCGGCGAATCACATCGTTCACCTCTGCCGTGAGACAGAAGCGCGACACCGAGGGGAGCACATCTCAGGTCAGGATGACAATGTGTAATGCACCATGACTAATTGTCTGTAGCGTGTGCAATGGCAGGAGCTCAATGGAGAACAATGGAAGCATGGGAACTGTCGCAGAGGGAGGTGGGCTGTATTTACTGTAACTCCTGCACCACTGGGCGTGCTGTCTCCATCCTTGGCAGAGCTGCATAGTCTCAGTCTGAGATAGAAAAAAATAAAAATCCCATCATGTCACTGTTGAGTCACTTTTTCTTTCTTTTTTTTCTTTTTTTTCCAAATCCTCCTATTTGTTCTGTCCTATTTGTCTCCTTATTCCTCCCACTCTCCTGTTTTTCAGTTCTCACCTGTCACCCACTTGTTTTTTCCATGGTGCATTTCCTTTTTTCTTAAATTTTCTCACTTCCCACTTTCCTTTAAACAAAAAATCTAAATACAACAATATAGATGAGGTCGTCTCAATCTTTTAAAGATGAGAGGAATGTAAAAAGAAACAGCTGTTCTGCACTAGAGCTTCTGCAAAATACAACTCACAGTATAGATTCACACTTTCAACAGATTCAGAAAAAAAAACCCTAATCTGTTGGTCATCTTTTTCTATGGTGGGAGGTGGGCAGGGATCTGCTTTTCTGAATAAAATGCACAGTTTGTTCCTCAGAGATGAATACCAAAATGCATTGGAGAAGATAGAAATGCTTTATAAAACATGTGTGCAGTCAATCCGGGATAGATTTCCTAATGTGAGATCAACTGGGAGTTAAAACATTTAAAACTACATTTCCATGTACATAGCACTGATGAGATTGGATGTGTTCCTCCATTAGTCATGAGTCATTCACAGGAAAATATTTGTTCCGTAAAGATTGTTTCTTCGCTTGAAACAAATTATGACCACAATAATGAAATATCTAAACTGAATATTTATTGATTTTCTTTTTTGAATTCCATTTCGACCGTATGGAACGATGTCTTACTTCCTGAATGCAAGGAGACAGAAAACACTGGTTGTTGTCACTGTTCTCCGCCAGACCAACTAGTTACTGGTGGTAGCTTCATTTTTCCCGAACATGGGAAAAAAAACAAAAACACGAGAGCTTTATTGACCTCATACAACTCTGCCTGGCAAAGGAAATTAATCCATTTCCCCCAAATGTCAAAATACACTTTAATCATGAGAGTATCTGCGGATACGCAGCCTGATCAGATATTGTTCTTTTATTATATTTTTCTTCAATGTTCTCCAAATCCAGCCGCGTATATATATGCAGCATATCGGGTTACATTAATAAGAAGTAATCATTCATGCTTGAAGGAAAATAAAAAACCTGCATGAGAAACTTCAATCCACGTCGTTCTTTTCAATGACATCTGCGGAGAGGTGTGACATTGTGAATCTCCTGTGGTGCGGGCAGGGTTTGGAGAGAATTTAGACATTTTCGTCTCCATCTGAAGCGCCGCAGACAAACATGCACACTGACAACCGTGCCAATTGCTATGGTAGCTGGAAGAGGGAGTGGAATATTTTATGCCTGTGTTCCCAGGGACGCGTTATCTCATAATCTGTCCTAACTCATTTGGGTAATCAAAGTACCAAAGGTTAATCAATGAAGTCCCAGGAAAGCTTTGATCCTATCTTTCACGCGTTAACTTTTTAATCTTAAAAATATTTTTTCTTTGACTTTTCGGGACATTGCACTCGCAAGTGGGCTTCGACAACTTGGCTTTCAGAAATGTTGTGTTTTAAAACTTGAGGCAGCTGCATTGAACCTCGTGTGATCCATCTCTTTAGCCTGGCAAAAATGCGGGTCCATAGGAAAGAAGCTTTTTGAGAATGCTCTGTGTCAATGTTGGAAAGGCTTCAGTCCAGTGCTTAGCCAGCAGGGTCAGAGGCCAAACCGACTGAGATCTCGTATAAGCGCACGTTTGAGTTTGTTTATTCTGCTTACAGACACACTGAGGCAGACGTGTGGTCTTGAATAGTTAGAGATACACAAAGTGAATGACTGAGGTGGAAAGAACCTTCCAAGGAAACATTTTTCCACACCGATTTCACCGAGGGGCCCCTTCAGTCCAGGATTGTCTCCGCACATGCTGATGATAAAACAAGATGGCGACCCTGGCAGGACTAAGAACCAAAGCCTCTTTATTTTGCTTTGTTGCATTTGGCTGGACAACAAAAAAAGAACATTTGTCTTTATCCATGGCCGGTGTGCAGAACCAACGCCAACCACCAAACAACCGTCCTTAAAGATCCGCTTCACGTAAACAAAAATTCAGTGAGTAACAATTTCTGTTTTTTACTACACAATATGTCGCTGAAAAATGCAACTGTTCTTCAAAGAACAAGTGCTGAGAAACATGTCAACGGTCATTCAGTGTCAAAGTGAAAGGGAGCAAAACATTTTTCACTGGACGGGGAGTTGTTTCACTTCTCACAGTACAGTGACACTAGGTGTACTACAGTGAGTGTCAGGTAGAGCGTGGATATATATTTCCATTTGCATCTATATGTGTATATATATATACATATATATATATATATATATATATATATGTATATATTTCTGTCCAAACCAGCGATGTAATCTGCGGGTTGTGTTACCCAGTCCACAACATGAATTGTTGTCAAGTAAACAAGTGTGTGTGTGTGTGTGAGAGAGTGAGAGAGAGAGTGTGTGTGTGTGTGAAAGTGAAAGTGTCAGCAAGCATGCAGGGGTGTTTCAAGACACTCTGGGGGCCCAAGGCAAAATAAATAAAACAAAGCTTTTGCCAGCGCAGGTAGCATGGGGGCCCCCCCTATGAGGGGGTTCTTGATGTGTCATTGCAGTTTCTTCTACATGGCAAGACATTAAAGGGGGTTTCCGGTTGTCTTTGCTGTGGACCGAACAGCCTTCTTTGGGGGGGCCCCTTCTAGCTCGGGGCCCAAGGCATATGCCTGCTTGGCCTGCCCCGTTGCAAGCATGCAGCTGAAGTGAATGAGTTGTGAGGACACATAGTTTTTGCCGACACACTCCTGTGGAGTCGTGGTGCTCAACCAGCACATTTTCACAACCACACTCTGACAGAGACGGTGTCAGGTAGCCAAGTTTGGTGATGAGTGAGCTAATACACGAGAAGTCGAAGCCTGGTGCAGAAACTGATTTTGTGAAAGGAGCCTTGTGGCAGCTGCTGAGCCCGAGATAATAAGTCAAAAAAAAACAAAAACACACTAGGACATTGCAAAAAAAAAAACGTCGCTCACTGGCCTGCGATGAGACAACAAACAGCCTGTTTGTGTGTGTGATTACAGCTAAATTTATTATGAAGGAGAAATGACTGTCCTTGCAAACCATGTATATTTCAACGAGCGCAAAATAGAAAACAGAAGCTCTCTTAATTTCTGTTTTGGCATTTGATTTTGACTTTGTAATACCCACCAAAAAAGGAAATGAAAAACATATTTCCCATGTTGTCAAATGGAAGCCGATGTGCCCGAAGACCTAGGACACGGAATCCTTGAGCTGTTAAGAATTAACCAGCCATATACTGTAGGTACAACGACAACAACCTTACTTCGGTTGTATGAGCTGTGTGTTTAGATTAAATTACATTTCATTTGTGCTGTTGATTCTGCCAAGAGACTTGGAGAGAGGTTTGCATTTTTATTTGGAACAAAAAAAACATAACCCCTTGACAACCTGCCAATTCCCCCCCCCAATTCTCCCCCCCCCCCCCCCCCCCAAACCCTGTGAGAGCAAGAGTGCTGTGTGTACAGGTAGATTTGTTTGTGCAGGTGAACAGGATCCGCAGATTATTTTTCAAAGGTGAAACCAGCTGCTCCCGAGAGATTTTGCAACAGCGGGCCCCAAAACAAAACAGAGCGCAGACAGAGCTGGGAAGCGATCAGACCCGTACAGTAAATATTGTCCAAAGGAAAAAAGCGTGAACTTTTTTTATTCAAAAAATAAATAAAAAGACAGTTGAGAAATTAACTTTGATTCGCGTGCTGCCGAGGATCCAGATGCGAATGCTTTATTGATGATCCTAGATTTATTCAGTCAAGTCTCCTGGTAAAAAAAAAAAAAAAGATGTTGAACAAAAACAAAAGTTGTGTTTGCATCATGTCCATCAATCAGCTGTTTTACTTATCACTACCTGGGATGTGTGCATTTTCTGTGAGTGATTGAGAGCAAGCACAAATACCTCACTTCGAATATGATTATAGCTTCTTTGTGTCATTTATCATAAATCATAAAGCCTGATGACATGACACAGAGTAATAAATAGCAATATGAGGCTGACTGATCATCTCTCAGAATAGACACAGAGTCAACACACTTTCTTACCCTCTATATTAGTGTCACATAGTAATATCAGGTGATTTCTGAGCCGGGCTATAAGCCCTCTGCGTTTCAAGATACCTTTTTGATATAATATATATATATATATATAAAATATATAATATATTAAAACATTAGGAACGCCCCTGCCAGAGTAAACACACCGTGCTGTGTGACGTTTAGAGGTGTATTTACGCGTTAGTTTTAATAACGGTAATAAAAAGACAGTTTTAGAGGGGACGAGAATGAAGATGTGAAGTCCATAAAATGGAATTATACATTTATAAATGTCAGAGTTATGATGAAGTTGTACTGCAGTGTCCTGCGGCCTGTAAAGGTGCTGGTTGGTGTTGTGTGTGTTTGTGTGCGTGCGTGTGCGTGCGTGTGCGCGCGCGTGTGTGTGTGTGTGTGTGTGCGTGCGTGCGCGTGGGTGGAGGTGGTTTCTCCCATCGAACCATCCTCTGTGTTGAAAAATGAACAAATGGCCCACTGACTTCCCTCTGACATCAGAAGGCTTGCCTAGGAGAAACAGTGAGTCCAGCCATCACTTTACACAAGTTGGAGAGATATATGGCTTCAATAATTTAGTATACCCCGCCGCCCCCCCAAAAAAAGAAAAACTTGGATGGCCCGGGGTAGAAAAAGGTTCCCCACCCCTGTGTTAGACAAGGAGGATCGGATGGAGGCCTGGTGGGAGGCCTCCGCTGGTCTGGACTCAGGATGGGGTGATGGGTGTCACTTTGTAAAGTGGAAGTGTGACCCGTAGGCCCCCCGGAAATTTTAAAAAGCCAGGGATGGCTCGGAGAAATGAAATGTAACAAGCGAGTGATGGATCAACTGGTTGTTTGATTGGAGACGGAGCTGCTCCGCCAGCTCCATAAAGTCTTTCATGACTTTTTTTACAAAGTTCATTAATGGGAATATTTCAAAGACAGTGACAAATAGAAGTTCAGGAGGAGATCAAGGGGTCCTGGCGGCATCACAGGAACCCATTGCATTTTTGATGGAACAGTGGATGGCACTTGAAAAGACAACTCTCCGAGGGGCTTTCGTATCAGTTTGGTTTTAAAAAAATGAAACTTCAACTCGATTAGGTCTGAGGGACCATTCTGGGAGATGATTTGGGCGGCTTGACAGTTTATACTCCACACGCACACAGTTTTGGAGAATTGTAGAATTTTGCAATTTGCAAAAAAACTTGTAGAATATTGCAAATGTTGTCCATTATTTTCACGTTTAAAATAAAAGTAAGCTGTTTAAAAAAAAAAAAAAAAAACGATATGACAGGAAAACAAAGTGTGCTTTCTCTGCTTGAGCTTCCACAGATAAATAGGAAAAAACAACATCAATTTTGTTTGATTCCATCTCGTCTTAAAATTACCTCGGTAATTGCATTTGAAAATGATGTCGTTTTCATGTGGCCTTTCAATGAGAATACATTTTTTCTCGCAGTCAAAGATTTACTGAATGAAATCATGAGCCAAGCAAATAGATGTTGTATCTCTTTTAAAAAAGATCAAGATTCTAATCAACACAAGATTCTTTTCCTGTAACAAATTAGTGATAAAGACATATTTTTTTCCCCAACTGGAGACGTTGCCAGGCCCAGTATTGATGATATTTTTATTTTTTTTTTACTTCACATTTAAACCAGTGAATTTAAAGAAGTACTACTTTTATAGAACACTTGATTAAATCAAAAAAACAAAAAAAACATTAATATTAATTGCCAACCCTCTAAACGCCGCTACCAGTTTTACAATTATTAGAAATGAATAGTGTACCCTTATATAGACTGCAGGTTCTTACCCTAACTGCCCTTCCAAAAATATGCAGTATTTACCCTGCTTGGACATTTTCTTGTTTTATTGATTGAAAACATTGAGTCAAAGTAAATTTAATGTGTCTTTGGACACCAGTCGATGGATGATGGAGACCCTTTTAATGTCAAAGGGATTGCAGATCTTTAAGTGATCCATAGAAAATGCACATTTGCATTAAAATTTGCTTTTTCCCAAGTCAGTATGAAGATGTTCCACTGGCAGCAATTCCAGCCTCATGTCTGAGTGAGCGGATCTCGATCCAATAATATAATTAACGTTGCACAACTGGACATTCCACCTTTGCCCCCCTTTCCTTCCCCCTCAACCATGTTTTTTCAGTCTCCTTTCGTTGGAGTTGCTTTTGTTTCAGCAACCGCTGGCCCCACCAGTCCAAAATAGGACATTACTACTCATGGCTTGACATCTATTGACTGCACATACCAGACATTTCTATTTAAGTCCAATTATCTAACTACGCAATTTCCCAAAACTATGTGCGCCAGATGTGACCTAAAGAAAACATATGCAAACACCTATTTGTATTGAATGTTCCATCTCTCTATGAGCACTTTTATTGATATTAAGTCATCAGTCTTAGACGATTATTTCTTGTAACTATATGGTTATTCCAGTTGTAATTTGCGTAAAAATGCGTTTAAATGAATGCTATAACATTGTATCTTATCATGCACATTTTGCCCGCTGTAATCTGAGTGGACTGGATGCCGCTTGTGCAGGTGTCAGTATGACTGTAGCCGGTGGGAGGGACTTGATGCCCCCAACTTCTCGCTCGGTGTCTGGGCTCTCCAGCCAGTCGTCCTGGTCCTGTTGGAGGGAGAGACTCGTCGACGCACGGCTCAGTGTTCCGGGGGGAAATACCATGTCTCTGAGGCTGAACACACCACCGCAGCCTCGCCTTATCCCGCTCTCTGCTTTTTGATTTCCGTTTCTTTTCTCTCTCTTTTTTTGATTTTATTTTATTGCGTCTTTTTTTTTCCCTTTCTCCTCCCCCCTTTCCTCCACCTCCTCCTCCTCCCCCTCCTCCTCCCTTCCTTTTCACCCAGTCTCTGACGCGCAAGGACACTACAGCATCCATCCACGGCACAGCCGCTCACATAGAGCATCCTCTGTGCGGACGCACCGGCATCCTCCTCCTCTCGTTTTCCTCCCTTTCCTCCCACTCTTCCTTCTCTCCTTGTGCTGCTCTATAACGCAGAGGACATCGGGACCTTCTTCTCTCCCAACCCCCCCACCCCAATTTACCCGGAGACATGGATCTATGGTTTCACTCGATCCGGATTTGCTGGTGGAGGGTTTTGTTCCTGATGAGTGTTTTCCAGGACTATCTGAGCTCCATGCTGGACTGCCCGCCGACCTGCAGCTGCTCTCAGACAGAGATCTATTGCAATAAGTCGGACAGCGGCAGGTTTTTCCCCCTGCTCGCCCAGCAGGACATCGGGAACAATGGCACCGGTGTTGACATAGCAGAGTTATTCAAAAACATCACCTCCATGTAAGTAGATGCGGATTGTGCGCCGTGCCTTTCTGAATCATTAATTGATCGCAGCCTCAGTGAGGCGTCTGAAGGTGGCTGTTGCTTCCCCCCCCCCCCCCCCCCCCTCTCTCTCTCTGCACTGATCGGACTTGTTGGCTGCTTATTCATTTTTATTTTTACTTCTAGCGTGATGATAAAAAAATATATATATACACATCTTTAATAGGCTAGTGGGTGTCGTGTGGAGGGTAAAATGCGCCCCCCTCTTTCTCCTCTGCACGATCAGAAAAAAAAAAATCCGTGGCAACTACTTGATCTCGAACCTTTAGTGGTGGATATATATGTTTTTCTCTCTCTCTATCTATCTCTCTTTCTGAGTGTGTGTGTGTCTATAAAGTTGCTCCTCCGCAGCGGCACCGCAGGCCTAAAGCTAAATGACAGAAGGACGTTGCGGAGAACGCTCGCATCACCCATTCACTTAATTCCCATCCTGCTCCGGCAGATTGCGCTAAATGAACCAGAAATAAATGGCGCAGTCAGGTCAACCAGTTCCATTTCCTCCCGCATCCACCGAGAAGCCCACAAACTTTATTAGATCCGGAGGTTGCGGACGGCTCTGGAGGAGGATGCTGATGCTGGGAACGTCACTTGTGGCGCTCTTTCCTTTTTTTCCTGCCCTATACAGAGAGGAACACGTAGTCGGGCTGAACTGGGGTTCCAGGGTGCTCATGAAGTGTTTCCTTTAAAAAGACGAGCTGTGATGACGGCAGAGTCTCCAAAACCCCCACACCCACCCACCCCCAGAAGTACATTCTCATTCTGCATCCTCTCCTCTCCATCCCTCATTCGCCCTCCCTCCCTCCCCTACCCTCTCTTTCTTTCCCTGGCATCGATCCCTGCTGTCAACATCAAAGCTTACTTTCTTGAAAAGTCAGGGAGAGAGAGCGAGAGAGAGAGAGAGAAGGAATGGAACACAAAAAACGGATCGCAGGCCTTAAAATATCTGCTATCGATGAGGCTGATTTGCATCCCCCCCCCCCCCCACCGGCGCGCTGGGATTCAGCACACGGCCTCCTCACCCACAAAGGACTTTTCCTTTTCCATCACTTCTGGTATCCCTCCCGTTCACCCTTCCATCCGTCTGAGGGGAGACATCAACTTATTTTGTGCCACGGTCCATCGCCTCCCTGTGCCACTAGAGGGTAGCCTGGTACCCTCTATGCACCGGGAACCAAGTGCCCTTTACCGCACTGGAGTCTTCTACGTGACTGTTTTATCCGAGAGGCTTTCTTTGTTAAAATCCGGCACTGAATGAGGCCCCGTTTAAATCTCAGCAAACGGAAAAGCAGAGGACGCTAAAGAGATGAAGGGTCAGAGGTCAGGGCGCACTGTCAGTGATTGGTGTGACCCCAGACTCACCCCGGGAGGAAGGCTCTGGTCACGCTCCTCTCATTTATCTCCTGTCTCATCCACCGGGATGATAATCGCGCTCGTGTATTTTTCACTCTCCACACGTTAGGATTGATTTTAATAACCGACGTAAAGTAAGCCGAGTTTTGCTTTTTCGCCTTTGAGAAGCCCCAATGCTATTCACCCAGGACTAATTGTGCATTTCATGGTCCCTGGCCAGCAGGCTGCTTGTTTTTCTAGCTGTTCAGCACAGACAGCGACCTCCACCCACCAACACCACCACCACCCAGTGACAGCTCATCACAGACTCCACCACACAGCGTCTCATTGGCTGACATGTCTGAGAGGAAGTTAACACACACAGATCACTGGTTTGTGTTCAATCTTGGCGTGGCCAACGCTCGGTCACGTCACTACAAATTAATTAGCATAAACGTGGTACATATTTGACTTGGATTAGGACAATAACCAAACAAACTCCCGCCATATCTGTAAATATCGATTGTGCGAGCCGAAACGTGAAAACAAGTCCCATAAACACGGAAGGTCAACTGCCTGATTAATTTGCACTGTGCTAATTTATTATCTTACCGGTAAATAATCTCTTAAAAAGGTGATACCGAGCAGTCAGCGAGTGAGGCCACACGCCGCGCAAGTTGTGCGTGGCCCTGCATCTCTTTGGAAGGTGTTAGATATTCGTGCATTTTGCGTAACAACTTGGCAGTGCCTCTCATCACGGGGGGAAACGGGGAGAGATGGAGCCAATGTCTGAAGATGGGAAAGTAGAGCGAGAGCTGCTCGCAGGGTGGGAAGGGGAGGGTCGGCACAGCCCAAGCAAACCAGCCAAGTCCAGATAATAGTTCTCCATTTCTCTCATGTTGGAGAGTCATCACAAGAGGCATCTGCGTTTGAAGTGGATAAGATAAGGCCAACTTGAAAGAACGAGAAAGAAAAAAAATCTTCGGTGAGAGCAGCTGGAGCGTTTGACAGGCTTGTGTGAGAGTGCGGCTCTGACCGCAGGTGCGTGTTTTCTTTGCGGAGCCCAATCAGCGCTTCCACCTCTGGCGTTGGCGTGAGGCTCGGCCTCATTTTCTTGTCCTTTTCTTGAACTGCCGAGTGCCCCGATTTCGTAAGCAGAGGCTGAAGTATCGCACCAGTCTGTGCTGCTGCCATCACTGTGGCGTCTGTTGCCCCCGAAAGGTTATCCTAGGGGGAAGAAAATCACGCCTTCATTTCCTCCACCTCATCCCCTCACGCCTCCGTCCAAATGTTGCATATAATTCATTTTGTCGGAGATGATAAGCGTCCGAGTGCAGTAGCTATATTTCTAAACATGCAGCAGCAGTCGGTCTGTGCCTTTGCTTTGAGTCCTGTGGAAACATTACAGTAAACCAAGTCAATATACATGAAAAATGCCACCTTCATCTACTAAGCATTGACCAAATGTTTGGCAGGATCAGCATTTTTGAAAGATTACTATGTTTCCTGTTCTTGTTGCTAGAATAGGCAGATTGTGTTGGTCATGTAAACATGATGACATTTTACCCACAATTCTCCCTGAAAGCTTCTATAATCGTAGTGACATTATGGCTCCGTAATCACTGCATTGTAATGCATACCTTGGTTGGTTGTATCTATGGATTCCTTTGTTAGGGTATTGTAGTCATCAAATCATTATTATTTATTAGTTAAATAGTAAGTAGTTCCTTCAGAATCTATTAAATATGTACATATTTTTGATTTCGGGACATTGACTCCGCTAGACACAAGATGACTGGTTTTCCACATCACATTCTGTAAGTTGCATGTCATGCAATTATTGGCTGTCTGGTTCTGGGGTGACAAAATGATCACACTGACAAAATCGACACTTGTTAAAGTCACATCGCAGAGGAGAACGTACACAATTTGTGGCCCTTGGTGAATGAAAAGCATCATTCGTGCGTCGTGTGTGTCCTGCGTCAAACGGACCAATGTTTGTTCGTTGACACCCATGTAAATGCATGAAAATGAATGAATGCCCCAAAGGCACCGTGAAGTCCCAATTCATCAGCAATCCTGTACTTTTTTTATTAATTTGTGATCACAATAAATATTATTATTACTATTGCTCTTTCTTTGGCGAGTAATTGTAGGGCCCAGAGTCCTCTCTAAAAGTGAATGTAAAAAAAAAAGAAGTCCTCCATTTGCCTCTGAAAGGAGAATGTTCTTCCAAAAGTATCCCAGTTTTGGCTTCTTTCATGCCAACTCTTCCTTCAATCTCAGAGATGTAAAAAAAAAAGCCATCTGTTTATCTGCAAACAAACAGAGCTCCACTCTCTAAAATGGTTTACTGTTTATCTACTTAGCACAAATATGGCTTCAAGTTTATCATTTTAATATCCTTAAAATCTTGATGATCCGCTCTGCTAAAAAAAAAAAATGGTTCCTTCCAATTTCCAAGGACTAAGAGCTACCCTTTAAAAGTCATCCTCATATTCTATTTATCCTGATGAATCTTTTGCCTTACAGACAGCCTCCATTTTGAATGTTAGAAGCCACACTTCGGCATAAAACTAAACCAGGGTGAGATTTTATCTCGGAAGCAAAGACAACCTTTAAGAAGGAGCTCGCCTTCATCTTTGACTTTCATGGGGAGAGAGGGAGAAAAGAAATCCAGTTGTTTTATGGCTTGAAATTAGATCATAGGATGTGGTGTGTGAAAAAAGAAATCAAAGCTGTCACAACCATCCATCCATTGAATGCATTATATACAGAAAACCTCACTCCCTCTATCACATTCATTATTTACCCCCCCAAAAAATGGTGGGTTAGTGTGAGTTACACAGCTAACTTAAATAGATTTTCTCAATTTTTTTATTTGAAGGCACCACAGCATTGGTGGGAAATATTGATCTTTGAACTCCTTCCACTACAAATCGTACATGAAACCTGCCAGCTCGCTGATGCTGCCAATGAAACCGGTTTCACACAGGCATGTTTCCAAGGTGTGTTTGGGTGACTTGTGTGGGCTTAAAATGTCCCATGGTTCAGACACGGAAGAGAACTCTGTTACGTAAGTGCAGCATTTACGCTACCCCTTTAAACTCCTGTGCAGCCCACACAACGTGGCCTGTGTGTGCATGTGCGTGTGACCATGGCCAGTAAAATCTTAAACTCTAAATATCTGCTATACACTGAAGCTCTCGCGTAAGTTCTTCTGAATGGGAATATATAGGCGAGCTTTAACAGTTTTTTTCGCAGAATCTGTTGTCACAAGTGGAGTATTTCCTGTTCAACTGAGAGTCTTTGCCAAAGTGCCAGAGTGCCAGTTGAACCCACAACGAGGAAGGTGTTGCTCAGGTTTGGATTTACCTTTAAGGGCCACTCCGGCTTTACTGCTCTTCTTAATACATTGTGGAGTGGTTGAAGCTAAGCAGCGCAGTCCGAAATAATTCCAAAAAAAGGCTGAAACCCACAATTCTCCTAATTATCTTCAGTTTCGTAGTTTAGTGGAGCATCCGAGAACAATAATTGTCTTCTACACACACACACACACACACACCTTTAAGAATTCAAGAGTGTAAAGCTGCAGACGATGTTGGGCAAATGTCCCATCTTTATTTTTGACTTCTGAGTCACAGTGTGACGAGTAAAAGCGCCTGTAGTCAGGACTATATGTTCAAGTAAAGGCATAGGATTGACAGATACATTTATCCAATTCTATGAAATATAGCGTTTGCTTCAGTCATTTTTTGACTCTGATTAAAAAGCATTCATTATCTCTAAGCATGGAAGTGCTGGTTTTACTGGGACTTACTGGAAATATAAAGGATAAGGGCGGCGCCAGGACTAGAATAAAGTGACATTCTATAGTCCACAACCGACCATCAAGACATTTGTAGAATAAAATGTGTTTTTTCCTTGGGGATAATGCATCTGCTGACAGACTGTGTGAATCTCGGATTTTTCAGAGTAGTGATATGATTATTTTCTTTTGCAAGGTTCTCCAGGCCCAGGGTTATGACCCCCCCCCCCCCCCATCTCCCCCTCCTAATGTGGGCTGTTAGATGCGATTTGGAGTGGTTCGGCCCTTCTGCATCCACGTGAACTAAAACATCCTCTGGCGTATTTATTTATCTCCCGACTCGACACCTCCTCCTGTTCCGTATCCCTCGCTCACTCTTTGTTCTCTCCTTTGCTGTGTGGAGTTTTGATGTCTGGCTTTCTGATGTCAGTCTCACCTGTATCTGTTTGTCATCTGGATTTATTTTTCTTTGTCACCTTGATGTTTCTCTTTGCCTTTTACTGAGTTTTTTTTTTATTATTATTATTCTTTAGGGGAGAGGTTTTTACAAGCCCGTGGGGGGTTCTTTGTGTGATCTGCACTGTTTGAGAAAAAGTCGCAAATAAATTATTCCTAAACCTCGCTTACCCTCTGTTTGGAGGGTGAAGAAAATAGCTCAGAGTTGTACACTTACCTGACATCAGACTTGAATATCAGTTTCATATCAAAGCAGATGTGTGAGCACCAAAAAAAAAATCGTCTCACATTCTCATTCTTACGGCTCTTTTGCTACAGAGGTCACTTTACTACCTTTTTCAACAGGGCTGGGTAACAGTTGAATACTTTTTTTCCTTCTCCATAAATTCCAAAAAAAGAAATTTCACATTTTGATACTTTGATACATTTTGATAAAAATATGAACATGTTATGTCCTCTAACCTCCTTTTTTTAAATCCATTTCACCAAAACGTATAAATTCTTCATTCATTTTCCACCAAAGAAAATAATGTGAAAAATGTGGATTTGGAAAGAGAGTCATAATCTGACAAGAGGCACCTTTGGCTATTTGATGCTTTTCCATACTAATGACACCGTACCAAAAATATGCTGAAGTTTGATAACCAGTCGTTCTATTTAGACTTTTAAATTGGTTTGGCAAGGGGCTGCGGGATATTAGATACGCAGAGCTAGAACTACAGTGGCTCCAGTTCAGGCCCACACGGGAACTTTGTTATATAAGAATGATATTCAGATTTACTCGGCCCGTCTTGGACTGTGAATGAACTTGACAACAAAGCGCCCTTGCTAATTGGATGCAGTCCGTCCGTCCGCCGCAAATCGGCGTCATCAGGACTCATGTCATTTTACCGCCCAGGATGGAGTCGCTAACACGTGTAGTGCCAGTTGGTCCTCACCATACGGAGTCCCGGCTGCCTCTGCATTGCCAGGCTCACCTCGGGCGCTGCGCGCCGGGCTCCTCTGTTGTAAGCATATCATCAAGTTTGCATGAGCCTGTCTTTGTGGAAAGTAGGTCACGGCTGCCATCTGAGAATTGCACGGAGAGAGCGGGCGTTTTTTTTTTTTTTTTTCAGATCCCTCCACATGCAGGCAATGCGAGCGAGAAGTCTCGGCCACGTGAGTGACCCCGGGCTCTCTCTCACGCCCCCACTGCAACGGCTCCCGCATCTGCGGGCGCCGCCTCGCGCCGTAAAAGTTGCATACTAATGAGCCACCTCCCACTCTCTCTCTCTCACTCCCGCACTCGCTCGCTCCCCTTTAACAATCAAGAGATGTATTGAGGAGGATCGACGGGTGAAGAAGAAATACTGAAGGCGCTGCTGTTTCAGCCAGGCTTCGAAAAATAAAATAAAAAAAAAAGACTTTAAAGCCCTGCAGCAGCATTCCAGAGGCTTTCTGTTGACATGTATTTGAGCTTCTGCTTTTCTACAGCAGAATAGGAGTCGGTGTCGCTACTGTGTGCAACAGTTCATTCGGTCGCATTTGTGCGTTTGAAGGGAGCAGAGGAAGTCACGTATCTTCCCTATTTAAAATGCAAATGTGTGGTGGAATAAAAAAAAATAAAAAAATAGACCAGAACTCTTGTTTAGAGTCAATCAGTTAACATATCTTTACATGCTTTGCCCTTTGATTGATCATTTTAGTTTGAATTCAAATGTGCCGTGTTTGACAATTATCAAGTACCTGCTGCTGCCTGAGATATGTACAGGACAGACATTTTCACGCCGAATCAGGGAGCCTGAGCTTTACTGACGGCTTATTACGGTTAATCATGTTTATACCTGGTATCTGCAGGCTTAGTGAAGACCCACTGAAAGCACCATTATAGCTAAATCCTTCTTCTGCATGATACTGATGGATGATTCATGCAGTGAGGTGTCTGTACAGTGGAGCCTTGGAAACTATTTTTTCTTTCGTTCTCTCTCGCTTTTTCCGAAAACACACGTGCGCACAAAAAACACACACACACAGACTCAGATTGCTGATTTCCTCGGCGATAACCTCCCCCCAGGCGACGGGACGTGTTTGACCCTCATCACCCCCCCACACACATGCACGTGCACCCCCTCCTTACTTTCCCGGCCCCTGTTAAAGCTCCTGCTTATTATTCATGTGGGATGTTTTGTGTTTTCCCAAAAAAAAACATCAATTATCATGTATTATCAAGTAGGATGAGTCACCCCCCTGTCCTCCATGTCAGTGATGTCTGCCAGAGCCGTGTGAATAATGCACCTCCCTCTCTCTCTCTCTCTCTCTCTCTCCCTCTCTCTCTCTCTCTCAGTCCTTGCTGAGCTTCAGCCATGTTCTCCTCTGCGGCGCGCATGTTAATAGAGACGATTCTGCGGTTTAGAAATAAAAGAAATATTACTTTTAACCCTTGAGACGTTTATAGTTCATTTCTTGCATTTTCTATTCACGTGCAGCCATTGTATGGTTTGCAACTGCCTGCATTAGACCCTCGCTTCAACATGTTTCTGCGAGACCTCACGTGGCTTCTGTTTGGGGTCATATGAGGCCTGGAGCCATTTCTGATTTTACAATGTCTAAGGCCACAGCCATTTGCTAAGATCCTCAAAATATAAAACTGAAAAATGAGCTGCTCTGTATTTTTGGAATTTCCATTCCCTGACATTGCTCAGTTTGGAGCAGTGAGGCGTTCATCCATACATCTGCATAAACGCGCCGATGTTTGGTTGGTAAACACTGGTAATGGATTAATGGCTTTAAAATCCTGGCTGTATAGCTTTGTCCGTCAGCATCCACAGCAGTGAAGAGTGAACGAAGCATTGCAGCACAAACGTACCTTCATATTTCCCGGAAAGCAGATTGAAATGTTTATTTCAGCCCTGAATACGATAACCCCTTCTACTTATTGTCAAGATAAGATAAGAAAATCCTTTGTTGTCCCACAGTGGGGAAATGTGCGTCGTTGCAGCAGCACAGGTAGAGAGTATACAGACATAAATAGAAAAAGGACAGAATAAAATAAACTATAGCTGTTCAAAAGCAGAAATATACAGTACAGAAGATACAATATGTACAATGACTTAAGTATATGCAATTGAAATGTTCATTACCTAATGAATAATCATAAAAGGAATCTAAATTAACATTGTGGAGAGAAATAATGCTATATGCAGTTTTACATTTACAGTGTGATTCAAATAATGAATATTGAAACCTAGAATAAACAATAATAAATGCAATAGCATTACCGCTATGGCCTCTGATATCTGTATTTTCCCTGCTCCGTGTGACCATCGGTGCGTATGGTGCTGCTACATCGGAGACACGGCGGCCCACTCGGCTCTCTGAGGACAGGAGCACCGGGAGGGTTTTTTTAGGGACCCTGACAGAGCTTTGTGTGGAGGCAGATGAGAACACATTAAAAGTAAATGGTCCACTGGGACTCGGGCTCTTCTCCCTGCCGGCTCCCTGTTGGTGCATCGACCTCGCCGCTCCACTCAGAATATCACAGTTATCTTCATCTTCCTTCACTGGCTAAAAATGTCATCTTTAAAAAAAAAAGATAGACCAGATATTCGGGGCTTTACAGTCTGAGAATTTTGGTGAGTTGTGTCAGATTTGGCTGTTCGATTCAAATATTCATTTTTTTCATACAGAATAGCAAACTACGTTTTACTGAACAGGGTTTGGTGCGATGTTCAGGGTGACAGTGACATCCATGTGAATAGCAAAGAAACCATTTTATCCCTCCCAGCTCATGCGTGCCAACTACGCTAATGACGGATTTGGAAATGTGGGACCAGGGCTTGGCTCCACGAGGCCCTTTCTTCCTCCAGACAGCTGCCTCCGTCTCACTCAGACTGACCCCGGGTCCAAAAAAGTATCAGAGCTTTTCCTAGATTTAATTAAAGTTAAATAAGCGTATAGTTGAGGCTGTCGAGGACAACACACCATGTCGAATCATGCAGGCCTTTTTTTTTCTGGAGGACTGAGGCATACAAATATTTTTTTGTGGGTGGTATTCAGGCTGACAAACTATCTGTGGCTTGTAGCTGATGGCCATGGACCTTGAACACACGTGTGTAGCCTGTTGTGTTACTATGACCACCACATTTTATGATTTTTTTTTTTACTTCTGTCGGGTGTTGATACTTTTGAAAGTGCATCTTATAAATAACACAAGAGTTGTTTTAGTTTGTTTATTTTAAGATGAGATGTTTTTTGAAAATGAACAGGAAAAAACAGGGGATGGAGTGTCGTTCAGGGAGCCAGAGCTTTGAAATGTGCACTTTGTTATTTGCTGTTCTTATTGTTTGGGTTTGTAATCTGGGAATTACAGTCGTGCGGCTGAATACAGAAAATACGAAGTGCATTGTGAAAATTAGGCGTTGCATTGTTGATGAAGCTGTGTGGACACGTTGTTGTGGCTGTGCTGGTGGGTGCGTCAAAAAATCCCATGGAGCGTTAGTTTTAACAGCCGGGATCAGATCACCATCAATTTTTAGCATTCATTTGCATACATTTGTGGAAGAAATGCATAGTGACTGTGATCTAAAGAAAATGACCATCAAATATTCCAAGTGCGTCGTTTTACATCTCTGTCCGTCTCACCCAAACGTAGGACGAAGTCTTGACCTTCTGCAGCTGTGACACAGGAGATTTCGGAAAGTTTCATCATCCCATATTTCATTCACTTCATGAGACACTGCGGTCGGTTTATAATGTATTCAAAACACCAGATCCTCTGCGTTATACGACCCCAGTGTCAACAGTGTCAACAAGGCTAAACAACAACAAGCACCACGTATGCATACATCCTAGCTGGACCGGTGGACACCTTGGGGAATCAAAATAATTTGGTTCTGCGGCTAAATTATCCTCCACGAGGAAAAAAACAAAACAAAAACGCTATCTCTACGTTGACACGGCTTTGATGGAGGAACTGGCTGACACGTCAGTCAAGAGAAGTGACTCGCGGCGGCAGCTGTCTACGTTTGACACTGTGAACTCTGGAGGCTTCTTATTTCCAGAGGAAGCCGTCACCTGTCATGCATCACTAATGTGTTTATTGTTGCGCAAAAGATCAACTTGTTCCCCTTTGGTTATTTTAGAGAGGAGACACTTGTGAGTGTCAGGGATTGAGTGTGTGGTGCAATTCAGATTTGTTTTTGGTGTGACGCTGAAGTCCGCTGTTTTGGGTTCTCATGCTTTGTTTTTCCCCTATATTACTATTCCACTTTGGAATTTGTGAATGCACAGACGGCCCCGGGGCACAGACATGATAAAAAAGACCCCCCATCCACCGTAAAGGCAACAACACAATCCATAGTTGTTTCATTTTGTCATTGCTGTCACTTGGCGTCTTGGCGTGATCGTTTTGTGTGTGTCTTTGTAAGTGCCTTGTATGATAGGTTTACAGTCCGTATATATTATTATTTTGTGTCCCCGTGCATATATGTTAATATTATTAGTTATGGTATGTTCAGGCTTTCTTTCTGGACATATTAAGACTGGGCTCATGGAGCTTTATTTTGAACGACCAGGCATTAGTGTAGTGTTTAGCATCTTTATTGGAGATGTAGCAACCTAAACGGAGGCATGAAAATGACTGGCAAACAAATCAATTATTCAAAAATCTCTATCTTTCCTCAGTGCCATCTTTTCTACTGGAGGTAATTGCCTGACTCTGTAGACACATGCGAGGACTAGATGTTATTGCGTTTCACATCTCAGTCAGAAAACACAGCGAATTCGAAAGGAATTGAACACGAACCATCTTGGACCCCTTTCCCCTTCATGTTTGGCAAAATCTCAGAACCCTGATGTTTATTGATTTTCCCAGAGAGATAGAAAGGTAGCGGTGTAGCCCCTTTTTTTCCGGCCCGGCTGCATTGTGTTTTAATGAAAGGATTCTTCTGCCAAACACTGACAGTGTCAGCCGTGGTCCACCTTTCTGAATTATTATTAGGACCGCACCAGCACTTGCACCGTGCCAGAATTTAAGTGCTCGTGATTGTTAAGACACTTCTAAGAGATGTGCTACCCTTGGCTGCCTTCACACCTCCGCTAAATGGAATGTGTGTCTGCTCTTTGAATAATCCCAGTGTTTCAAAATGTCTGAATGACCTGAAGGCATTTTGCTTTAAATAGAGATGGGCGTATATTTGAATTAGAAATAGAATTAGAAAACGAGAAAAGCACAGATATGGTCGGGTGTCTATAATAGAATTGTTATCGTTTCACCGTTACAATAGATGTTGAGGACTGTATTTCATACCGGACTAGTTTCAAAGCAGGGAAACATCATATTTAATCTTTTGATTGTATTCCCAATTCATGTTTACACCAGGGTGTCTTTTTAATATTTTGATGTTGTGGCTGGCCAAGTTTGGTGCAAATTCGATCTGCTGAAATTAATGCAGATTCATGTAAAAACACAACTTAGCTGAGGGGGTAATGACAGCAGTTGTCGTAATGGTTATTTGAATGAAAACAACTGAAATGGTTATGAGGATAAAAATGGGATAAGCAATCATCAGCATAATTATCTCCTAATAGGGTTAGACGCTTCCACCGGGCATAGAACCAGCAGTAGGGGCAGAGGTCAAGCTGGCTCCAGGTAGGCCCTCCTGCAGCATATTGAGATACATGATGCATCTACCCACGTGCACACGCCATCAAAAACAGGATCCACTGATATATCCTCCCGGGGAAAATTGCTCCCATTTCTTCAGGTACTTTAATGTTTGCCATTGTTGTCCTTTCTCTCATCCACTGAGTGCGAAGATAGCTTTTAAAGTCTGACGTATGAAGCATTTAGCGTGTAATCGCAGCATTCCTCTGGCGGAACAGGTGGAGGTAAAAAAATAAAAATAAATTAAATATCACCCCAGTTGAGAAACATGTGGTTACTGTTCACTATCATTTGTAATTTAGACACCTGTAAAACTGCCCCTTGTTCAGCCTGGAAAATATGGCCTGGAAGCCCCTCAGATTTAAACCTCGTTGAGGTGAAGCATTAAATAAATCAAACCTTTGAACAAAACGGTGTGTTGAGAGGGTGATCGTGTTATTTTTTGTCTGGCCTCCCCAACCTCGGCGTATTTCACCCCTGGAAACAGGAACTCCTTCACCTGCTATCAGACCGGTTTGCCTGTGACTGTGTTCCAGCAATAATGGCATTCTGTTATTATTACACTTGGCTAAATATCATCAGGGCTAAATCTAAATCCAGCTGTGCGCCCGGTTCCTAGGCTGCAGGTGTAAATTCCTCCTGTCAGAGCCCTTCATCGACACGGGAATGCTAATTTATCTGGAGCTCTAATTAGCACCAGGACTCAGGTGGAGAAGTGTCACACACACACACACACACACACACGTGATACAGCTTAACCTTTTCGCTTTGATTTCCCTCCAGACTAATTCCCGGTATTTACGGGAAACAGTTTTGTTTTCGTGTGTGGATCTGTGCCCCCGCCCTGTGTCTTATGGCGCCTTATCGTTTCGGAACTTGTGCACTTCACTCACAGCAGGACCACAATCTGTCTGTCCTTGGGGATTCATTGAACTTGTTCACCTCCATCATTTAAAAAAAAAAAACAACTCTTCCGACATCTTTCTTCCAAGATAATGACATCATCATCCTCCACTCAGTCCTCGTGGTCTCACACGGCGAACATTGAAAAATACGATGACAAAATAAGTTGTGCGAGGTGATCGTTGGGTTTTAAGCACAGTACACTGAGAGGAATGCAGTTTTCCTTCAAAGGTAAAAAAAAGATTAGTTTTTGTGTCAATATCAGAAACCGCTCAGACACCTTTTATATATTGATTCTGATGTTCTGAAAATAGTTTGCGCAATGATACAAAATGCAGCTTCACAACTTTGTTGCCCTCCATGCAACAAAGCAAGCCAGGGTGTCCTTGCCAACAATAATAATATAATGAAATCATTCTATAATTCAAAGCATGCCTTTCAGCAAGTATCAAACTCTTTCCAATTCAAATGTTCCCTTTTTAATTCTCACTCACAGACCAAACAACTTCAGCTTTACATTATAATTTGATTTGCTTTCAATTAAATTGCAAAATGATACCTGTTCTTTTTTACCCTTCTTTTCTCACCTTATCGTTTCTCACGACCTTAGGTTTCTCGACGCCCGTCCCTCTGCCCCTCTCCTGATCCTATTTGAATCCACTTCCTTTTGTCCCCTCCTCACTCCGTCCCAATCTGGCTCCCTCATCAGATCCATAAACTCAGCCCCGGCCGCACACTTCTCCGATCAATTCAAACTCACTTATGGCCTCGTGTCTCAGATGCGACCCCCTCCTACTCCAATACCGAGGATTCAGTTGCTCTCGTTACTTCCTCCTGTCGTGACACCCTGAACCGCGCAGCTCCCCCTTCGGTTCAATCTGCCCAAAACAAACCCCTCGGCTCAGTGAATCCACATGTGCCCTTAGACAAGCTCTTGAGAGCGACGTCTTCTTTTATCTTCTTAATTTTGCCTTTGATTCTGTCTGACTTTATCTCACCTCACTGTCAGCGTAATTGCTATTATTGAATCGAACCCGTTCAATTGTGTTCCTTTGCCGTGACTGTTTAATATTATGTCATATTAATAAATCTGACTTGAGTGACTCGACAGCAAAGGGTGATGGAACATATTGTAAGATGAGGAACTGCCAGATAAAGGAATGAAAGGTGAGCAGAGAACTGGGAAGCATCTTTAAAAGTCCATTTTCACTGTAAACTGGAAAATAGAGAAAAACTTTTTTTTCAGACTAGAATGATGAGATGGCGTGCACTGGAGTGGAACTCAACCCCAGAATCCAGTAATTACATTTTTTTTTTTCTCTCAGGTGATAGGACGGGTAGGATAAGGAAGGTGAGAGACTTTTCCCAGCTGTTAAATCTCCAAATTTCAAGAGTTTATATCAAGATGGCAAAGAATTACGGGAAGAGTGGAAATGCATGGTGGCAGATACCTAGGGGCTATAGGTGAACGAAGATAAATATCACAAGTATTTTTAGTCGACACAATTAACCAAGATCATTTCCTTTGTTCCGTAATTATGATAATGTTTACAGCTTTGTCACGCAGTCTTTTAAAAGAGATTCTTATCAGACGCTATTAAAGCTAATTATATTATAATAGAACATACTATATAATAGGGTTTCTGCATGCACGATTTGTTATTTCCTGCAGACTCATTTTCTGAACTACTGGATCCATACAATCTGGGTCACGTGCAGGTCATTCCCGGTTGAAATATTTCCAGTATTGTCACTTGAGACTAATGCTTATTTAGGTGCAATTGGAATGGCGGTGTATTGATGAATACAATCCACTCGCACCAACAGAAATCCCAGCCAGGCCATTCCAATATAATTAACTGCTAATCAGGCTGTAAGGTAATTACAGAGCCGGGTCATTGATCAAGGGGGGGGTTAGAAAAGATCACAAAGTTCCTCTACAGGTGATCACAACGTGTCGGGTTGGATGTCAGGGGGCGCAAAGTCACTCCACAATCTGAACCTTCTCTCATCTATCCTTCCATTCCACATTTTCAAACCCCCCTCGATGACACCCAGAGAGGATGAACTCTGAGCTCGGGCTAGTCAAATCAATCTAGTCACGGTGGAGGAAAATGGAGCTGTTCATTACTGGGGGGGTGGGGGGGGGGCTCTCCGATCGGCCCTCTAATATCTCTGTGATCCTCTTCTCTTTTCTTACCTAATTGAATTCTCCAGGAGAGATGCCCCTCAGCTGCACATTTATCATATCCTGAAATTGCAGGAGACTAGCTCCATGAAGGACGTGCGCAGAACATTTAATCCGCTCCTCGCCGCCGCGGCCTCTGCCAGGGTTTGAGTTATCCCACTGTGGGCCGCTGGCCTTCGGAGAGGTGCTTTTACTCAGCCATGGCCAGGATGAACGGGAGCAGCAGCAGCAGGAGGTGCCCGCGCGCCATTAAATATGCTGTCTGTCATGTACAGTATGACCACCATTCAGGACAGATGGCATCCTAATCTGTAATCAAAGCCCCTTAAATGCAACTCAGTGCGCAATATGTCCCTTTCTGCTTCAGCTCTTCATTGCATACTGCTGCCTGCAAAGTAAGACATGCGGCCTCTCCTCTCCTCTCCTCTCCTATGTTGTAGCACCTGAAGCATTTGACATCAAAGATAAACGGGAGCTTTATTTTTCAAAGCCACTTCATCAGGTGGGTGGCCAGATGCAGGATAGTGTCCTGTTAACACAAAGATCAAGAGCTGATAAGGAGGTGAGGAATAAAGAGGAGACGGTTGATGGCGGATCATTTCCATATTGCTTCTCTACACCCTGTGTTATCTTTTACATTATGTTATCTCATATCCTATCGTCCATATTTTAATTTCCTATTGTGGTCCTATTCCACGTTCATCTCCAATCTAGCCAACCTTACACCTTGTCTCGTCCTGTCTTGTCCTCCTTATCCTCACCGCAGAAAACCGTTCATAGTTGTAGTCTTATTCATATTATTAGTGTGTAGAGGGATGGGAAGTGTGAATGAAATCAAATATATATCATTTCACGAAATGTGCCTGGATGGAATATATTTTGAGTACACTGCGCATTTTTGTGCTAAAGGGGGCGTCAGATTTGCATTCACTATGGTATGTCTGGCAGGACTCCAGTGCTATTCGATCACTTATTTGATTAAACACTATCATGCTCAGCTGGACACTGGAGCTCAGTGGAGTCGAGGTAAACCTGCTGACAGCAGCAGAAAAGCCTTTTGAGTCATGCTCAGGTTTTGTTGTGGTCGTGTCCTCCATTATCTAGTTTCTCTCCGGCAGTCTGTTTAAAATCTAATAAAACCCGCCTGTGATAATCATTCGTTTTTTTATATGTCGTGGGTAATTTCATATCTTTGCCTTTCCTAACTGTCCATGTAAGGCATTTTGTGTTTTTATTTGTATTTGTATTTTTTGTGTGTATAAGGAGGTTTGCTTACTAACAAAGGTCAAAGTCCACAGCGTAGGGAGCTGTTGTCTCCCACAGAAACCGCAGCTCCTGAAGTGGCTCAAATGCCTCATTTGCATTTCCTGGCTCTCTTTCCCCGAGGCCTCTGTTGTGTGACTGCCTGCATTACAGTTTTTACCTTTATGTAGCGAGAATACAATATTCTACAATAGGTATAAAATACACACTTCACAATACATTTTTAACCGTCGGACTCATCTCACTGCTCACACAGTGAAAACATTGGCCTTGTTACCGTGGCTACGGTGGTATTCAGGAAGCCTCTGGATGAGAAGGCGTGACATTTGTGACAAAAGGCTGAAAAGTGGCACTGTGGCTGGAAACTGTACGAGACAAATAATATGTATTGTGCAGATTACAGCATGCAAACCCACTCTGTTACTTTTTATTTTTATATACTAACACAGATTCAATGACTCACTCTGGCTATTCTCACGACATGTCCCGATGTGAAGGCAGGCTGTATTGAGCAAGAAGGCTTTGATAAATCCATCCAGCTACCAAACCCAAGCCAGACATACATAGCAAATATTGCAGGAGGCACATAGCCTTTGACATATTTCCATCAGGCACTGGCGGAGACGGAACAGCGGAGTGAATATTGCAAATGCAACGGAACATGCCTGTTAATGTAGGCTCGGCGTGGCTTACTCACAGTTTTTCCTGGAGCAGCTTTAAAAAGTAATCATTTGTAAGTGTTGTTGTCACGCAAAGATTTGTTGACATGAGAAACAAAGTGCACCGACTCCTTTACATTTACATAAACTTTAGAATGTATTAACGAGGCACTTACGGGGCGCCGCGTGGCACTTTCATTTTTTGTTTTTATTATTTATGATTTAGTGCGTTAAATCACGTGATGATCACACAACTTGACGGCGTTGACGTACTCTGTGCAGGATGAGCTGTACACGGTGTTGAAAAGTGACACGCGTTGATTTGCCGATCGCAGAGCGACCGCTGCGTAACTCCTGCACGGAGTCAGCCGAATCCGGAGAGGATCATAGCTTGATGACACTTGGTAAAATGGCACAGTAATTATAGTCATTTTCATTTGGGGTAGAAATGCTTGGGCGCAGTCATGTGCGAAGCGTTGATACCTTTCAGAGCACGGGCCGTTGCTCCCACAACGCTTAGCCCTGCCAAATCTCTGCTGCGGATTGGCTGAGCCCGCAGCGCGCCGCGACACTTAGAGGCTTAGGTGGCTTCCACCCGGGGCTATATGGGCAAATTGGTGACACGGAACAGTCTGGGGGCAGCCACGGGACGGCATCCTGGCTGGAGATATTAGCCGGGCTAAAACACTCAGCGCCGATGGCGCTGGCGTGGCTTCAGAGGAGCACGGCCCCCTCACACATGAGGGCAGAACCGAATGTGGCCTGACAGATTTTTGATTTCTTTTTTTTTTCTCTCGCTCAGGAAAGAGCTGCACTTAGGGTTTGGTTTTGAGAGACGCAGGTAAAATCATTAAGTCGCCAGGGTCTGAAAGGGAAATGACTGGAGTATCAGGGTTTCACAGTCCATTATTTTCCCACAGTAGAGTCAAGATATTATTGTTTGCCGATGTGGATTTCTGGAGAGGAATCGCTCATTACTCACTCTCCCACACAGACAAACACACAGACAGGGGGTAGTGCCAAGGATATACAAAATCCTCTTAACAAAATGAATGGTAAAACATTGTGACACTGTGCGTGTATGTGTGTGTGTTTCTCATGACTGAACAGCTTGATTTATTGCAGTAATCGGAAAGCGCACTGTTCCATTTTCTGGGAACATTATTGTGGCAGTCTTTTACATTGATTTCAAAATCATATAAAACTGCAAGCAGCTCCAAGGGACATTGTTTCAAATGTAAATAATCTTGTGGAATAAGGACTGAGAGTGCACAATGATATAGGGGAACAAATTAAAAGTTGTCCTGTCTTGCCAAATAAGCAGTTTTAAATGTGGCCATTACTGACATATTTTAAGACATAAAGGCAATAGAGGCAATTGATATACAGTATATATATATATATATATATATATACATACATACATATACTATTAATTCATAGTAACTACCCACAAACTCTTTGTCGTGCTCTTTAAAATTGGACTTTTCTGTCTATATCGGCCTGTTCCACAGAGACCAACACTAAGTAGAGGCAACAGGCCGTGTCTGGCCCTTAAGAGATACCACTGAGAACTAAGAAAAATCTAGGGAAATTGTATTCTTGCGTTTTTTTTTTTTTTCCATTTCAATCTGTATCGGACTGAAGTCCCTTTATGAGGCTACTCTCTGTATCACCCTGCGTTTTTCGGTCTCTATGGATTTTCAGTTGCAGTTGCTGGAAAAAATTGGGCTTCATCCTAAGTGCTGAATCTGTCGTTTCTTAGCAAGGGGGAATCATTTTTAATATAAACGTAATTTGGTCAATTTTGCCCGTCACTTTTGTATCGATATCATATTCTCCAGCTCACACTCGCTGCTGTTAATATAATTGAGACAAATTGTCACAATTTGCCTGGTTTTCAGATTTTTCCAGGGAAAGCGCGGCAGAGAGGAGCCGCATGCCCATTCGTTTCCATGATGTTTCCAACTGCCAGCACAAGCACTGAATCATTTTCGAAAAGAAAGTCACTTTTATTTTTCAAAGTAAGACCCACTGAACCCACATGACCATTGTCATGGACCAATGAGGAGAGAGAAGCGGTTGATAGATGACTTTGTCTCATTTAACCTTCCTGTGCGGAACACCTGACGTTTTGTTGACCATGTACTGTATGTAAGTGGAAGGACATGGTGTGTGGTACCTCAGCCCCTCAATGCATAACTCAGTTGGGTTTGCATATTAGTGGAGATGTTGGAAGGCATTTTTACACATTTAATTCTGAACAACAGATGGGAGGTAGATATCATTTCATAGCCTCATGCATAAGGACGGACGGAAGCGGTACATCTGTCTGGCTATGCGTGTGATTACATTTGCATAGAGGTAGCAGGCGTGGATTAGTCTCCGTGAGCGAAATCGTAGACATCGTAATACTCCATTCCCATTTACAAGCTTTTGAATGCCAAATGTCCCCCATGATTGGTTCCGAGGACGACATGTTCCAGCCTACCAGCTGCGGTAAATGTTGAGCGGAATAGCTTGCTTTTCTTCTGCTTTTCATCATCGCGTCTTCCTCTGTGTCCTTTTCTGGCGTCTTCCTTGCCTCATCCTCACAATGCAGCTTGCAAACACTTGAGTCGAGCATTAAAAAAATAAATGCACGCACGCACGCACACACACACACGCTCACACAAAGAAAAGCAGGTTATCTGATTGATGTTAGGCGTGCGCTTTAATCTAGAGGAGTGCTACTTCACCACTGCGGCCCGGCTCTGAAGTGTTTAGGCTGTAGAAGAGTGCTTCGCTGCCTCCATGAAAACAGAGGGAGGCAGAATGTAGATCAATATCCCGGGAACACACCAGAGACATTCTATTTTATTAAACATTTTCCCATTAAGGGGGCGATGCGAGTGTTGTAGATCATCCCAACAAAGTCGTAAATCACAAACAGACAGCAGCATTGGAAACAATGGGCGGAATCAAAGGAGTTTACCTAGAAACAGAAGATATTTGTTGTCTGTTCTACTGGGGTACTCGTGTATCTTGTTCTCAGACTGCCACACTTTTTATCATCATGTCTGTGGCATCTCCGTGCCAGTGGCAAGGCAATGCATTTTATTATACTTCAATGAAAGATACCATCGTGTCACTTTGTGGCATATTAAAACCTTATTTTCCCAGAACTACTGGAATAGGTAAGCTGAGCAGTCACAACCAACCTACTTTGTTTGACTATGTTACGTTTAAAAAGACACAGTTCATTTTTCCAGATTTTTTGGGGGGTTATCCTATTGTTTGTGTTCTATACATTTTGGGTATTATTTTTGGATTTGGTCTCAACACACTGATCCAACTTAAAAAAGTTACATATAAATAAATTATCAGTTTAGATTTTTCACGTTAACAGAAACCACAGCTGTTTGTTCCCTGTCTATCTTGGGTTAGGGTTAGCAATTTCAATTTCACATAAATATTACACTCTGAGGTAAATATCTGAGCTTTAACTGCAAATTAAAAATGCTCATGGAGCAAATTGTGACACTATGAAGAAGAATGGTCTAAAAAAATTCATATAATTGTATAAATATATACATTGAAAGAACCCTATTCACTTATGAAAAGCAACCACAATATTAATAATTATAATGAATAGAGAACACATTTTATGTATGTTCTAATTTGTTTAACGCTTATATCAAAAGCAGGCAGAACAAGATACAGTAGCAGGTAAGGGTTCGTTGTGTAGCCCAGGGCCAGCACCACACAGCAGATGGTTGTTGCTGGGGTCGAATCTGTTTCTTGTTTGGTTCCAGGGTGTTCTCCTCAAGCAACCAACCACCCTGCCACCCAGTTTAGATTGTACTCTGCTGGCAGTCATTTTCTAAAGCAGATGGAAGGTGGCGGTAATTTCATGGGCTTGTATCTGAGAGGGCAAGCTGGGAGCTGTGCCTGTACAATTTGTTCTGGTCATATCCTGCCCATTTCCTTTTTAGTTACCAGTCATGACAAATGTATGTATTTAGGCGGCGCTTTGGGCAGTTTCAAAGTTGTCAATCATTTAATGGCAGTTGAGAGAGAAGACGGAATAAACAAGGGAGACAGTCATTGTAATCACGTTGTCAGGAAGAAAAAAAAGTTACCATACCCCTTTTATTCTTTTACTCAAATCTCCTTACTTCCGTGTGATATTCATTTTTGACAAAGCAGCAATTTAAATTATTGCTTTGTGGCGAGTCTCTACGAGAGTGTCTACTTCAATGCCCGAAATGTACAATGATAGTGTCTCCATTGCTTTTCAAATTATGTTGATTTTATTTTTGCACCATTTTATTTGTGCCTCCTCCGAGGATCTGGGAGTAACAGGACAGAGATTGAATGCCCCTGAATTATCATAGCATCTTTGTTATTCATATCCATCTTTTCACAGCCGTCTAATCCACATGCATATTCAGCGTGCCGCAGACAATCAGAGGTTCTGAGCTGACAATGTGCTTATGTCCGCAGGGAGGTGTTTCCTGCTTCCTCTCTGCTGTTTGTTGACAACAGTTTGATGGAATTGTGGATAGTGTAAAATTATATCACAGAGCATCTTGCATAAATATTGTTGAAATGTTGTTCCATTGATGCAGGGCACCCATATTGCCTTGTGGATTTAGTCACTGTAGATGCCAAATCCCTATGAAAACGTCCCTAATGCAGATAGAAACAGTGTAAAACTGTCAAACGTGTTCATTGAATGCATAAAAACAGCAGCTTAGATCTTATTAGTTTCAATATATGATGACAAATAAATGAACCAATTGCAACTGATTATTTTGTGGCCGTGGCAAAGATTCAATAATTGGATTTCTGGCCTTTCCCCTTAACATTTGCCAATCTGCAATGTACCCTGATTTAAAATGACTTGTGTTCTAAGAAGGATTGTCGCTGTCACTTCAGCATTCAAGTAACATAAGTAAAGATGTTATGATCCTTGACACTGAAGCTGCAGGGCGTCTTTCCCGACATGATGGTGACAAAAGCAGGTATTGCATTTTGTTTTAGCTCTTTCCATTCAAAAGTTGTTTTAAATCTACAATGCCTTTTTCGATCAGACATAACAAAGTCACTATCACCTCCCCTGCTTCAGATTGAATGTGTTCAGTCTGGAACTGAGGGGGCAGGGTGATGAATCCATGAGGGAAAGGTGATGATTCCTTTTTTATTTATAGAGCTATTGCGCTGCTTTACACTTATATGCGCTTTACCTCCTGTCGAGGTGCAGTTTCTTCAGTCATATAGTGCTGCATTTATAAGCTGTGTATGTCTGCGTTCAGTACAACAGACAGATGAAAGCCAAGTGTTCGAATATATTTGTAGAACAGAGAGCAGACTTAAACTGCGTTCGTTGCCGTTGATGTTATGTCTCACCTTCAGCTGTAACTTCAGCTTTATTTAATTTTCGTTTGTCATTCACAACATATACAATTATCTCTCCGAAATTGACACTAAGGCATGTTGCAATTAGATCTGTGTGAAACAACCCAAAAAATCCTCTTTAATTAATATAAATACGCAGTTTACAGGTTCCAGGGAAAGGGAATGATATACACTGTTCAAAATACAGATGTATATTTGCGCGCACGAATAGGAGCGCACACACGTTAGAGGTAAATATAGCCCATTCTTTGCCTGTTGAGATACACATATATAGATGTACAAAACATTTTAAACGTATAACGGGATTAAAACGTTTACAATGTCCATATTATATTGTATAATGCATTCTATATTACGCACTTTACGATGCAAACACGTGGATCTGTGATCTACAGTGATCTTGATCTAGTAGCCTGTTATCGATTGCTTTGGTCTTCCTGCGTGTACCTGGAGAACTCGCGGTTTTTCCTCAGTATGCTAAAGCTCACAGTGACGAAACATCCCTGTAACAGTCTCGTAATAATTTCTCGCCACTTACAGGTATGCTGCTGCTGTTAAAGTTTAGATTAAGTAAAGTTTAAACGCTAATTATATTGTGACGACATGTGGAAGAGTGTTGAGAGCTTTTACAGTGTGTTAACTGTGAATTCACATTAGCGGTGTGTTTTTCAGTGTTGTTTGTGTGATGTGTTTCACTCACTTCATGTTTAACAGTATTTGAGGAAATAATATATGTTGTAGTAAATTACTGTGTATTTTGGGGTTAGTGAAATAGGCTTTACACTCTCAGAAGTTGGATATTTCTGTTGGTGTGTAAGCTGTATTTTTGTACGAAATATTCCAGTAAAGCTCACAGTGAGAGAACATCACGGTATTAGCTTTAGTGCCCTCACAATGAGAGTGTGACTCTTTAAACAAATAGACGAATGAGATGAATAAGTGGTGGTCCACAGAGTGACACTAGAGGAGATGTGCATGTGGCCTTAGAAAACAAATGTTTTGTGTATATATCAAATTAACTTCCAATCAGCTGTCACCCTTTCATTGAAAAAAAAACAAAAAAAAAACACTGTACGTGTCTGTCAGATTGTTGTGCTCATTCATTTGAAATTTGACATTTAGGAGAAGGTTCCCATCAGCGTTTAATCATATTTTACTTTACAGAACAATGCAAAAAAGCCTTTGCCATGCCCTCTGCCTCATCTCCTCATTTCCCTGGCCTAATTGAAAACAGTGTGTGTTGCCTATTTCATTTCCCAACCAAATCATTTACAAATGTTATTTTTTTCCTGGAGCTAATTTGAAGACGCCTGCATTCCTTCTTTTATCCTATCACATAGAAAGTTTTGCCAGGAGTCTGATGGTATTAGAAGTAAAGTCATCCGCGTTTTTTTCGTCTGTCCCCTTACATGTTGCTTCACATAAATTAACCTTCAGAAGCAGCCTTGAGGCAATTCAATCTATTAGAGGCCAGCAGAGAGTGCTCTGTTAGAGCTGTTCCAATAACTGCCATTTGAATGCATTTGGATTCAAAAACACACTGCCAGTTATTTTACAGTTTTGGATTGAAAACATTTTTATTTCCATGTTTATTTTCTCCTCGGATGAACAGGAACCCTTAATTTATGATTCTCTCTCTCTCTCTCTGTTTACAGACACATAGAGAACTGGACAGGACTCCAGACTCTGAGAGACGTGGACATGGAGCTCTACACTGGACTGCAGAGACTGTGAGTGTTGATGCCGTTATCTGGTGGGAAGTGAGAGGAGACTAGTGGGAGGATTGGGACACTGACACTTGTGTTTCAGTCCGAATGGGTAGACAGTAAAACCTGTACCACGTTTTTTTTTTTTTGAACTTTGACTGTGTGTTCACTGCAGAGACACTGACAGTTTCCCCCACAAAGATAAGAAAAGTAGCTCAAGTGGCTGCAGCATCACCAGCAACGTTCTGGAATTAAGTGTGCGATGCGTCACTGCCTAAATCCAGGCTAATTCTCCGGAGGAGGTGGCGAGTTGTTAGCCGGATTGTGCGGAGGGAGTGAAGGGTGTGTCTGTGATCCTAACGAGAGCTGATGTTTAAACAAGCTTTTAATTCTTGAAAGTCACACGCTGGTGGCACATCCCCTTTGCTTTACTTAGGCACTGATCAAATAACACTAAAAAACAGGGAAAATTGAATTAGGGGCCCCCGCTGTAGCTTTGTGACTTTTTTTTCCCTATTCTCATCACTTCACTTCTGAAAGCAAAGCCACGCTACTTTCCCGCTTTGCTGCCCTGCACTATGAGGATACATCCTTTACATTCTTCTCACCTCCGGCACTCCTGCTTCAGCCGGCCGACTTCGACCCCCTCCCTCTTTTTTTTTTTTCCTCCCTCCGCAGAAAACCGTATTCTCGGTCGCCCTCCAAAGTCAGAGCCGGCCTCTCCCCTGATCCCCTTGATCCCTCATCAGGGAAGCCAAGTGCAATATCTCCACCACCAAATTAGCATTTTTCTCATTACCACTGCCTCTCTCCTGCTGCCTTGTCAGGGGACGCCAGCTCCTCCCCACATAATGTCGGGCCTTCCCAGGAAACCCTGTTACTTTGTGTGATGTGGCCTTGTGGGGTAGAGAAGATTGAGGCAAAGTTATTCCAAATGATGCCTAACATAATATATGTAACTTAATATAACAGTTTACTTCCACACCTGATTTTATTGAAAAGGAAAAAATATTTAATATTTCATCAAAAAGGTATCCACTGCGTCCCTCTTCTGTGGTTGTTATTTTCTGCATCTCACTAGTGTGAACATTATAACTTCAGAGTGTGGGCTCATACATTTGGGTTTACTTGTTTTTTATTAAGTTCTGTAGAGAATACAGCCTTATCTTTTGGTTAAAGCTGTCCATAATAATCTATGTTAAGCATGGTGTTACCTTAAAATTAAGGCTGGTGGCATGAATTATTTGTGTTATTTTCATGTAGAGAGGGTAACCAGTGGTTTATTGTCCACGTTTCAAGCCTTTCTGTGTCCCCTGCCCACTACTACTGATAAGATAAATGTTCAGCAGCAGGTCACATCGTACTTACATTTATAAAAACAGCTTAATCATTTCCTTTAACAGCTAGGAGCTGTCGTTCTTGGCAAACATTACTCAAGTACCGTAATAGTAAATAGTGCTTTCACTGGGGACTGTTTTCAGCTGCGGATTAATATACCTTTAGTTCACTAGTGAGCTACTGCAGCAGTGGGATCCTTTATGTGTGATCGAATCAAAATAAACTATGATGTGTGTATTCATGGTAATGAGGGCGCATGTCAGACAGTATAGCAGTGAGGCTCAGTGATGTCTTTTTAATGATGGACTCTGTGGCACAGAGGCATAAGATGCAGTTTGTACTGCAGGCTAAACAGGAACAATGTGTTACCAGGAGCACTTCATTGCCACTTTTAGTCTGAATATACTGAATCTGACCAGAAAAAATCCACATATGTGCTAAAAAGTGTACTTTGTGTTTTTAGCTGTCAGATGGCATCTACTTCAATTGTCATTTACAAACTCAAATGGCTTTAAGATAGTCATTTACGTGGTTAAAAACAATAAAAAAACAACCTTTATTTTAGAATGGTAAAATTCTACAGTGTTTTAGTTTCTAGCTCAAATGAAGTATTTGGTTGGGCCTCCAATATTTGTTTTATATTAAATGCAAAATCAAATCACTGCCGTTTGAAGTGATGTGCACTGTGCATTGTGTACAATGTACAATATAACTGTCATCGCAGTTATCATTACTGCTGGGAAGATTTCAGTACCACCAAATCCCAACTGTCCTTCCTTTACCTGCCTGTGCTATTTTCTAGGCAGTGAAATGATAGTGAAATCATTGCAATCACCTTAAAAATCCTCTTAAGGACCTTTGAAGATTTCAGAGCCCGACATTGGGAACTCATATGTGATGAAACACCACATCACAGTCAAACACCACAGAAGTGTGATCAGGCTTCTAGAAGTTAATTGGCACCAACAGCTGGCTATAATCAGCACACTGTGTTATGAGGCGCTCACTGATGATGTCAATGACTTCTTTTGGAGGGAGACATCTGTGATTACAAGATTAAGAGTCATTACCATTGTAGACCAGAACAGCGGTTCCCAAACACAGGGACACAGGGAATTCCAGGACTCCTGGAGAGGATTTCACGGAGTTCTGCCTGCAAAAAGAGCGCATTATTTTGATTTCATAGTTATTTTTCCTCAACGCAAGTTAAGACAGAATGTTGGACGTGTTAGAAAACACAAACTCATTTCACTTGTTAACAGCAGACTTACACATTTCTTATCACCGGTGTGGTTCAAAGGGGAACTATGCATTTCAGTGTCAGGTCTGCAGGGTGTAGATAGAGATGCAGCTGAAGAATTTAAGTGGAAAGGTTGTGTGAGATGGTTAAGTAATGCAAGAAAATAAAAAAATATGTCTAAATTAACCTGTACTGCATTATAATGTCCTCACCACAAGAGAGCATGTGTGTTGTATTTAAAACTAGAACAAATACCGTGTTGTATAACAAAAGAAATTGCAGTTTTGCTCAAATGAAAAAAAAAACATTTTCAAACCGTAGCGATAAACACAAAAAACTCACACATATAACATGAAGGTGAACTGCACCAAGAAAAATGAAGTGACTGAAAAAAAAATCAACTTGGCCTTGATGCAGTTATGTGATCATATCACTGTGAGACCGTGTTCATGTGTTTGTCTGTGCCCAGGTTTGGAAGAAACACAAATGACTATATTCTGGTGGTTTCCTCTCCATTTCATGTATTCTATCTGTTTTTATTTCAGAACTATCATGAATTGCAACCTGAGGGTGATCCAGGCTCGAGCGTTTGCTCAGAACCCACACCTACGCTACATGTGAGTAAATATTCTATCTCTGACAGCCATGTTTCTTCTGCCTTCAGAAGATTTATTATGATCTGTAATCCCTGACAGTTTACAGTGTACGACTGAAGATAAGTTGGTGTTGAGCAAAAGATGGTGCAGTTGATGTAGACTGTCTCTGGGGAAATTGTGACCTATTACGGTGGCAACAGCCGCACATCTCAAATGAGACATCCATTATTTGCCTTGGATAATTGGATTCCTATCTGCTATCCGGCTCTTTGTGCTTCGGTAGAGCAACATGCAGAAAACGCACTTCCATTTAGTCTGCACTCGCCAAAACTGACAATTTGTCCAGGAGGTCTAGCGTCAGAGCGGGGCGAATAGTCATTTCTTTAACAAAGGCAAAATTGTCACCATGTGACAGCCTGTTATTCCTCAGTTTTCTAGGAATAAACATGCTGAGGGACTCGGCTGCAGTCTTTTACCTGAACACCCTGCCGATTGCATTTTCCAGTTGTTGACCGTGGCGGTTTGGTCGATCTTTTCTCCTGCAAATGACTGCTATTAGCCTTGAATCTGTGCACCTCACAATAAGTGGGTGTGCTTATTTGTGTGCATGTGTGCATGGCAGGAGTAAGTCGTTTTTCATGATGTGAATGGTAAAGTCATGTACGGTATTTGTCTTCTGAGAGCAAAATATTATCAGTTAGCGTGAGATGAGATAATTAAAATATGTATAATAATAAGATTATTATTATTATTATTATTATTATTATTATTATTATTATTATTATTATTATTATTATTATTATTATTATTAAACTAAAAGCAAAAAGCAAACAGATGATTGTAACCCTCGAATCTCTCCTACTTCCCTGACTTACTATAATATATATATTATATAATAATATTTTGAGAAAAGATTACCGCATTGTTGCTTTCGCCATTTTCTCACCTTGAAAACAGAAATTCTCTTTAAATTCAGGCTAATACACTGATTTACAAATGATCAATCTGCATCCAGTGAGTTTCAGCGGGTTTTGCCGGTGACAGCAGCTCCTCCCCAGACATGCCATGACGGACATCTTTTTGTGGCCATGTAAATTCAGGCTGATGGTTGCTAGGTGACCTGCAGATGACGATGTCAAAGAAGATTAATTATTATGCCTAAGCTTAGCCCCTGTGGGCCGACCTCATTGATGTCTGTGTCAGAGGGTTCTGATGAAAGCCCGGCCCACCTGACGCTCCTTTGTGAGGAGCACTGGAGCTATTCTCCTCATCACATGTTCAGGCTATCACAGGCTGAATCACACATAGTACATCACTGGTCCCATGGGCTGCAAACCCGATGATTGTAATTAACACCAACCCCCCTTATACCCTTTTCAATTAATATTCTTCTACTTTGTGCCAATAATGCGTATTAGGAATAGCTCTGTATGCAGCACAGTGCACGTGTGCCCCACGTGTCCCCCCCCCCCCCCCCGCGCAAATAGTGATTTTCTCACGACAGGTCAGATACAGTTTCTTTGTGCCATAATAGACCTTAAGCTCTAGACTCCTTAGCATGTTGAAATTGTGTGTGGGTAAAAAGTGATGATCTGTAGTATCGTTTACCCAAACGTTTTTTTGTTTGATTTTTGTTGTTGCATGTGTGCGTATGTGCTTATCTGGTGTCATTTGTAGTAGGAACCATTTTTTTTTAAACTAAAGGATGGAATTTTATTTATAGATGGTATTCATTAAATGTGCATGCAAAATAGGTCAACCTAACCAGCAGACAAAAACAATCAGACTATGGCTACATGAATAAAAAATTACCCATTAGTTCCATGTGAAAACTGGACCTGGCTGCCCTGCTGACTCCATCTGACATCAAACAGCCATTGTTTCAACTAATCCATCTTTATGTTATATTGTTATTATAATCAGCAATTTTGTCATGTGAGAACAGAATACAGAAATTTCACTTGTTGTTACCATTGTCTAAGATCAGTTGTTGATATAAGGTGTTCCTTTTGTTTCCGTTAAAACCTAACATTTTCAATCAATCCATGTTTGCTCTTACTTTACACTCAGAGGTTTACATGTAGCATATCAAAAAAGCACATCACAGCTTAACTAGCAAACAAACACACGTACAGCTCACAAATCCAACCAGGGTGGATCCTTTGACTGAAACATCTGCCCTGTTCATTATAAATGAACTCGGCTATATTTAATATCCCCTTTTTTTAAGTCTTGTTTATTTTCTTAGCAGCTCCTGTCAAAGCATCCGGTCAGGTTTTATTATGAGGTGACCTCTATGGGCCTTCTATATGTTATCTGAGCCCAAAATAAACCTAATTATAGGGTACCATACCCCGAGGGAGTACTTCAGCCTGATCAGCAGGATATTGGTACATAAAGAAGATGCAGAGATTTCATCCAAGAGGCAGACAGCACACTGGTATTCAATAAGCCTGAATCTTTAGAAGACACAGGGTTTGCTAACGCTATTTGGACCACAGCATGCAGAGATGAGGACATGACAGGAAATAGTGAGTGGTAGGTGGTGGTAAAGCAAATTAAAAGATTCCAAACATGAAATGAAGAATGTGCAAGGCTCAGCACTGTGATTATTTTCCCCCAACTAAATCTGTGGAAGATGCACTCACGACACAAATATTTGGAAAACACTCTAAATTACTAATTTTGTAAGATGCTGATAGGAAAAAAGAAAACAGCATTGAACATTTGAAACATTCAACTGATGCTGAGTGGTTTTCATCTTAAGGAGCACCACACACTTACAGTGCAACAACCACGGGTCAGACAGAGGTCCCTGCACATCATGTGTGTGGAGCACACATGCTTTCAAAATGATGATGGATGAAAGCAATGTGACTGAGCAGGGGGGCTGTAGTGAAAATAACAGTTCGGTTTATATGTGATCTGCATTCATCACACAGCCTTGTGTTTTCCATCTTCAGCGCTGAAATCATAAAATCCTTGATCATCTCTGCTGTTCCACTCTCGTGTCATAAATGGGAAAAAAAGAAGCTGCCATAGAGTGCCCCGGGATTGAATTGCTTCTCTGCCGCCATCAGTTTTCTCATTGCCTCGTCCTCACCCCTGCACAAAGCACTCATGTAGTTCAAGCTGTTCCCTCGGCTAAGATGCTGCATAGGGGTCAGAGAAAATGTGTAGGCAGCCTTCACAGACATTTTTAGCCCTAATATTTAAGATTTGTGTATTTTAATTGCACATGCAGTTTCCATATGTTTGGATTAAACGGCATTCATAAAAAACAAAGTAATGACCTTAATTTGACGCATATCTGTCGGCCAAATTTAAATTAAAACCGAAATGTATTTGATAGTTCTCATAAACCAAGGTTTTGAAAACGGATTTATACATTTAGAATCAATAAATCCAAATAGTTTAAAATTCATAAGAACCAATATGAATTATGATAATTTGCTTGAAATGCTTGTATACCTTAAATATATATAAAAATACGGATATTGTGTAATTAGACGTGCATCATATTCGCTTTTAGTTATTTGTAATTTCATGTTAAATCTGTTTCATCCAAAGGGATGGAGATTTTATTTGCAATTGAAATACATAAACAAAGCCTAAATATTTGAGTGCAAGTTAAACTCTGAGTATCATTTATTGGCTCAGGTTTGCAACAGTAGAGTTATCTTTTTAAAATGAATGTGTGAAAAGTTTTTTTTTGTAAAGCAATTTCAAAATATCTCTGTGGGATATCTGCTTTAAAAGAGACCACTCATCAAGTAAACATATTACTGTGTTTGTCTCAATGGCACAAGAGACTCTGCAGTAGGTCCCAGCTCACCGGTGGCCGTGGCCAGAGAAACTGATGAAACAGCCTTGAACCTCTTTGGAAGTACCATACGGGGACATTGAGGGAACAATCAGTAATAGTTTGTACTGTCTGTGCAGAAAATGACCCCACTCAGTGCTGTAGTAGCTCCACACTTACATCACTGGCCGCTGTGCTTTCAATACTTGTGTGACCTCCCATGTGTCATTTCATGCATGTCGCTTCTTGGTCCGCCATGAATCCCACTTTTTATTTGCACTTTTATGCAACCTAGCTCGTACAGCGAGGTCTCCCCCCCCCAAGCCCCCACTTCTGGCATAGCAGGGTATGGCTCCATGGGAACATGCGTGGGCAATCAGGCTAGAGACAATAGATCAGAAGGAGACACGTTTATTGCAGGATTGTTTCCCTATTATATTATACTAAAACACATTTTTACTGATCTCTAGTTGAGACCATGGATATTTAGCAATGCAATATGCACTTGAATAAACAGTGTATTGTGCTGTGTGTTTGCTTCAAAGGCCCTATAAAGGGAATTTATGTATGTGGGCAGAAGTATAAAATGCAATGCAAGTAATAATTTTATTAAGACTACATTATAACAATGCACGCAGTGAAAGTAAACTATAAGTTGGAGTTTGAACTGGATGGAGTGTTTGTGGCTTTTATGCATCTTATTTTAGCATTGACGATCAACATTTGTTTTGTTTCCTCTTTCTCTAGTGTAGCCGTCATTAAAATGTTTTAATGACATGATATATAAAATAAAGTGCCAACATATAATGTCAATCAAAGGGATGGTTAAAGGTGATGAAAGAGGCGTTAACAGATGGCTTTTTGCATTGTGAAAATAGTTAAGTAGTTGTTATTATTTTGACAAATTGTATTCAATTTCTTGTTTTCGGTACGGTATGTTTCCGGAGTAAAGACATACACATACATGTGAAACTTAGATTGTTAAGTCATAACATTGGCGACACAACTTGTCTGTTTTCTTTCTAAAGGTTATTAAATATGTCAACCATAGCATTCAAAGGTTAATGGTAATCTTGTATCTTGTTTATGTCAAGTGTAAACTATTCACTATATACAAAGTGGCTTTCTGGAGAGGTGCTAAAATCCCCTGTAGCCACAAGTTCTTATTTGTTGTTTCTTTGCTAATTAAGCAAACGAGTTAAAAAAAAATGTTAATGAGTGAGCATGAGAGTTGTTGTGATGGGTAGTTTCTCCCACTGGGAGGAACCAGGCTTTAGCTTCTTCCTCGTCTCCAGGCTTTGTGCTCATTAGGCTGGTGACTCTGTCTCGATATTTAACGGAGCAACAAGAGAGCGATGTCAATTTTGTCATCTAAGCATGGAGAGAGCCCAACATATTTAACTGGGAATTTCAACTATTCTTTTGACACTTGTGACATGAAGCTTGACTCGTAAGTCTGATTTACACTTGAAACAATGCTTGACTGCTGTCTTGGTAGAGACCCGTCAGTGTCATTTCAACAATCACTTCCTGTTCTCCTAGTCCCTTTGATCCCCTCCATGTGTCGGGGGTGAGTCGAGCTCACACACTTTTATCCTGCACACAAAGCTCCGGATGGAAATGCGGGGCTATCAACAAAGACGCCGATACAAGGTCTTGAGCTTTCAACCCATTTGTGCCACCGCTGGGTCAGTTTTTCTACATTTTTTATTTGATGGCACTGGTCGGCCGGGGCCTTGTGCGCCACGTCCGTCCCCGTCTGTGTCAAATTAAAGGTCAACGTCTGGATGGCGAGGCGACTCTTCTCTTCTTTCCAGTGTAACCGAGGGAGAGACCCAATAAATCTAGGGGGAATGTTGTCACGAGGGGGGGGGGAGTCAGAAAGGTCACTCCCCGCAGGGAGAGGGAAGTGAAGAGAGTTTCTCTCATTAAATCTTCCCGGCGACATGCTTTCTTTTTTTTTTTTCTTCCTTCTTATTATTTTTTTAAAATTCCTAAATGTCACTTTCGTTCTCGGGTCAGCTGGCTTGCCAGCCTGCCACCACCTTTAATTAGATGTCTGATTATTCTCTGTTTACCTTTTAAACTCCGCTTGCCCTTCTGCATTCCTTTAGAACCAGCTTCCCCCCCAGGTTTTGAGGTAGCCTGCTCATTTCAGGTGTTTGGCAGACGAGGCAGTCGCCCAGATGACTCCTTCAGTCTCTGTGATATTGTAAAGTTGGAGCTTTCACAGCCCTATAAAAATAAAGCAGTGATCTCCGAGGTGTAAATGAATGCTAAACCCTGATACTGCGTGTGCCAAGCACCTAACGTTCACACTTCTGCCGGTGAGCTGACACTTTGTACCTACAGAAATCAGGTCGGGTCTGTTGTAATGCTGCAGGTCCATCTCAAATTCAACAATATGTAACCTGCAGTGATTAAAGGCAATCTGTTAATGCTGATAATATCATTATATTATTATTATGAATGGTCTAACAGCTTTAAGATAGAATAACCAGTCAGAACTGGCTTCTACTACAGGGACAGATGAAACTTCTCTATCTTGTCAAGGAATGCCTATAACCAAAACAACACACACACACACATTCCAAGATTTCTGTCCACGCCAATGGTAACTGGCCAATTACATTTGGTCGCGGGTAAACCCAACCTCTATACGGGGCAGGACCAGCCCAAGAAGATAAATGTGAACCATTCCCGGACATCGGGGCACACTCTTTGCCCAGCGCTGAGCCTAGCGCTGGGCCCAGCGCTGTTTTACTTTCCATGTGACCATAATAAACCAGGCAGTTGTGAGCTGAAGATTTTTCCAGATTTCTCCGGTTTGTTCTTGGGCTTCCAACAAAAGAACCGGGCGTATTCTAACAGGTGATTGCAATTCTCTAAGTCCAAATCTGCGATTGATTAATGCATACAATTAAAGTACGTCTACCATGACTTCTACCACATTCTCCCAAGGGGAAAATAATTCCATCCCCGTGTTTACTGAATTCATAACAATAAAAACTGTAAAAAACAACCATATAACTGTTTGCTGAGCCGTTATGAATAATAAAGCACATATTGTGAGCTACCTTAAGTGTTTTGCTTAGTGGGAGTCATTGCTTGACTTTTGATCTCGGAGAAATGCACAACGGCTGTTTATTTTTCCGTTTCCCGTTCTTTCCTAATTTAGCCTTGCTCTGGAGGAGGACCTCCTCCCAAAAACCCTCCTTGAATCAACAATAATTCAGCTGAGATCACACTATCCATCAATTCCTGCCCACTATTTTCCGTGTGGGCGAGCTCCCGCTTTCCGAGTGTGCTAAATTGGAAGTTGGCGTTGCCTGCTGGGTAAAGGTTGCGTGGACCTGACTCCCGCCCACAGCCCTGCCCGTCACTCTGCTCTGCCAGGCCTGAAGCCCTGTGACTGTGGGAGAGGGCTGATTTGAGCTGGGTTGAAGGGCACTTCAGGATCTCCCCCTTCCAACATTAGATTTTGTAATAGACTGCCTCCGCCATTTCCCAAAAAACCCGACCACCCACAATGCACCGCATGAAATCACTGTGTGAAACTGAGCATGAGCTGCATTGTAGGTGTGTCGGCTGCTGCGTTGCCACAGTGGGTGAACCAAGCCGGTGTTTGATAATTCCCACTGCTTGGCTTTCCACTTGGCATTTTTAAGAGGGGGGGGGGCACTCGGGTCCAACAGTAGAAAATAACACATTAGATGTGCCGGTTAAACAGGGCATATTGCTAGACTTATTTCCCAGACGTGGAGGTTTGGGAGAGCAAACAAGCAGTTCAAATTGAATCGGTGCATTCATAAATTCATAGTGAGTGCAAATTTACATTCCGTGCTCATGCGCCGGTGCTCCGGTGTGTGCGTGTGACTAATCTCAGTGTAAACACAAACACGGAGGTTTGCCACCCTCCGATAGCGGTGTCGGGACCGCAGGAAGTAACGCTCCGCTGCTCGCCTACCTACTATCTGCCACCGCTTGACCACCGGGACACGCGCTGGCTGTGAATGAGATGCATAGGCCACACTCTCTGTGTACCAGTTGTGTGTTCCTATAGAATGAGTTCTGAGGGGGTCAGGCGTAGATTGGGGAGGCTTGTAAGAGATGCCAAAGCCTGTCTGCAAAAGACAAGTCCACTCTAATCCATGACGTTGTAACTCTGCATTGTGTCTGCATGCACCTGGGGGTCAGCATGACAAACGTTTGCTGTGTGTTGTGCTGCTGTCGTCCAAATTCATTTTTGGAATATAAAGCGAGAGGATAAACAATAATAATATTCCTTTTGCTGATGGTCCAAAAACTAATAGAAAGGAATATGTGGGGTTCTCTGTTGCACTGGGTGACATTTATTGTGTTTTGATTATTTTGCCGTGTTCTGGTAATTTTTGAGACTTTCCCATGATTCACTTTCTTGTTGCCTTGAATCAGCCGTAGCTACAAATGCATTCTTTATCCCAGTTACAGTTATTTCTCAGTAGTACATTTGGTTTAGTTTAACAACTGTGTAGACGAGAAAATTAAATTGCCTTTTTTTCCAGATGGGTAGAAGTCAATGATATCCTTAAAGATGTTTTTGGCTATTTCTGTGTTTTTATAAGTTAGATCTTGTTTGGCTGGCATCTCTATTGGTTCTGACTTACAAAAGTATTAGCAGAGACCTGGGAACACAGTATTACTTAAAGGGGTTCAGATGATAGAGTGTAATATAAGGAACAGTAATACCAAAAAAACTACATCATTTACATTGTGTTTTTTTTTTGCTCATTGTGACTTGAATAAAAAAAGGAAACATTTCTAAGAGTAAAAAATAAGATGGATGTAATGTGTGTTTGTGTTTGTGTTGAAAAGTGTTTTTTTTTTTTTTTTTAGATTTAATTACTTTTTTTGCTTCACTCAGGCAACATCTCAGCAAATCGATGTAGGGGTGATGCATGGCTATGTAATATCCTGCCATAATTTGCATGAACATTGTGTAATAGTGCAATACCCATAAAGCACTGTCCCCCGATATGACAGATGGTCATTTGGAACTCAGTCAGACTTTGATAGAAGATCCAGGGACTAAGTTAGGCAGAGATAATGAGGAAAATGGAAAAAGGGAAAGGGAGAAACAAAGAAACTGGCTCTAGCCAAGCCTGAAAAACTGTGTGAAAAGGAGAGAAATCGGCTGTGAATGCAGACGGACTGAAAGAGAGATGAGGGGATCGAAACCGGGAGGCCTCGGCTGCAGTAGATAACGACGGAGGGGGAGTGGGAGGAAGGGACGGAGAAATTAGGCATGAAAGCACTACTACTAGGGGAGAAGGAGGCCTTCACCCCCGGGGACGGCAGAGAGTCATCTCTGGGACAGATCCTGATGCCTTATGACGGCCGTGCTGTTCCTCGGACGGCGGCGGGTGGTTGTGGGTCGTGGTGAGCCACAGGAATAATGGCTTCAGTTAATCTGCACCATCGGACGGTGGGTCTCGAGAGGCCCGGCGTCAACCGGGCGTGACGGGATCGATAGCGTCTGCAACACGGTGCTATCTCTCTGACGCCTCAAGTTCACCTCCCTGTCTTTGGCTTTTGATCGCTCAACCGAAAAAAAAAAAAAAAAAAAAAAAGGGGAAAATGAAGATGATACAGGAAAGACAATGTTTTCTTTAGCCGGGCTGAAAGAGCAGCTAAAAATAGACGCTTTCATCTTAGGTGAGGGATTGGTTTTAGGCGCACTCGACTGCGACTTTCAGTCCTCATAGCCGAGGTGCTGCGCTGCTTTCGGGTTTGCGGTGCAGGGGTTGAACATGCGGCTCATTGGCTCTCACACTAGTAGCTGTGCATGTGCCTGTTTGTGTGTGCGTGTTTGCCAGTGCCTGCAGCAGCAGAGCCTCTTCAGGGCAGATGAGCTTCTATGATTCCTGAGGCAGCACTTTGGCCCCGGACTCCCCCCCCCCCCCCCCCCCCCCCCCCGTGCCCTCCTCCATCACTCGCCACTCACTCCGCAACCTGCGCCCTGACAGACAGTTGTCTGGCAGAGGCCTGACACTCGGTGTACATAGTACCGGGGCCTCCGACACAGGCACTGTCAATCAGAGGACACAGGCGAGGAATCCTCAAATGTGTTTGGACAAGAGAATGAGGATTTTCAGCAGAGCAGATTGCTATTTACTGTGTCACGGGGGGTGGGGTTGGGTGGGTTATCAGCCCTCCCCTCCGCAGCCCTGTGGCTCAGCAGCTTGGCCTCTGGATGGAGCCTCCGGCCACTCATTCACCAAGGCTGTGTGCTGAGAGGGAGGCACTGAGCTGATTTCCCTGTGACAGAGACCGATAGAGGAGACCAACTTTGATAATGTGAAAAAGGCTTTTTTTTTTCTCTCTTCTGCTCTGTGTATCTCGGGCGGCTGATAAGATGGCTGTTTGGAGCACTGCGGTTAGAGTCGGCTTCCATTCCCACAATTCTCGGCTGTACAAATCTTAGCTTTGATACTGCATTGTGGGAAATTCATGTATCAACAACTGCAATTTAGTGGTACCATTTTGGCCATAATCATAAAATAATAATGAACTTTATTTGCATTGCAACTTTCACACTAATAAGAGTTATACATTAGAGTCATTACAGGCACTGAGCTGCTTAACAATAAATTTGGCTTAGGATTAACATAAAATAGGAATGGATGGTCTTAATTAAATTAAAATAAGGAAATCAAATCAAACTCAATTGATAATAATCGTAAAAAATATTAAATAAAACTAAAAAATATAACCCACTATATAATAAAAGTTCTGATTAAAAGTATAACTATAATGAAGTTGATGCAAAGTGCATAAAGCAAAGCCCAGATAAGGAGAGTTATAGCTCGTTTAACACATAATCTGCTGCTCAAACAGGCAGCAGATTAAGTGTTCTTCATGGCCTAGAAGTGAACAAAGGAGTCAGCATTGTTGGTCCTTTACAGGGAGGACCTGAAAACCAATTCTAAATGTTACAAGACGCTGGTGCAATGCAGCTAAAACGGAACTAATGTGTGCTCCTCCTGGTTCTGGTTAATAGTGGAGCTGAAGCCTCTCGCTGTGTTGTTTAAGAGGTCAGTAAAAAAAAGTCCATTAAAGTAATCGATTCCGCTTAAAATGAAGAAATGAATCATCTCTTCGGCGCATTATTTCGATTTGAAAGTGGTTGTACTTGTGTTTTTATACGAAAAAAGTATTTACCTAATCAATCATCAACAGCATTTCTTGGTTTATTTTTTTGGGCAGAGTAGTATTTCATTTTTGGACCCACTGGATCTGTACTAAGATTGAACAACTCACAGTTTGAAATCAAGACCACAATGTGAAATTGGATTGTGAAAAACCATCAAATTGATATATTTTTTTAAAAGAAATAATCCAGAGGATTTCAGGTATTTGCGGGTAGTCAGTGTAATTCACAGATGTGCTGTTATGATTGGATACCATTGCTATCTCAATAGAACACAATGGCACCATTTTAAAGGGAGTTTTTGGCTGTTTGTTTAACACTGATGATAAGCGCACCTTTTTATTTTTATTACAACAAGGTTCACAATGCGGCCAAATAAAGTGGGTCTTCAGAGCCAATGGGGCACGTATGGACTATTGAGACTCCGCAAATGGCTTTACAGTCTGGATGGGTATTGATCTTTGAAGAAGAGCTTACCTTTCACAGAGAAAAAATATATATACTTGAGCTTCGCAAACCCGGGCGCAGAGACGAGGCAGCTCGAGTGAGTCATCAGTTTCAGAGGTGCTAACTCCTCTCTCCAAATGAGTGAAAGACTCTGAAGTGATGGTAGCAATCACAGCTTAAGACTCAGTGCACCCTGCGATAATCAGTACAGCCTTCGCTCATAAATGTCAATGTGTGACAGTAGGGTGCGGCGCGCACGCACGCACGCACACACACACACATTCTGCTCTCATTATCACTGTCCACATCAAAGCTTTTAATGTCATTTGTGGTCATTTGTGCTGCTCTCTTTTTTTTTTCTCACGTCCCACAATTCAATACAAAAAGGAAATGTGTAATTGGCGCGGCACATTTGCGGTTTGCAAATGTAGTTCATGACAATCGTATGAATCCCCAGTGAGTATTTGATAATCTTACTTATTAACTAAATAACTAGAGTGCAACTGATGTAAACCAATTATTTCCCCTTTTATCTATTTCAAAGTCAATCAAAACTTGCTCATCTCCGGCTACAAACACTTTTGCATCTGTGGGTGATACAGCTGGTAATCGCTTTGCTTCAGATTGCAGCGGATGAGTCCCTGAAATCTGCCGGTAATGTTCACATTATCTGGTAATATTGGCTTAACTCAGCTCAACTGTGCTGACTGCAACAAGATTTACAACTGAGTCTGAACTCAGTCTGAAGCTCCTGGGATGTGAAGTAGATTGCAGACTGTTGTAGGTGGAGGAAGTAGGTGTGCGATAGAATGCAGAGAGCAGCGGGTTGCACTAGAGACGCACTGTGGTTGGAAATGACCAATTACTTGGTGATTCATATCATTTTGTCAGTATAGTGCATTCAGTGAGGAAACATTAGCGGCTAAACAGTAGTGGTATGGACAGTTTTCCTGCAGTCTGGTTGTATCTATTTTTGGTAATATGCATACCTACATATAAACTAGAAAACAGACTCTCCCTGGACCTGAAGAGGGACCCAGTTCTACATACTGCCTCTTGCAAATGACTTTGTCTTTGTTTGGCATTTGACATTCGACCAAGTTTTCAAGGTGCTCATTTAGTGCAAACCATTCGGCTCTGGCTGTAATTATATCTGCTGTGCTAATGATCCAATTAAAGCGGAAGGAGTTAAAGAAAGGCACTTCAATGGAATAAAGCACGGGCACAGCCTGTTTTGGCTTCACAGTCGGTTTAGTGGCTAAGTCGGGCTTGCTTCGGCCTCTGGTTTGAATGGTGTTCCTGTGTAATAATACACATCAGTTTCACACTCCCTCCTGCACAGCTTGCGGCCACTCGTCTTTTCACTAATCCCATAGAAACTCAAATCATGAATCCATTTTTGTTTAATTTTTGTTTTTTTTGTTACCATCTTCCCTTTGACACAAGGCTTTGTTTAATCCTACATCCATAGCAAAATACAGCAGAGTATTGAGGGGTGGGGGTGCAGACAAATGAAAATCAATGTGATCTTTAGTCACATGATGTTATGAGTCAACAAAAGATAAATGTATTTTAACTGTATTTTTAACTGCCTGCTAGTTGGAAGGACTCAATACAATAAAAATTGTATGCTTTTAGTCAGTTTGTAGAATTTAGAGGTACAAAAACAAAACTTAGCCAAGATGCAAAAAAATGATTCCACTGAAGTGGCAGAGTAGTGGGTGGCTGCCAAGTGTAGCTGTCCGTGATCCCCGATCTGCATATCCCGCTGATCTTTGACTCCGGTGGGTTCATGAGAATTAGGATCTGGCAGCCCCGGCCGGGGTCAAAGTGGCCTCCTGCTGTCTGAGACTCGCAGGGATGCCAGCCACGTTTACCCCTGCCAGTTTAACGCTACCATCTGCCCCCTTCTCCCTCCTTCCGTCAAAACAAGTCAAGATGGCAGCCCCAGGTGGCTGTCGATGACAGCTACGGCAAAGGGGGTTGCTGGGAAATGCCGAGAGCTGCTGTGCGGTAGTGGCAATCACCCAGGCAGGCCCCGGCTGCTTTATAGTGCATAACCACCTCAGCGCGTTTTCGGCTGCAAGACAGCTGTAGAGGGAGCGACCCGCTGCCCCCTCCGCCGGACAGACCCCTGGTCGGGGATTACAACTTACCTCTGGATCAGCTCTGAGGATTGGCAGGCGGCCCGCTCTCTGGGGCCTTCCACAGTTTGATATCTATAAGCTGCAGCTTTTCCGTTACACTGTTTCTTTTCCCCTTTTCTTGAAGTATTAAGTTTTTGCGAAAATCTTAAGTGGTCTCTGGTGTTGCGGGGAGCTGAAAACCTCCACGAGATCATTTGGAATGAAATCATTACCGAGCCTGACATGTTTTAAATGTTTTTTTGCGGGCACTAAGTTTAGAAAATGCGCCTCGGTATGGTGCCAAGCTCATTTTTGTACAGTGGCTGGAAGAAAAAAACGTTGTCTGTTGTTAAATGGTTGATTACTCCCAATGCTGATTATTTAATGAGAAGCCTGTTTCCATGTAAAGCTTTTTTTTTTTTTTTATAAAACCACTGCTGCTAGATGCTGCAGTAGCACCGGCATCTCATGCCAAAACTAATACTGTATCGGCCACAAATCTGGCCTCAATGAACCACGCAACTTAAATTACTTCCTTTTTAAGATGACATTTTGTGGTTTTAAATCAACTTCCAGTCATTAGTGGATACATAAAGTAGTTCAAAAGAGGAAATGCAAACCCATCATTTAATGACATGGTAATTATTATTTAGTTGAAATCTTATTTGGTGTGATAGATTTGTATTTCCGTAGCTTCAATGAGAACCTGCCGGTTTCAGGTGTGGGGAAATAAGCGCGCGCTGCATGATTTTGCCGACTTGTCTATGTGCGTCTTGGTGCCGTCACGCTTTAAGGGGAGTTTAAACCTCGTGCACCGCAGTTGATGTGATTAGCGCTACTTCCCCGTCTTCTTTAAACCATCGGTCATTACCTGGGACATTGAGGCGACGCCACTTGGCCGGAGCCGCCCTGATGTGCGGTGCGTGGCAGGGCCACGGTGTGTTATCGTTGCGGGAGTGCAGTGTGATGAAAGGATAAATGGATCCTCCGGGCTAATGGAGGGAGGCGGGCCCAGCCTGCAGCCCACTGAGTGGAGCCAGGTGGAACCGGGCGGGTGGGAATCTCTCCGGCTGGGCGGCCGAGCTGTTTTTTCATGTTCTGAATGACGCCGGGCTCATTTCTTGGAGCCCGATTTGGATGTCGCCTCCTAGGGTTGTGTTCCTGAAACACGAGGCGGATCCACCTGAATTCATCATTGTCATTCAGCTCACAGCCTCGTGCTCGGCTCCCTCTGCAGAGAGGCTGCAGCTGTTCGACATGACAACTTGGGTTTAACAGACAAACAGCGGGTGCTCACGAGAACTCGCACTATATAAATGCTAACCATTAAGAAGATAAACTTGTGAGCAGGCCCTTGATATTTCCTGCCGTCTTTTCCTTATCAGTATCTCAGTTTTCACTGTGTGTGGAAAAGATAATATTTTTTTATTTATTTTTATTGAGATTTCAATAATAATAATAATAAAAATATATAATAAAACAATTACGGGCTGTGCAAATACTATCAAAGTAAGATTTTTTTTAATCCACAAAGAAATGCTTCACCTCTAATCTGCCATATGTTATTCTATCTCTATTGTGGGCATTTATTATTATATATTTATTATTTATTTTGTGGTCAGACACTCCTACAATCTTTTCAGGTTTCAACCTGAACTTTACTGGTATGTCAACAATCATGTTTAATGAGTTGCACTGGAACGGAGATGTCGCAAATTTGTATCTGCTTTTGTGTTATCTGAAACAATATCTTTTCAGTTAGAAATCCACAGCTTTTTCCAGGCCTGATGCACAGGCAAAAAGTAGTACACCATAATTTTCCCGCATACGCTGCTGTCACATCGCTTCTTCCGTCTCGTTTGTAGTCTTTGTAAGTCTGACTATATTCCACCCTTGCTGGAATGCTGCCCATTCACGCAGCCTCCTGATATCGCTGATGGTCTTGGTTGGCGGACGAGCACGCTCCTCTCACTGGCCTCCACGCACATTGGCATGGAAAATCTCTGAATATATCAAAACTTCATAATAAACCCGGTAAAAATGTGAAATATTAGACTGATACATTTTCTTTGGCATCAACCAGGCCACGACTTGACTAGAATACAAAGTCATTTCCACCTTCTTAATCTGTGCTTATTATGCTTTTATGAGCAATTCTCGGTTTAACTATGGGAGTTTGTCAAGTAATTACTTCCGATTGACTGCCTCTGGAATATTTCTCATTTTCATGCAGTTCCTTAGTGAATAAAAAAAAAAGCCTCCTGTTGGTAATGGTATGATTATTTCTTTTAGAAGGAAAGTGCTGCCTCACTAGAAATAATTGACAGAAGCTCATTTTAGCCAAGTATTTACTGTTGCCATGGTCTACGTTAACTGCTTTTCTGTCAGTACTGCAGTCTATCTCAGGTTGTAAAATGTTATTTAATAAGAATGCGGATGATACGCTCAGCCATCGATAAACTTCAGGGGATGCACGAGGAACCCACATAGTGTCGATAAAAATAAGTGTTTTTCCAACAAATACTCCAAGACATCTCTCCATGTCTCTCCATCCTCTTTAATTTTCTTTTTAACTGCTCAACTGAAAGACTTTAAAGTTGCTGGTTTAATTGCCGAGGACCCCCTGGAAGATCTAGAAGAAAACAGGTTTTTGTTTAATTTAACAGGTGTCATTTTTGGCGAGACAAGAGAGCAGCATCTGTCATAACATAATACTGTACTGTAATAATACAGTCAGTTACTGGCTACTTTAAATGTATAATATTTTAGTTTCGGGGACTTCCATATTACCCATACATGTTTATAGTAAAATCAGTGGTTTAGGTTTTCCTGCAATTTTGCAAAAAAAAAAAAAAATCACATTTTCCAGTCATTACTTTTATGTCTGCAAGGCGCTTAACCTCAGTATTAAGCTTCTGAAACGGACTTCTCTGTTATGCATATGCAGTATAGCTGTCAAGGTGTAGGAGGCAGGCCATCACTTTATGATAACCAACACAAAACGTGAAGATGCTTGGACAGTAAATGCTCATTCCCCTCACCCTTACTTGCATTTCCATAAATTTGCATTGTTGTTGAGTTAATAACTGGAGCGCTGGAAAGTCGAGTGTCCTTGAGGCCAGTGTTTTCGAGCTGTGAAGGAGAAACACGCACTTCAGATTATGTTCCTTTTTTTTTTTTTTTTTTTAATGAAATGGGAAGCGGTGGAGAACGTCCTCATCCCATGCATCACATAGTAAAAACTACTTGAAGGTGTTAAAGCGTACTCGCTCAACACCCGGGGTCACTGTTTTTCCAGGCTGTCTCTCTTGTTATAGTAGAAAGCAGCTAACGAGCTGTTTGGAGCATATAGTGCCGTAAGTGTGCAGAGAGTTGCAGCTTTAACAAGAGACATATAAGCTTAGAACCTTGAAAGCTTAATATGTGAGCCTGCAACAGAAATGTCTGCATTTTAGGTAGTGTGGAATGCACTTATTGACCCACTGTGTGGCAGTTAACCTCTCATTTATTTTTCGTCCTTTTTCATGACTGTGCTTCAATACTTTCAGGAGTTTCCACCTAAAATGGCACACTGTCAGTATCTTGAAATCCACAAAGAAAGGATAAGTTGCAGCCATGGAAGGTTTCCTTTAGAATTTCTCCATGACAAGTACAGTATAAGTCAATTAAAAGCACTGGCAGTACGTAATGGTGTGTTCCTTTTGACATTCCTGAGAGAGGCGACCAAATGTGAGCCTCTGTTGTCGATGCACGCATTCATCATCCTCATCGTGTTCATTCAACTCGAGATAAAGCCATTGTTAGCGTGTTGATGATGTAAACAAGTAGGAATATGAGCAGCCACCCTCGCAGGCGTTGATGTCTAATCTACAAAAAGATGCTACATTTTTCAGCCTGACAGATTGTGGAGGGCTGAGTAATTTGTGAGCTACTGCAGAATATTAGTCCCTGGCTGATATTGTTGGAGATGTGGCATGTGCTACTACAGAAGAAGAACCCTGTGATGTATTCAGCAGGGATGAGCAGTAATTGGTTGGTATTTGTTTACGTCAAGAGTTATTCTTTCATTTATATATTACAGCCACTTGTAAGGAAATGTTATTGATTTGTCACAGCCTATCACAGGGTCAACATACAGAGTCAAATAACCGTTCATAGCCACAGTCTCCAATTAACCCAGGAAATCCACACAGACACGGGGAGGACATGCAAGCTCTAAGTTGAAAGATCCGTTCCCATAATGCATTGTTGTTGCAACACAAACCATAGTTAATTTAGTTTCACTGGTTAAATGCGCTGTAAACATCAGTGCACTTATGTGTGCCATAGGCTGCTGCATTAATTCACAGATAGAAATGTGTGTAGCAATTTTACATTTGTAATTTACTGCGAGTTGTCTTCGACCGACACGACTGCTAAAGTTGATTTTTTATTATTTTATTTTTATTTTTTTTAAACCATTCCTCATGGGAAAATGTGTCAGGACCTCAAAAAGTATGCAGCGCAAACTGGGATTTGTACAAAGACTTCACCCTGACAGGGGCACCGAACTCCCCTGCGACAACTAGATAAGAGCTTTGATTGCACAAGCCTGGAGTGCTCTGAAGGGGTTGTGTTGATTATTTTTTCCCCCGAAAGTCCCATGGCTGTTGTCTGCCGTTATTGGTGGGGAGGAACGATTTGTCGCGGCAAAGACGGAGAGCAGACCTCGGCCTGTGGCTCAGCAGAAATGTTTTAATTGACGAAAGTAATGTTTAATCCAGTCCTTGAGCCAGTGGGAGAACAAATGGGCACTGTGGCGTTCTGGCTGCCCGCTCCAGGACACGGTGGATTTGGATTGTGGGTCGACCTGATATGAATGCCTTGATGGCTTCTCTGAGGCCTCTGGATTATGACTATAAAGCACTGAGCTGCTCAGGCTCAAAGCGTCTTGCTTTGGAGAAAGGTGCCAAAGACACGTCCTGTTCTCCTCAATCTCTTCCCCTGGATGACTTCCATGTTTTCCTGTTATGAACCCGAGATCATTGTGAAGCCATTGTTGTTTGATTTCAATAACCAAAGGTACTGGGTCACAGTCTGCAGGTTTATCATCCTCCGCCTGAACTCATGGGAGAGTACTTTTTTTTTTTTCTCTATTATGGATGCTGATGTTCTTACAGGGATGCAAACAAATAAAAAAATATGGAATGTATTTATTATAATCACGCTCTGTTGAGGTGCTTGCTTGCTGGAAAAAAAAGCACTTTGAGAAACAAGGCTGGAAGAGACGGGGGGAAAATGTTTCCCGCGGTCGTGTGTGGAAAAATACTCCCGGGTGTCCTTATTGGTGTTTTAATCAACTCTAACATTTTATTGATTTCAGTAAGAGGCATTTCATAAAGCGGCAGGCCAGAAACCGGTTGGCAGTGTGCACTTTTTCGCTGCTACATGCAGCAAAGGTTTCTCCACGGAAACCAGGGTCCACCGTCGTAATAAAAACGAAATAAAAAGACGCCACCGCTGCTTCGCTCTGCTTCTCTGTTTGTCTCCTGCAACAAAGTCGCTTTCGCAATATATTGCGTCTGAGGCTCGGCGCATATTTCATTTCCGTAATTAACAAATGTAATCAGAATTACGGCTAAAAGGTTTCGGGTCTGCCTGTGGCAGCACTGTCAGGCCAATGGCGGTTCTGTCTCTGCCCGTCTCATTAGATTGATGACAATTTCCATTACATTACTCAGTTTATATTAACATCTCCAACCCTATCTGGAAGAATAATCAGAGTCATGGCTAAAAGGCTTCGTTCTGGTGTGTCTTGGAACACTGACTCCCATCTCTCCTCTGCAATCAGCAGCACGGATGGATGACTGTGCACAATATTGTCCTGCATTAATTACATTGATAAACTGAAACCTCGAATGACATTGCAAGGATATATTCCGCTTGCTAATGCCTTCGCCATAATAGTGCTAACCTAACTAAATGGAGCAAAGGTTTGAGGCGTCAAACAATGACGCTGCACAGAGACTCATTTGCTATTTATTTCACTGGTTCGTAGAACCACTGTGATCAGCCTTTATTAAAAAAAATCATTCATTGACTTTTTGCAGCTGTTGCTGGAATAAGTGACACATCTTGGAGCGCTTGTATTATATCACATATCTTTGCATCTGTTTAAAATATAAGCTGGTTGTTTACAGAATCATTATGGGGCCCAAGATTTAGTCATGTATTCTCAATACTAATGATTCAGGTGGTACGTTTGGATTTAATTAATGTGCAGTTCATCATTGCATTAACAAACGAGATTTGGGCATGCTATATGGTGCGTGCAGTCTGTTGGGCTTTTTACACTGAAATCTTTTGAAAATGACTGTCTTGATTCACATTCTATTTTTTTGCAGACAATAATTGGCCCCATAGAATAACACCTGCCGGCATCTGTGATGCATGCGTCAATCCAATTAACGATGATCATTCTAAATCATTTGAAATGAAACCCAACTGATGTAATTCATACAAAACACAAGTATAATATTTATTTCAAATTGGGTCCCGTTTCAGATTTTTTCTTCCCACTGAGCTCCATGTGTGTCTTCTACTGAAGAAGCAGCCTAATACACAGCACAGACGGCTGCCTTGTGTCTGTTTTAATGTTTTTTTTGACGGACAGTCGACTTAATAGAGCGGGTTTGGTTCATGTACATTGCTGAAGTGTACATTATTAACGTTTCCAGCTTTTTACCATCTAACCCAGGTTGGGTGCGGAAGAAGAATAAACAGGTTTAAGAGCAGATGAGAAAGGATTCTCCTGCAAGATTAGCGTGACACAGCGCACACGTACGCCACAACCAGAGGATTTTTGCGAGATTAAAGAATCTCCTATTTTTATCCCTCTTCCCCAGAGCCAACCTTACCTATGCTTGATGCAGATTTGAGGGCGAATAATATTCTCTATTATAATGAAGTGGGGTCTGTTTGAAGTTTCTCCTTGGCTGTTTTTGATTAACTGTATTCCATACAGTACCTCCAACATCATTTAAGGATCTCACTCCTTGGCTTTGTATTTCCTGTGATAGAACTGCCTAAGGAAGGAGGTTTTAAGCTCATTCATTCTGATGCCCGTACCAATATAATTCTATGCAAGCGTTTTCTCACTGATGCATATATATCACATACATCCCGTGGCGTGGTTTTGGAATCGTTTTCATGAATAATTCACAGTTTGTCCTTACGCCTGATTTTTACGTGATTTTTAGGAGATGGTGTTTAAAACGGAGCACACGTGCATAACAAGCGTATTATTATTTTTTGGTCCACTTCTGTTATTTTCGGCTGCAACGTTATGGATTTTCACCAGAGAGAAAGCTAAAGAGGACAGGCACTAAAAGAAGGTTCCACCTGTGAACTAACCCTGAAAACTCTCTCTAGAGGATCTGCACAATCTGGTTTCAACAGTTTTTCCCCCTTCAGCTTCTGTGCAGTATTTTATAATACCCTGCCCTTGGGTTAGGATGAGCCAAATTCTGGATTCATTTAGAATATAATAAAGTAGATCATCCTTTTCTGTACCGCTCTTTCGAAAATTCTAAGACAAAGGGGTAGTAAGTGACATATCACAATAACTTGGTCGCTTTTGTCGTACGGTGACTTTGATTACACTTGTCAGTCAGTTTAAGTGATCTGGTATATACCTATATATATATATAACGTGTATAGCTGCAATACTGCAAACACAACATGTAAGGACTGTCATTATCAATCATTTATCGCTGTTAGAGCTGTTATGTTCCAGTTGTTGTCTGATGCTCAGTTCATGTGGAAGTAACTCTCGAATCGTTTGTGGCCACCTGGCGAATGAATAGACTAATTCATTATCCTATTTGCTCTGTTTTGTTTCCACCAGCTGAGGCTTCAATACGCAGCTCTTTAGCTGCTTCACGACTAACTAATTGCTAACTCTCTGTCTGCTGTTGTGCCGGGTGTATAGTGGTATGTGGTGGGGTTTTTAGCCTCAAACAGCCACTTGCCCCAGCTTACGAGTGATTACTGAGCCCAAACGGTGGACTTGTGGCTGCGCAGGGCCGGGGAAAATGAATCGGAGGCGAGAATTTGCTGTATTTTACATTAACGGTAGATTGTAGATGACTTGATTCTAAAATACAACTCTCGTGTTTGATGCCAATGTTTGGTGCAAAATGAAATGTACCGTAACGTTCCTAAACCTCTGCAAAAAAAAAAAAAAAGTGTTGAGTGTGCTAAGAAATGTCTGGATTTTTGTGCTGTCTCTATGCATCTTTTAATGGTTTTAATTTGAACCAAGTAAAGCCAAAAAGGTTGTGGACTGAAGATTGGGAATAGCTGTAATTATTACCATAGCGGGGGCGATAATAGACTCACGTATGCTCCGAATGGGATTAAAACTAATGACCAGTGCAATGTCAAATCCAGCCCCCCCATGAAACCTGTCCGGGTGGGGATCATACTAGATATATGCATGTTCAACGCGTGACAGCTGCTCTGGTTGATATGCAATGTATGCATTCTTCAGTCGGGATGCATGCAGGTTCAGAGGTGGAGGGGGGTGGACCGGTGGACCATGAGATACATAGTTACACTGGGTAGCATGACAAGCATGGAATAAGTCCTGAGACGTGCAGGAGGCAGGAGTGGAAACGTAATTGGTTGCTTTTCCTCCACTGAAAGCTAAAGGGAAACCCTGGAGGTTGTAGTAAGTTCAACCTGGGTGAATGAAGCGGGGAATGCATTGGTGTTCTATAAATGATAAGAATGTTATCAACACAATAATTGAGGGAAAACTGCAAAATAATAACCATTGTATCTTTGGGACGGAAATGTTTACATTCATTTTCGCCATTTCCCAGAGGATGTTTTTTCCAGTGTGTCGGCATGAATAATGGCCTGAATGAGAGTGTCGGCTTTTGGGGGGCTTTACATAATATTGTGATGACCCTTCTCGGTAATCTAAAGCAGCGATCTCTCATTCGCACACTCACCTTAAGCGACAGATTTTCATTATCAGCGAATGGCCGCTTGAAGAATAAAACCCTTGAAGGTAAAATGTCAGCGTTTCATGACCGAAGAATAACAGGTTTCCTCCTGAGATTTTAAAGTCAGACATTTGATTTTGAAAGTTTTTTTTTTATTTTTATTGTAGGGTACAGTCAGACATTACTCATAACTTGAAGGGCTCTGAGGCTTGTCAAGGAAAAGAGAGTATTTTTTTAAGTATGACAACGTTAAAAAAAAACAAAAAAACAGGAATAGGAAGTGTGGGGCAATAAAGCAGCGACTCTACGGCTTCACAGCTGACTTCTAGATTTCACGATGCCCATACAGCTGATCAGTTGTGACATCCTGATGGGTGGTCCTTATGTCAATCTTCAGACCCCCCAACACACACACACACACACACACACACACACACACCACACATGCTCAGGCAGGAGCTCTACCAGTGATGCTGCACTAATTAGCCAAACCTCTTGAGTAGCCCAAACCTCCCCGCGGCATCCGTGCCAAACAGAATTATTAAAGAAGGTGGGAGGAGGAGGAGGAGGAGGAGGTGCGCCTCTTCTGCAGAGGCGCAAACACCCAGCTACTGTTTAGCATTCACGTCGTTGCCCTCTGGCTGGGGAACCAATGGCTGGCATCAATATTAACACCTCGAAACATCCGTCAGGGAAGCACTTATTTATTTATTTTTTTAACCCCAACCTGATGAAAATGTCATGTGAATCACATAATCAGAATTCCTTATTCAAATGAGGGCGCTCTGAGGAGCAAGTTGATTTGTGCCCGAGTCCCTGAAGAACTGTTGCGTGGACGCTCGTGGTGTGTCCGTTTTATAGCCAATTCAAAGAAATGGTGTCTGTATACACTGTGTGTGCGTGTGCGTGTGTGCTTGTTGAGTGGCAGTATCCAGTATGCCCTTCCAGTCCTGGAAACTGAGCTGCCTATCATATATAAATAGATTAATTTTCTACCCTGCTAATTTTTTTAATTGAATAATCATTGGCCCCCTCTTCGCAGCACTCGGCCCTCTTAACCTCCTGTCTTTTGGAATTCCCTCAGCTTTGATGGCTTATTTGTTGATTTGTTTATATATTTATTCATTCATTTACACCCCCCCCCCCCTCCTCCCAATCCAATTTAAGCTGACATTTCTCGTTCGAATGCAAAGGATGACCTTTGAAAACAGAACACTTCCTGTCAGGGATGTGACGAAGGTCTCACTCTGCTCCAAAAATGTCTGATATTTCTTTATAAAATGGGAATGGCTTAGTTAGCAGATAATCACCAGTATTAGTATCATTCATTTATATCATTTTCTCTGTGTTGTATTCCATACAGTTTTTTGGTTAGTGAAAAATATGTCTAATATGAAACAATGCCATAAATTTCAAGTTCTGTTCCCACAAACCTCCACGTGGTAGCAAAATCCTTTCTTTATTTTATTTTTTAAATTGTATTTCAATTGAAATACAGATACTACACATTTTCTGTAGCTTTTACATATTATTGGTAACACATATGATATAATTATGTCTTACCTGTTACCTGTGGCTCCTGCTCGTCATCCATACTCCAAGGGCTTTCAGGACCCCTTGAGTTTATTTCTCAAGCTCTTCAAAATGGCTCCAGGTGGATCTAAGTGGTCCCCGGAGGTGAATTTATCGCAAAATGACCCTCCAGAATGCATCTTATCTCGTCTGAAGGTGACTTTGCAATTAATAAAAGGGCTGTCTTACATTTAATCAGCAACATAATTATCAGCTGAGGGTGGGCGTTTATTTTTGAATGACTTCTCTGTGCAGCTCTTTGGAGTCCTGTGGTTTGAATGTAAATTTGGAGATCTTCAAGTGTGTCTATTTTAAGGTCTGGCGTTTGACGTGCGTCTGCTCCGAGATCTGTGGTCGGAAGTGTGTCTATTTCGGGCTGTGTGATTTGACGCGAATGTCAAGCGGCCCTGCGTTACATCACCTAATGAGCTGCTGTTTGCTCGCCCATCTTCTCATTCTCTCGCGCTCTCTCACTATAATGTATTCTTTCGGCGTATGATACAGGCCCCGTGGGACCACAGGTTTTCTTGGGGAGGTGAAATTTCGTGCAGCATCCCCTGTTGCCAGAGCAGTGGATTCACACAAGCACACATGTCATGCTGACAGTACTTAACCGGTGTGTGTGAGTGGCCTTATGCAAACCTACTTCTCTGGCTGTTAACTCTTTGTGCGTGTGCATGTGCGTGTGCATGTGCGCGTGTGTGATATCACAGTAAGAGAGGGTCCTGCAGCATCCTCAGCACCCTGTTGCCATAGTGACACTTCTGGTTACAGGAGTATGTGATATAGGCCTTGGTTTATCATACAAAATAACCTGTGAACAAAGAATGTGCGTGTAAGTTATTGTGTGTGTGTCACCATAAACGCCAGTACTATTCTTTACTATTTGTTGTGCTATATTCTATGCATTTTCTTTAGTTTTCCTGCGTATGTGTAATATTTCTACTCGTACTATATTATATTGCACAGATTTTTTTTTTTATAGTTATCGTAAAAAGAGTTCATACAGTTATCAGTAATGTGTAGTAGGCCCATGTGCTGTATCACATCAAACTGCATTATTTCCTTTCTTGTTTGGTGATTCCATTGACGCGGTGTTTCATCTCGCTGGACACACACTATGAAGTACCCCATGTCATTTCAAAGAATGCCACCGGATACACACTGTGAAGTCTGTGTTGAGTCTAAATTGACAGTAATATGGAAAATGTGTGGGTCATTAAGCAACTGTTCACGTCACAGAGAACATCAGATCAGATTTAATGCGGCTCCATCATTTTTCACTGGTGATGTAATGCTGTGCATTGATTGCGCGCAGACTGATAATGGGATTTGATTGTGTGCACTTGAGGACAAACTGCTTCGCTAATGCTCTCACAGAGAGGCCGTTTTTCTGGATAATTGTACAAACATATGCCCGTTGTTCATATTTAAACTGGTTAAAGGTTCTGGACGGATCATGTGTGCGTTTCTGGCTTTTTGCTATTGAATTTCGCGGCTTCCTGAGCTGGAGGGGGTTCCTCAAGTCAATTGAATTATTTGACTTTAAAGCAGTGAACTTTTTTTCATTGAGTTGTGCCGCACAGCCAGACCTGTTTCCCTTTCAGTTTGTTTTAGCTGTTAACTCCAAGCTGTATATCCATTTAGTTATTTGCTTGTTTTATGAACATTTTGCATGGTTTATTCACTTATTCCAATTTTAGAATTAGAATTACACATTGACGTTGCGTCGGGCTCAGACAAATAAGACTGAGGTTAATTACACCTAAGCAACAAAAACAGAATATCAGCACGGCTCGCATGAACAATTCGCAATTTGTTTTTCTCAAACCAAGCACATGAACAAACAATTCAAAGTTCTGAACATAACAAAAACAAAAAACAAAACAGGCGTGTCGTCAAGCAGGAGACACGGGATAATTGATATGTAACAAAACTGCATTTAACTGGCATTGCATTCAATCTTTTTTATTGTTTTCTTCTTTCCTCCGCAGAAACTTGTCCAAGAATCCTCTCACCACGCTGTCATGGCAGCTCTTCCAGCACCTCCAACTCTCCGAGCTGTAAGTCTTCTGCCCTCCTCGGATTCTTCTCCTTTTTTCCATTGTTTTTTATTAGGGCAATTTATCGTGGCTCCTTACGCCTGCCTCGATGCAAATGGTCGTCACTGCTTGCCATTGTAATTCCTGTCTTTGTGGTACAAAACCTCTTATTTGTTGGAGCACGTGTTAACGACAGAACCTATAGGCCGTATAGTGGCAGTCTGATCTTATAAGTCATTTGTTGACTTAATTAACGCACAGAAAGGCGCACGTAATGGCCTGGTAGGAGGAGGGAGTTCGACCCCATTTTCTTGTTTGTTATGAATATTTCAGTGATCATTGTGTTTATGAAATGAGTTTGCTCTTTCACCACCGGGTAGAACATTGCGACGACGACCCGCTTGTAATTTACACATCATTACCCCTGTCAGCACTGTCCATCACTGGAAGCTTTGCCGTGCTCCGGGCGCCGCTTCCTGCGCCTCCTGGCTCACGGAGCTGAGGTGTAGCAGGGAAGGGAAAATACGAGATTATTTCAAGCAGGCCTCCTTATTGTGCTATTTTCGGAGGTAGAAGCAGGGCAGGTCCTGGGAGAACGCGGCACAATGCTGATTTGGAGTAGTCCTGCTCTTGAAGGGGAGGGAAAGCCCTGCTTACACCAACGTTACACTTTTTGCATTTTCGGACTTTTCCCTTACCCCGCCGTCCTGAGCAAAGCGTATTCCTCACCCCAAAATGTATTCCTCGTCCCTGGCTGGACCAGTCGATTTTGCAGAACGTTCTTTCTTGTCTGTCCCGCGTGGGAGGCATTTCGCACCAGACCCCATACCAGCGCGTCACAAGTGTCATCTCAGCACGGGCCCTCATCGGAGCCAGATGGGTCTGTGAATCCCTCAAAACGCTTGTGATTGGGTTGTGAAATTCATTCCTCACTGGATCGTAAAAGTTCTGTACTTTTGCTGTCTTGCCAGCTGTTCAGTTCAGCTCATTGACATGTGGCCTCTCTTCTCGCTGCTGCTGTCTCTTTGCCTCACCCACACATCGACTCGTCTAAATTAAACCTAAATATATTTTCAAGTTAAATTTCCGAAAAGTGGTTATTTTACATTTGAAGCACTGGCCTAAAGAAGACATGGTCCACTTTGAAACTCGGAAACATCTCACTATAAAACATTTGAAAATGTTGTTAAATTATTTGTGTGTGAGAAAGAGAGAGAGAGAGAGTGTAACAATATCAATAATAGATTATAGGGAAGTCTAAGTCTAAATGAGTGAAACAATGTGAATACATGTATTTTGGAGTAAATGTATATGTGAAGCATGGAATACAAATACTCAAGTAATACCTAGTAGTGGCTATAAAACCTAATTTTACTTTCATTTTCCAATTTTACCAGCAGCCTTGATTTTACACGTTGACAAAATAAAACCAAGAGTGTAGTTATTTCGCCTTAACAGACAGTGAGTGTTGTAGGAGCGCTCTAGTCTTATTAGACATAGCTCACATGCAGCAAGCTCAAATAACACAGCACAGAGCCTTGCAGAAAATCACCATTACATCTCCCGGTGCACGATTTGCTCTGATGTGTAATCCTATTTCTTCCTAAGCAACCATTTGAGATGCGTACAAATGGTGCCTTTGTTGTTTTACATGAAAAGCAGGGCAGGGTGATGCCTGCGTTTGCTGCGTGAATGCTGATGAGGAGTGAGGGGTTATGTCTATTCCATTTAGTGCGTTTAGTTAAGAGGTGTCAGTTGGAGTGGCGTGGCGGCACAGACGTGGGCCGAGGCGTTATGCAAGAAGGAAGCCATGTGGAATCGGGCCTCGCTAATAGGAAATGAATCACTCCATCGCGGGCAGAGTCTGCGACGTGGACCTGAACATCATTACTCTCTTAGCCGCGTCTAGGTGCTCACCCGAGCCATATTCCTTTGGTAAGTGCCAATCATTCAATCACGCCAAATAAAGCGTGCACACCGGGTGGCTATTGACTTTAATTGTTAGAGTAATACACAATGCGGTATGGATGATAAGTGCCTACCTGTGCTGCTGAACCATTATGAAAATAGAGGAAGACCAGACCCGCTGCAATCATTTCCGCTTTACGAGAAAAAAGGGGCGGGTGAGCCGCAACAAGCAATGTTATGTTTGTCACCCTTCGGGCACTGCTGCTGTAATTGCAGTAAACGACGGGGTCACATGAACAGAAGAATCTCTCTCACAGTGTGGGAGGCACAAAAAAGTAATTCAACCATGTTGAACCGGAACATAAGATATGAGAAATGTGATAAAAGCACAAAAAGTACAAAGTACATGCTCCAGAAACCTCCAGTCAACAACGTGCCGTCTCGTCACAGCAGTGTGAGGATGAGCCAAGGCTGGAGTTAAATGTCACATTTCCTGTTTGCGAGGGCCCCTGCACACATAACTAATGGGGTGTAAAACATGTTAAAGTCGCAGACTAAATGATTCAGCGTCTTTAACACAGAGACACGACTCCTCTGTTCCCCCGGGAAACAGCGGTGAAGCGCTCCCAATTTCGTGGAAACATTCTACGGTGATCCTTGCATTTAAAATCAGACGAGGGAGCAAAAACCAACGTGTAGGATGAGTTTAAAAGGGAAAAAAAAGTTTCCACCAGTTATCGTACTGTATATACAGTATATATATATATATATATAAGCAACTGTTTTTCCCTTATCAGACGCCCCTTATCAGGCCCGCTAAAGTGTAACAGCAAAACAGTTGCTTTGTTTTCAGGTTGATTGCACAGATACGTCACGCTCCCTGTTATATCTTAATATCGGTAACAATGACGAAACTATCGGGGGAAATCTCAATAATCTCAAGTCCTTTGTGGCGCCGGTGAAAAGGACACCAACATCACATTGAAGCTTTACAATAGACGTCTGCCATGTGCCGCCTCTGGATGAGACACCAGATAATCTGCTCGGGCCCCTTTGTCTGCGCGCCCTTTAGCCGAAAGGACCAGAGCTGCCGCAGTGTGCCGCGCAGCCAATCACAGGCCCCAGAACGGCGGCTTCCAGAGCGATATTATTGGAGATTATTTGAAGCAGAGTTGGCAACGGACGGCGTCTTCGAGGAAAAGCTCTTTCTGTCTGGTCCCCAGAAAGAGAGGCGAGAATATTCCCCTTCTTTAGCAGCCGAAGTGATCTGCCCGAGGCGATGTGCATCCCCAATCCCTTTATTCTGTTAGCGCTGCTTTAATCCCGGCTCGCTGGGAAAGCAGGGGCCGACGCAAAGTCAAACATTTACGCCTCTCCACGCAAAATGGATTTTTGCTTTTGAATACGGATCTAATATGAATAGATGAAACCTGTAATCGTCTGATACGCCTGCCAGTGGATTAGGATGAATTAAACATTACAATTCCAAGGGGCTCCATGAACAGGTAAATGACTTCGTCTTAACCTTCATTTCATTAGGCTCCAATTGCACTCAGGGCACACTCCTCACTGCAATACATGACATTTACACCGATTCTTTGAAAACATCAAAGAGCGACTTGCGAGAGGAAAAGAGAGTAGGAAAATGTTAAATGCAGTAAAAAAAGACTAGGCTGGGGGCAGCAGTGGCCTAAATTTAAGAGTTCGCCCGCATACAAACCAGAATGCCAAGCATAAGACAAGCGTGCAAAAATGAAGAAAAACCCACAGTGGTCAATGCCATTTCTACGGGAGAAGCCACTAGTGTGCAGTGTGTATGCAAAATAACATAACTATAGACCAAAAGCGTCCTAAAAGTAAATATCATATCTTGGCCCCAGAAGGTGGCTTGATCTTATGGCTTCCTGTTCATCACATTTACATACATGTGCACATATAGCAAGCAGGGCGCTCGTCTTTGTAGAGTTTCAGATCCAAAGTTTGCATGTGTATTTAATATGCAAATAACTGATGCATAATGAATGGGCTGTAATTACATTATTTAAATAACCAAAAAAAACAAAAAACGCAGCAGTTATGACGATGATGAAGTGACAACTCCTCATCAAAATCCCATTCACGTAACACAACTTCTTTGATTATCCAGAGGAGATGGTGCAGGGCTTTGAGTAAGCACAGCATTCATGAGAATATATATATTCCTGCATGGAATGCAAGGTCGCCCGGGTCAGTAGAGATCCCAGCCACAATTTGAGGAGTTATGGTATCTGAGTTCTGTAATCTAAAGCCAAAATGTATTTCCTTCACATCTGTGATAAGACTTTGCCTCGGCAGGCAAAATAAAAACAAACAAGACACGGACTGAATGGAGAAAGTGCCTGATGTAGCAAAATGTCACTTTCCAACCAGAGCTGTAAAAACACAACCACCGGCGCACCCCTTCACACTCGACTGAAGCCACGAAATGACCAAACAGTCCCAGTCCCAAGTGCAAAAAAAAAAAATTACTGGCCCCCTCCTGGGTCTGTGCCTCTGTGAAAGTAGAGCTCTTCGTATCAAGGTGCCTCGGAGCGGGGTATTTGGCCCATAATTAAACGGCGGGTTCAGTGAGGAGACTGTGGTGGCCGCTCCGGGCTCTGGATACGTGTCGACGCGATTTTGCTGACTCAAATGCCTTTTGGAAAAAGGACAATGAAGTGAAGTCAGAGACAAAGTTGTGTATTCCTTCCATGTGCATTAAATCCACTGTAGATAACTGCTCGTTATCGTTAGCACACACAGTTTGAGCCTAATTGAGTTTTTGCCCACATGGGCGAAGCGGAATAATCTAAAAGACACGGCGCTGACATACTGTCATACAAAATCACATCCTGCAGCCAATGTTTCCCATCTTTACCATGTGCACTGTATTTAGGTTTTTATATATTTGTGAAAATGATACCGTATAAAATTACCGTTTGGAACAACATACAATTATGTGATTACGTAATTGCTGAGAACCGTACAGTTGACGCAAATCATTAAATAGAGTGCAGAATTCATGGCACACATGAGACATACATAGCGGCGTATGATCCATGCTGAATAGACAAAAAGCACCTGAGGAGTCCCTGAGACCAACTCAAACTCTGAAGAAGAAAAAAACATGTCTTCAGCTGCAGCTCACTTTGTCCATTTCTGCTACCTGGAGCCTTCCCTGACCTGACCGCGGTGCCCCCGCTCCTCTACGTGATTGAGGTGCAGGTGGTGTTGTCCATGAGCCAAGATCATGTCTGGCTCTTAAGACAAATGATGCCGTAGTGGTTTTAAAGGGAAAAAGAAAAACACGCGGGCAGTGAGAGAGCCTGCCTGGCCACTAACTGGCCAAGTGGCTGCAACCTTACGGAAAAGCAATCACGGGACACACAGGGATTTATTTATTTGCGGCGCCAGACAACATGACAATGATGGCAGCAGTCCGGCAGCAGCCAGGAGTGTGTTGCCTTTTTCAGTATATGTATGTTTCATACTGTGATTCCAGAATGAAATGCATTTCAATGGCCAAGTCTGATACACAAAATAACATGACTGACCTTTTCTCTGCTAAAATAAGCTCGCAATAATAACTCTTAGGTTTTGGGCTCCTAGAATAGAGGAGAAATTGTTGATGCTGCTTGTACTAGTGTAGTCTAGTACAAGGTAAAATAGGTATAGTCCCAGAGAATTATTATTCTCTATAATTGGGGAAAGAGCTTTACAATTGAGGCAATGATAATAATAATCCCCTTTGAATGATTGCAGTTGAAGGGAATAACTGTGCTTCACACTTGTAGTATGAAAAAAGAAATTTAAGCTCCAAAATATTTTCAGAAACGCTATGGTGTTTTTCCGATGCACCAGAATCATCAAATTGGACTGAAATTGAAAGAAAAAAAATCAATTCTACACCTCGTGAATCAAATTGTATTAGGACATTAGAGCTGATATCAAATGAAAGAGCGGTGCTGGTTTTAAATTGCAGGGATGTTATTCTATTTATAGTATTATACTTTTTCTTTATTTAAGTGGTTTGAAAACTGCTGTTGCACCAATATACTTGGCAACACTTTACAAGCAGATTCATGCATAAGTAATTAAGCGTATGGGGCAAAGGATGTTTTGAGCATTAAGTTTCTCAAACCACATAATAAACAGGGCAGGGTCGCTATTGTTAATTTAAACTGCGATATATACTAACACTGCGCCTCCCTCTCGGTGAGTGTTCCAGTCCTGAGCAGGTATTTTTATAAATTAATCCACATTATAATTGAATCAGATATAATGAAATATCCCATTGCCTCTAGAAAATAAGAAATACATGCATTTACTTAGTAATGAACTAGGAATACTTCCATTTGGCAGATTACAGCAGATACATACACTTTCTGCCACCATATGTACTTTGTTTTTTAATGTAAGCTGGGATTTGCTCCAACACCACCTGCAATCCTCAAGTTTTATGGATTATTGATATTTTTCATTCTTCGGGGGTGTCAAAAATATACAACCCAGACTTTGTTAATATCGATTGTAAATGTGCAGAAATGAATAAGAAATTAAGCCAAATCCAAACATTACCAGACCTGATTTAACAACAAGGTGCAAAAGTCACTGTCTAGTGGAAGTCATGTGACAAGAGGAGCGAATAGAGAAAATAACCACACGTTTCTGCCCAATTCCCATAAAGCCGGGCCTCGCAGGAAATACAATGTACAGTCAACACAGATCAGCGGAGCTGTGCTTAGAGGAAAAAAGAGAATATATAAAAGAGAAGCCAAATACGGCAATTTATTAAGCACACAGGATTTGCAAAGGTAAAGTCCTTCCCGACAACAGTATAAGGAGAGGAAGCAGCATTCAGAGATCAAAGCGGGCGAGCAACGATGCAGTATGCCGCTCACCGTTGCTTGTGATCCACGTTTCCTCAGCCGAAGCACCTGTGTGTACAATCCCCAGAAAAACAGCCTCCGGGGGTGATCATTACTTCTCCTCTGGAGTGGTGGGGTGGATCGTTAGTCGGCTTCAAGGAAGCATCGTGCTGTTCGCTCTCTCCATCTGGGGTCACGCTGCTGTTTGCTTTTGTTCTTTTCTGAGTCTAATCTGCTCTCCTCCAGACATTTATCAACTTCCAGCTGTCAGTTTCTGTATTTTTTTCCCCTTCTTTTGTTGTCTTATTGTTCCTTTTAAATGGTAAAACCCCTAGAAATCCCAACCCTGTTACAGTGGCATTCAGTCTGAGCACATGTATGGGGCACAGGGTTTTGTTATGTAACTGCAGTATACATACTTTTTCAGATTTTCTTCTACATATATGTAGCTTTGTGTGTATGTATGTATGTGTGTGTATGTACATATCGTATATATATATATATAGCCGCATGTTGACCCTGTTAAGCTTTGCCCAGAGGAACAGTGGGTAATGTATGGAGGTTGTGGTTCTTATTAACAATTACCATAATTATGGTACAAATAGAAGAGAGCCTGTGCTGCCCTGCTCTGGTGAGCTTTGCTCCCCTGTGTGTTTTTAATTTCAGAGCATTCAATGAATGAACCTTAAATGGTGAAATTCTTCTCACAGCCATGTTGAGTGCACCTTTTGCATTTTTTCTATCTTCTCTTTTTCTAATGAGGATTCGGACAAGTTCTATTTACGTTGCATGGTAATAAATCAGGTTGGCATCATTATTATTATACTCGGATAACCTTTAAATGATCCATTGTTTACTCTTCTCAATTTCATCATTCAGAGCTTCTTGTGCAGAAGTGAAATTGTAATGTTTTGTTTATATTTTTGTTTCGTAATAATTTCCCAAGATGTTTCCTAGTAAGAAATATCTAGTCTGCTATTCTAATTATAGGGAAAACATAGACACAGACATTTCCCTGAAAGAAATGCTCCATTTAAATATAGCATGAAGGATGAAGTTCAACAGCCAAAAAAAAAAGAAAATAAAAATCAGGGAAGGTTGTTCTGCCCATAAAAGTTAATGTTATTGAAAATCCATAAATCTTAAAGTTTACCCAAATCATTTTTCTTCATGGGTAATAAGAGGAAATGTGGATTTGACTACAATGGATGATAGAATTTTACACAGATTAATAATTTATGGATTTAGACTATGGTACCTTGGCCCGTATTGGTATAAAAGATAAAAATGATGCCAGCACAACCAACAATAAACAGAAGACTCATATAAAATGTGTGCGACTAATCAATAATAAGATTAATAATGTTTTTGCCCTAATTAAAGAGAAAACAAGTCGATGATGGTGGATTAGTGTGGTCGTGTTCCATCCCTGGCGCAGTGAGAGTTAGCTCAATGAGGACCTCGTCATATAGTGAATGTGAAACGGCTCTGCTCCAGCCACAGTATCAGAACCGGGCATAATAAGTGAGATCCACCTGCGGGAATCTATTCTCATTACTCCGTACACCATGGTGGACGTACCCCATGCATTATTCATGCCTTCTGCTATATCGTATTGACCTCTGCCAAGGACATTTGGACAGGCATTCATCTTGACGAAATTAGTCAATCACAGCCTCCAAATTGGACATATGCAAAACACAGAGGTGGTGTACCATGTTGAATAATGGGACTGTGTGCTGCACACTACTGCCAAAACAAAATGCATGTACAGTGCAGCCTAATGATACCTGCCTGCTGCCAATATAGCCTCATATATGGACCGATAGCCTGGACACTGCTTTCACCTTTGACCTCTTCACATTTGAATGCCACACTAAAGATATTCATTTGTTTTCCCCTCGTTTGTTGACTTGAATAAATCCAGCTATTGCAAAATTATCATTAAAACCCTCATCTGGTGGGGAACGATCATGCAGTGTATACCAGGGTGTCAGTATATTGCAGATATTATTTTATTGCTGATGTAGTGAATATTATTACTAATTAGTTTGAGAGTGCTATCAGTGATGTTTTTTTTTCTCCTGCTATACATGCTTCCTCTGTGTCACTAATGAACCACAGCATTGCCCTTGTTGGAAGACACACACGGATGCAGCGCATAAGTATTTAGGAGTTATTTGCAGGGATTTATTGAAAAAGTATTGTGTGGCCCACAAACACCCCATTGATATACATTTTTGGTCCACTTGCCAACGAAGTTGAATAGCCCTGCCCTAACCCAATCGCCTAACCCTAACCCCAATAGTAGGGTATTGAGGGGTTTTCATGGATGCCGAATGCGCTGGTCTTGGTCCCGTGGCGCTCGGACATTGGGAAATGGGTAAACGGTCAAGACGCACAAACCGATCTCGCACTTTCGCCCACTTCCTGATGTCCGAGCGACGCAGGACCATGACCAGTGCGTTCGGGGTCCCTGAAAACCCCCCAGTACCAACTTTCATCTTTTTAGCAGCGACCCTTCACTAAAAACCTAACCCAGCTTAGGGGGTTATAAGCCTGGAATTAGGGTTTTGGTTAACCCTAACCCTAACCCTAATTCCAGGGTTATAAGAGAGCAATTAGGGTTAGGGTTTTGATGTAGGGTCACTGCTAGAAAGATGACCCCCCAAGTACCAGCTCTCATCTTTTTATGAGTTATATGCAGGTCTGTCTTTCAGAACTTTTGTCTGGCCGCAAGAAATTTCGTGATAATCGGGTATTGTATAGCCAGCCAATATTTTTGCCTTCAGTAGAATGCATGGCACATTAAGATGGTGACATTTTTGTAGGTTTGTAGATCTAGTTAAAGATGTTTATGTTGCCAAATATTTAAACATGTGGATTATAACGTATTGCTGTCATGCTGAATGTGACTGGATTTGCTGTTTGTTGTTTCTCCATATGTTCGTAGTCGTCGTTGACAACGATTCTCTTGTCTCTTCTTTGTGTGTCAAGGCATCTGGATGGTGTGGTGTTTGACTGCGGCTGTGACATCCGCTGGGTCCAGCTGTGGCAGGAGAGAGGAGAGGCCGGCCTACACACGCAGCAGCTCTACTGCAGGACCGGATCCTTAAAGATGCGCCTGCACAACATGTACATCAACAACTGCGGTAAGGCCGGGGGGAAGAGGGGGGATGGAGAGGGGTGGGGGGTGGATGTGAGTTAGGAGAGAAAGCAGGTAAGGAAAAATAGAAGCAGCGCTGGTGGGGGTAGGAGGTGGAGTGCCCAAACGTCTGGCGGTAGACGGGATAAGAAGGAGGAAAAGGTGAAAGGTCAGGCAGAGGAAAGAGAGGAGCAGGCAGATGAGTTGAGTCGGGAGGAGGAGGCGGTGGGACAGAGTTCACAGGGTGAATCGGATTTGAGGAGCTGTGCGTTGAATCCGACAGAGGCTGTAGACTCTGCAATATTATCTCCTGTTGGTGACTCATCCCTGTGACATTTAATGCGTGTGTGGGTTGTGTGTGTTTGTGTGTACGTGTCTGTGGATGTGTGTGCCACTTCCTCCTTTGTCCTACTTTTATTGCGTTCGAAAGTGATTAATTGACTTGGTGTGAAAATATGTAGACACACGCAGTGACAGGCTTTTATTAACACGAACACACACTGTTTGTGTGCACTTCTTTGTTTGTGTGACGATGCAGACCTACCAGAGATCAGTGTGAGCCACAGCAGTGTGTTGGTGATGGAGGGGGACAATGTGACGGTGAGCTGCAATGGATCCGGGTCACCGCTGCCCGAGGTGGACTGGACCGTCAGCGGCCTGCACTCCATCAACACACACCTGGTAAGAGACACACTCACACATACACACACAATGTTTCCTCATCCCTTTTTCGTATGTTGGGTTGTCCAATTATTTGTATTATTTCCTTGGTATGGTTCTCCAAATGCGTCAAAACTACTACAGTAATATATCCCACCCGTTTACTTGGATATTTAACATATTCCTACATCTGAAAACATTACCTTGCTATAACGTCTGCACTTTTTAATTGCATAGCTTGTTTTCCCTATAGTTTACACATTTACATAAATTATTCCAGGTACATATACAGTAATCCAACTATTTACAGTTTGTACGAGCACAGTATTATGGTAATTTCCAAACATCGTCATCAAAGTATGTGTTGATCAATGTATTTTTCTGGTTTTTGCTTTTATTTCTACAACAAATTTTAAATGTAATAAAAAAATATATCCAAAAGTAAGTTTTAAGAGCATGCATACATTTAAAAAACGTAATTAACTGTGAATTTTGCCTGGATTTGGCTTGCTCCTTCGTGGTTTCCGCGTCCAATTCACACCTATTCAGCCAAGCGACCTATTTACATTCAAGATACACTTCCTTAGTGTTGCTTTGCTGCGTAGGGTTACCATGGTGACACACCCCGGTTTAACACTCCGCCAGTTTAGAGAGAGTGCGAGGCGAGAGCTGAACCCAGAGAGAGCCGGCACACCCGATAATGCGGCTCCTGGAGTCAGGCCCCGGGGATGTCACAGCAATAACAACAGCAGCAGAGATAAACAGCAAGACGAGCGGAACAGCGGTTTGTGAATTTGCCAGGTGGCTGTATTTGTCATCTGTGTCTCTAATGCTCGCAGTGAGCACAGAGATGAAGGTTACCTCAGCCTCGGGCTTGATGTTTCCAGGTAGACAGATATTGTCGCACATGAGGATGAGTGAAGAGTCGGAGGCCGGCTGAGGGCGAGGAGGGAAACGGAAGCATTGTGCTCTGCTACCTTAAGGTGTAAAGTTGAAAATTGCTTTTATCTAATCAAATGACCAAATGAATCAAATATCACTCTGCTTATTGGCCCATTAGTAACAGGGCCGGACTAAATCACCTAGGTAATTCATTCAGATTAGTGGGTGTGTACTCTTCTCTCCACAGAAGTTAAACCAATTAATAATTAACTTCAGCTTTAATGAAGTAATTAAAGATTGAAACTCTGGAATACGATTGTAAGTGCTGCACAGGATTCTATCGGGATATTTATCCTTCACGTAGACCAACATCTCTCTGTGTCTCTGCCCTCTCCGTCCGCAGTCCAACGTGTACTGGCCCAACATCCACTCCATCAACCTGACTCTTTCCAACATCAGCCGGGACGACAACAACTTCCAGCTGACCTGCATCGCGGAGAACGTGGTGGGCATGACCAACTCCTCCATCCAGCTCAACGTCCAGTGTGAGTTGGATTTTTATTTTTTTTCCCCCTGTAATTCAATCTTGGGGAGCCTCACTCACTGTGGTTATGAAGGGAAGAGTATATTTAGGCCTAAAATGTAATTAAATGAAAATACTCCGTTGCGTGCAACAGCCGACTAAAAACGTTTTGGCAGTGTTTTTCCTCCACTCGTTCTGCTGCTCTCTTCCTGTAAAAAGGTGTGAAATGTATCCTCCTCTTTTAATGGCAGTCGTTATCCCGGTTAAACGGACAGTGTCTGATTTAGTGTCAGCTCATTGTGGTACTATTTTTGGTGACTCAAATAACTGCTCAGTAACAGTAACAGGTTTGAATAGAGTGAATCTTGTAGCAGCGAAATCATTATTTTATAGAGAGAAATATTATATATATATTTTTTTAATAATAAAAAATATTATTTGATAAAAATGTATATTTAAGACTTAGAGAAAAGGAAATTCAGTACAGGACCAAAAATGATAATGAAAATGAAATGAAAATGGAGAGAACACAATGTGTAACGCCTGAAGCCAAGATGGCGATCATCTTGCGCATGAGACGGCTTTCATGGCAGCTGTGACGGACTGAAATGTATCTTGTATTAACGACGCTGACAATCTACGGCAATAATTTACGGCGCAAAAAAAAAGAGAAAAAAAAAATCTCTTTCATCAAGCAGAACAGCCAAATCATGCAGGTACATTTAGAAAGCAATGAGCTGTTCCACAGTTACAAACCAAGTGAAATTGATGTTGCCAATTAGCGAAAATGTACCCACCAGCCCACATGAAAGCTCGGCCTTGATCTGAGCTGAAAGAGAAAGGGAAAAAAAAAATATATATATATATATATATATCCCTCAGCCAATACTAAAGCAATGATTTGGTTTCCTTCCATCAGACCGTTCCTTCATATATCCACACCGTGAATTACATTGTATGCTGTACATCGGCGCTTACATAACTTGCACCCTGCAGATTCGGCCCTGGGCAGCTATGGGGACAGCCTGTATTCAAAGCCAATATTTATCAAAGGTGGCAGGCATGGTTGTCTTTTTAGGACGCCCGCTGTCGTGGAGCACAATCTACTGTGGCTTGTTTGCAATGCATCGTGCTGCAGGACAGGGGGGAGATTTGTCACCGATTCAAACACGCCCTGCTGGAGCAGAGCTGCTTACGGACCATGCCCCCCGTATGACAGATAGACTTTGCAACGTGGAGCCTTGAGGGCTTCCTCCACACGGACACTTTCGATGAACATCTCCCAGGCATTTTTTCTTTTTTTTTTTTTTCAATTTTTCCTCCCTTTTTTTTTTCCTGTTGACACTCTCTGCTGGTGCTGCAAATTGACTTATTAATTTTGCACCACATGCTCTGATGGTAATTACATTTCCTCCCCTGTGCAGCCTATTGTCTCTGGAAATGTCATAAAATAGCTCAAACTGCTGCTCTGATTAGGGAGTAATCTGATTGACAGCGAAATTACCAGCCGTCAAGTAACATTCTGCGCATTCAAAGATGAGTTCCCATCGTTTTAGCGAAACCGTAATTAGCCACCGTGCAAATGCCGCGGGCCCATTGTTCGGCTGCTGCGAAGGAACAATAGCACTTCTACGCCAATGCAGAATCATAAGTTCGCCACATTTTTTACCCAAAGCATTATAAACAAGCCGCAGCTGCCTATAAATAACACGGCTCTAACTAGGACCTGGGTTAGTAGTTCTGCTCCTCTGTGGGTGGAGATGGTCATTAACTCTAATTATAGCCAGTCATTTAGGAAACCATCCCTCCCGAGAGCCTACGTGCGACTGTTGCTCCATGCAGGTTGGATATTGTCCAGCACGGAAGGGGAATTTGTGTCCCATGAAGCGGTGGCGTGTGTCCCCCCCCCCCCCCCCCCCCCCTTGTGTCCCCCCCCCCCCCCCTTCTCGCCACGCGGCTACGCCGTCCCATTTGTAGTCTGTCTGTAGACGTGGCACCTGGACTACGACCACCGGTGTAACCGTTAGATAACACTGCGCACAACCGGCCGTGTCTTCGGTGTTTCTCACTGATCAAAGGCATGTAGTCGTCAAAGCTTGTCGTCTGTGTGAGTGGCGCCTCGACACCGCATTGTTTTTGGGCCTGCGTGGAGCGCTGTAATGACTCGCATTGTATTGAGTGAGACTGGGCTGACAGAGGGGGAGAATGGATCGGTCCCCAAGTGTCCATCAGCAGGAGAATTTCATTCTGTTTTTTTTTCTCCCCTCTTTTTCTTTTCTCTTTCTCCTCCGTCTTTAGGCTGCACAGCCTTCGCGTCTACCCACCCTCTTCTCTTCTTTCTTATTCTTCACTTTCGCTGTCTTTCTGCGCACGCCCCCGCACCAACATGCTCACACATACACATGACTTATTCCCTTAGTTCTCTTGACTGACTTAATTGTCACTATTGTGTTGCAAGAACAATGTCACCAAAGCAGTTCATGAAATGGCTTTCAAACACCCATAAATGGATTACTGGGGGCCTTTACCAGATGTGTACTTGGTTTGGCAACATGTGTGCAATGGCCAGAGATGTTGTGCATGTGTTTATTTGACATTAAAAACAAATCCATCATCATAAATGATCAAACACATACAGGGTTAGAAAAAAAATGGCTTTATACAACCAAGAACAGCCACAAACAGGAAATCGTGGAGAGAGGGGAGACAAAATAGTTAAGCTGGAGCTGGATGTGCACATTTTGACCATGACAAAGTGTGTATGTGGGTCCGTCCTGTATCTTTATCCAAACTAAAATATCTCTACAACCCTGAAGATGGATTGCTATTTAACTTCGTACAGGCATTAATTGTCTATAATGTCTCAACTCCCTAATCACAAAAGTGATTCTTGAAATTTTTATTTGACTTTTTACAACCTCAACTGAGATGAATAAAATCAGCGTCCAATACTGGCAATATAAACACCTCCATTCACCTGAGCCTCAGCCCCATTCTGTGTTTCTTACCGATCAGCTAATGTTGGAACACAATAAGTCACTCGACAATCCCCCAAAACCTCTTCCGTCATTTATATTCTAATCAGGGAGCATGTTCTGTTGAGTCGCACACTGAATGAGACTGCAGGTGGGGACTTGTGGGGACAGCTGCAGGGCTGTCGGACTGACAACATAACCACACACACACACACACACACAACCCCAGATATGTCTATTTATACAAATGGGATTGCTCACACAAGTGTGTCAAAATTGCAGGCCTGAATGAGAACCAGCAAAGGTGTGTGTGTGTGTGTGTAGCGTGTGTGACAGATGGACAGAGATCACTGGAGGTGGGTGGATAAGTCTGGTGCTATGTAGAACAGGCACGATTTTGATGATGTAGCTTCAAGAGTGACTCGCCGCAAAGACAAATCAGTGGACCAATTGCTTATGAAATGTATCCGATGGTTATAAAGCGATAAACCACCTCTCAGCTTGGCGTTGTGTTGTGGATTCAGAGTTGTGTTGCTGCTGCGTGCCAGGAGAGAGATGCTTCTGCTTATGTGTAGCCCAAAAACCAACAAAGACAATGTTTTGTGCAAGGAGAAGGAAGGAAGGTGATTAAGAGCACCTTATCCTACCATTTCCGTCATTTCCATTTTCCGTCCTCCCTCTCTGCAGTTCCTCCCGTCATCCTGAGACTCGCCGAGCCCGAGCAGCGCCTGCACTCCTGCATCGAGTTCACCGTCCGGGGTAACCCACACCCCAAGCTCCGCTGGTTCTACAAGCAGAAGGAGATTATCCAGAACGACTACATCCGCACGGAGCTGGACTTCTACCAGGACTCCCTGGAGGGCTGCCTGATCTTCCATAACCCGACGCACATCAACAACGGCAACTACACCCTGGAGGCCAGCAACTCCCTGGGCACGGTCACCAAGACGGTGTACGGCCACTTCCTCATGGAGCCGGGCGTCACCGAAGAAGGTGCGTGGAGCGTTTCCGTTGGCACGGCGCATGTTTAATCTGTGATGCACACTTGGCAGTATTTTTACAGCCTCCCTATCTCGCCGAGGACCACTTTTTGGGTTTGAGCATCACAAATCGTAGAGGGATTTATTGTCTTCACTACCTGCGCTGCGAATCGCTGGTTACTTTCCAGTTGCTCAAACTATGGGGGGCTTTTAGTTGTTTATTAAAATCCGGCTCGGATGTGGAGCTGATCCCCCGCTGGATAGCAGCCAGGGTTCATCCGCAGTTGGCTCAGGTAGACCGTTCACCGGCCGTTCATGGCGAGTTCGCGGGGAACAGACCCACAAAGACTGGCAGATTTCTCCCCGTGGTCAATATCCCAAGGTTAATACCTTGTGTCAATTTATTGACTTAGTGTGACTTTCTCTGTCTTCTCTTTTGCAGAATTAGTGGAATTAGGTGAGTGTTTTCTATTTCTAACTATAAACCCGCTAATTTATTTTTTGATTTGCTTTTACCACTGGTTTATTTGGTGTCCTTACACACAAAAACAAACACGTCAGTTTGGAGAGGAATACTAAGGGTTCAAATTGGATAATATATTTACATAAAATATTAAAGGCTATTCAGAAAACACTTGTGGAAAATATGAATAAAATATTCCTGCTTTTTTTCCATCGGGACTTTCTTTACATGTAGACCCAAATTTGATATTGTCAGATTTATTATGTTAATTTTACGAAGCAAAGTTATAAAGTTTGTTTTACAACGGCAAAGATTAGAATCATCCGTGAAGATATTTATTTTAATTTAAATGCTCAAAATCCTTTTGACCTTTATAGATGATCAAAGTCAAGAAATCTACCGTGGGGAAGTGTGTTAAATTTGTGTGGCAGTAAAAAAAAAAGGCAGTTTGCAGTGCTGCGCAATCCTGGTGGTTTTAAGGCTTAATGTATGTTGTATGCTTTGCTTTTGCCCCCTTTTTTGAAGACCTACTTTATTTGAGGTTTTTGCCGTTCATTTTAGGGACTTTAAAAATCAAATAATATTTTATTCCTCACACACACGACTGTCATGTTACTGCCATTGCTTGTTACAATGGGGCTGAAGACATTTAGTGGCTAAGTGTTTCGCCACTTTTCCGCTTTTGGTTGGTTTTAACATGGTTCGATAACATTCAGGATCAAAGTGGTTATCCGCCCTGAGCTCTCCCCAGATTTGTTGCTCAATCTGTTTATTGGTAATTGTATCAGAGACTCAGCATGCGTGCAGGAGGTACGCTGCTCCTCTCAGCCGTAACCAACCGCCCTGGGTGTAAAGAAGCTATTTTCCTAGCCTGTTAGCGGCTGATGTGTGAGTGTTTTTTGGAGCACTAAGCGTTGTCATATTGTGGGGAAACGATGATCTGACTCGCTCTCGCACTGCATCATAAATCTGTGGGTGCGAACGGTGGCTTGGCCGCAGGCCGCGGTGGCAGCCTGCTGATGACGGCTAACACAGAGTGGGCGGGTCTGACCTCTGACCTTCATCAGAGTCTTCTCTCATCTCCATATTAGGCCATTTCTCCTCATCAGCCGCTGATTATTATATAGCCGCAGCATGGCCACGGATGGAGACGGATGAGTGCAGAATGGGTAGCGAGCTACATTAGGCAGGCAATGACTCTCTCTCTCTCTCTCTCTCTCTCTCTCTCTCACACACACACACACACATGGAGGGAGGACAGGTGAGGGAGAGGTGTTTAGCTGAGTGTAAGTGTGAAGCATTATAGCAGTGGTGTGCGAGGGAGTCCGGGGGTGGAAGGGATGACGGATGCTAAAGTTGCTGAGGAGAGAGGAGGACAGAGGGAGGAGAAGAGAGAGGGATGGTGAAGGCTGGGGGAGGAGGGCCAGAGAGATGGTAATAGGGCACACACGCACACAGAGCCATGCACTTTAGTGTACTGTGTGTGTCAGAGCCAGTGGCAGCCAGTCTACCATGTGCTCATTAATTTGCCCACAATTAGTCTCTGATGTCCTGGCTGGAGGCCTCGGAGACGAGTCTCCCTCACACCAGCTCATTCCATGGCTCTGCCTCTGTCCTCTTCTGTTTACGCTCCTCAGACCACCGCTCTTGGCCAAATCCTCTTGTGTGCAGAGGTGCGACGCGCATTCTAACACCGCCAGATGAATCAGAATGGATTCTTGGACATTAACACAATCATTTACTTCTTTTGGAACATTTGGGTCAGATTGTTTTTAGATAAAGATTTGGAGTTTGATTTAGGTCAGTGCAGTTTTTTTTTCAGCTGATTTAATCTCACTCAGTTCAGCATTTGGTGCTCCGGGCTGTATGAATTTATTTCATTTTTTTTTGTCCCCTGCTCGTGTAATTGTGTTTAGCTCTGAAACAGCGTGCCTTCATTATTCTGTGTTTTTGCGTGTGCAAGCATGAGCATGCATTTGTGCAACTGAAATAATAATCCACACTTTTGTTTCGTAATAAAAGGGAAGATGTGCATCTGGCGAAATGCTGAATGGCCTTGGTGGGATCTTGTGACACCATTTTTTTTTACAAGCCTCATAAAAATGAATTGATCATCAACATTGTCTCAAGATGTTATTGCACAGCTGTTAAAGTCGATCCACCTCAGGAAACCAATGGCAAATAGAGCTATTACAAATGAATAATAAAGCTCTTTGTCATTGTGACAATATTGAAAAATTGCTTTTCAACATATACATTACGAAGCACAGCAGATCACCGTATTCTAGCCTTTTAAGCCGTCTGTCTAATGTCTAAGTGCTACATGATTATGGGTTCAAAAACAGATTTATGTGGACAGTCCACAGTTGCGTCCTTCAAGTAAAGTTTATTTTCCATTGCGCAGTGCATGAACATGTACTGCAATAAGAAATCTTGGCAGTCCAAAGATTTTTGGATTATTTTCATACTTTAGTGTGATTGCACGTGAATGTAAAACCACAGCCATTAAGGGTTTACTGGTATCCACGGCAGCTGATGAATGTTTTGTGTTTTTGTGTTCCAGTTCCGACCTCAGACCCGGGCCGACCAGATGAAGATGCATTCGGGGTGAGTTTTTGCTCCTTAATGATGCCGATGAAACAGGCACTAAAGATGTTTCCCCTGGACTCAGCAGAGCGCACGCTGTGTGTTTCAGCACAATCCTGCTCTGCTTTTCATTTGTCAATGGACCCTTGTTGGGTTTTCTACCGCATGTTGACATGCGGCGCGCCAGCAACAAAGACTACAGCACGGCAAACAATATTAAAGTCATTTTTCTGCCTCGTGTGTTTCGACACTAATGATGATGATGATGGCAACACAGGCCTGCAGTGAGTGATGCCGTTTTAAAATGTGAGGCAACGCGCGAGAGTGAGTCTCTGCACTTTTGAAAACCACTACTGGAGAGTTAGACCTACTGTGGTCAATGAGACGTTTTGACATGTCCTAAATAAAAACAATGATAACGGCTACGGTCATTCGGGACACTCATCTTGTGCGTGGCCCTAGAAAGGTTTAATGGAAAAAATAAAATTATTATTCTTTTTGTGGGACTGGGTACCAAAAGATCCAAGGCCCGATACTGGACGTTTGTGGACCCTCGCTTTAAACTATCTCTGCATTTTTTCTGGAGATAAGAACGAAAATATAAATAAGATTCTATGAAATACATCCCAGCCAGACAAAAAAAGAAAAAAAAAGCAATACTCACCGTCTTTTGGATTTCAAGTCTGACTTGCAGTATTTTAGGTGATCAAAAGTCAGGAGCTGACTGACAGATAAACACATTCCTTTGATGGCCGCCTGAGTCTGACGCAGCGCTTCCTTTTCTCCCAGGTTTCCATCGTCGTTGGCTTGGCGGGCTTCGCCTGTGTCCTCCTCCTCGTCCTCTTTGTCCTCATCAACAAATACGGCCGACGCTCCAAATTCGGTATGAAAGGTAAGGCTACACAAATAGTCTGACGAGCGGATAGGCAAACAGACAGCTTTTGTTCGTTTTTTTTTGCCTTTCTGCATCATTGCATCATTGTGTAGAATCCATTCCACCAGTTAATCTCTTCCACACCTTTGTCCACTACAAAACAGACATGCAGCTACTGTAGAAGTACTTTAGCATTGTATTTTTCGATTTTGAACCCACATGCACCCCCATTGCATGTAGTTAAGTCCCCCCATTGGTCATACATTTGCAATTACCCATACACATGCGCGTATTTAGACAGCTGGATCAATACTTAAGGACCAAGTGCATGCAAACGAGGTCTTTAAACTGTACATGCACCTCATATATCTGCTGTGTCTGCTATGTAGGGCAATTGCAGCAGGGATGCCGAATTAATTAGTGGACTCGGCAGTGTCGATCATGCTGAGGAATTCAATAGGATTAATATGGCTTTTGTGCATGCTGAGCTTTTGCTTTTGGGCCAGCTCCAGGTTTTTGCTTATCTCCTTGGCGCCGTGTAAGAGGCAAACAGCGTTATAGTGCTGATCTTTAAACAAAAAAAGCAAAGCCCAGAGGAAAAAAATAAGGTAGCAGCTGAGGTTCAGGTTCAAGTGCCGCTATCTGTCGGTGGAGTTGTTCTGGCATCTGGTTGGGTTTGGCTTTTTGTTGGTTTGTCTGTTTCTGTGCCACTCGCTAAACATACAACGCGTGCTCTGGTTGTTTACACAAATATTTGTTGTTGCATAGATTGTTAAAAATACATTGACCTTTCACCTCAGAATATATACATGTTCTGACTTGTGTAAGCAGAAGAGCCAGGTTACAAGGTGAAATGTGAAACACTGGAGACTCTAAAATGAAGTATAGGTGTGAATGTGAATGGATTTAATCAAGATGTTCAGCTGTCTAATGTCATCTGGGATTGGTATTCTGTTGGATTTTAAATATCAGATTTTAGTGTTTCGTTGCAGATATGTTTGAAATACACACACACACACACACACACACACACACCCACACACACCAAGCCCACAAGGATATAAAATTCATCTCTCTCTCTCTAAGTATGAAGCCTTGACCATGAGTGTAAAGGAGCATTAGCTACCGTCACCTCTTAATAGCTACTTTACAGGATTAGAGTTTGTTACTTACCTCAGTTAAGAACTCTCTGCTGTAATTATTTAAGGGATGGCAATTATTGCACTGGCCTAAAGCTCTCTCTAATCAAGAATGAGTCCGTAGTTAATTAGGCTTTACAGGCGTCCCGGCAAGTCATATGAAATTTAAGCTGTGCCAACACACTGGTGTGACACTCATAGAACAGGAAGTCACAAATCCCCGTAAAAAAAAAAGACAATGAAAGCAAGACGATGGGAACGAGAGATTATAGCCGCTTAACCCTGGGTTTGTATATATGAGATAAGATTTAATGGGGGTCAAGCATTTTTATATTATTATTATTGTTTATTATGAGTCGAGTTAGACAAATTAAATCTGAAATGTTTATTACCGCTTAAAATCTGTAAAAGGTTTGTCGCAGCTTTGAATTTATCACTCTCTCAGATATGGCAGGCTGCCAGAGCATATTCATATTAAGATGAGTATTATTATTATGATGAGTATTATTATTATTATTATTATTATTATTATTATTATTATTATTATTATTATTATTATTATTATTATTATTATTATTATTATTATGCGGGTCAGCCTTAGCTTAAATGGAATACCCAGCAAGCGTTGCCCGGTCGTTATGCTGGTTTTTATTCAATTCACGGTCCAGTAAATCCACCCCCTCACAGAATCAATATGATTCTGGAGGTAAAACTCTCTGTGTAAAAATGTGTGTAACAGCGCTGCTTTATATTTACACTTACCACCGAATAAAAGGAGCCTCTGCTTCATTGTGCTGGCAGCCTTGGGAGCTTAGCATGTGTTAATGCTCAGAGCGCCCACTCTTACTCTCGGAATCGCGTCCTGGCGAAAGGCTGCTTCAAATGCTGTTTCACTTCTCTCCGAGCAGGCGCGGTGAAGAAGGCAATTTGTCTCCCTGATGGCGGGGTCCAAAGTTCTCCCGGACACTGCAGGGTGTTTTTTTTCTTTATTTTTTTAAATTGCATTGCAGGGCTATCTCACCGGGGGCCGTGCAGTTCTCCTGCAATGCTCACTGCGTCGGCCACTGTGTCTAGATTAGTTGCTTTGCTCAAGGGTGCCTCAGCGCTTTTTGTCCAGAGAGAGAAATCATACCTATTTCTGGACTTTTGGGCTTCAGTTTAGTTGTAATTAACTCACAATCACAAGCTGTTATGGTATCTCACTGTGAAAAGAAGCATATTGAAGATTCGCAAGATTCACCAAATCTCTGAGATGATTATTCTATTGTTTATCTGATTAACCATCTTTAATAAAAAATGAGAGACATTATTATTATTATTATTATTATTATTATTATTATGTTTTTATATTATTATATTTTTTTTATAATTTTTATTACTTATTATTATTATTATTATTATTATTATTATTGTTATTGTTATTGTTATTGTTATTATTATTATTATTATTATTATTATTATTATTATTATTATTATTTTTTTTTAATCAGTATTAGTGCTGCCACATTGGATGGTCTCCGTTTCTATCAGGTAGTGGCTTGTTTCGTCGTACATGATCCACTTTAGTTAATATAGAGCTGCCTGTGTCTTCTCTTGCACTGTGAGTGATTGGAGGGGGAAAAGAAAAGGCCTAAAGAAAGCTGAAAGCTGCGTACCCTTTCAAGAGCTCACGCTGTTTTGTACAAAGCCTTGATTTGCCAACGTGTGCGTCTGTGTGAGACAGAGGGTGTCTGTGTGTGTCTGTGTGTGTTTCTCCTCCCACTCCTGGTCTGGAGAATCAGCCTGGAGAAGTCATTACCTTCGGATGGAGCCATAATGGATTTTCACTCCACTAAATCACTGTGTGTTGGTAGTTTGATCACCGACCGTTTCTGGGCATCCATAAAGATTCTGTTTTTATGTTTTTGTTTTTTTTCTTTTATTCTTTAGTCTTCCTTTTTTTCTTTTCAAGTAGGAGTGTGCACACACATATGTCTCCATTGATTTGCTAGCCTTTCAAGTACGTTCCCAGTCTTGCAATTACAACTCCAATTGATACACTCCAGCTCAGTTTATGCGGTTTCGGTGTGGGGGGGGTTACTGTTTATCCGTCTGCATGTGTGCATGTGTATGTATGTGTGTGCATGCATGAAAAGGATTTCACACCTACATACAAACCTTGGCCAAACATGTTGTTGTTGCGATCAATAGGCTGTCATCGTACCTCGCCACTAAAAATCTCTGGCGGGATCATTTTTCATATTGTGGTTCACACCAGTAGCTTTTGAAGTGTCTCTCACGCAGATCTTTGTCAGCAGGGAATCAATGATGCTCGCTATGGAAAAAAAAAGACACTCAGCGTGTCAGTAATGAGTATTATGCTCCACTATCATCTTTCCTCACATTCTGGTGGAAAATTACCCCACCTGTGCTGCTGTAAGTGCAGCTGATGTATACAACAAAGCGTATATCAGCTTGTCACTTGCACGAAAGATGGAAATAGATCTCAGACAAATGCTTCTTTCCAGCATTTTAAGTTAAGTCATATGGGCCGAGCCATCTTGTTTTCAGATGAGATGCTGCAGACCATAGCTGATTGAATAAACATCAAACTTAACCGAAAAAATATATATACCGTGAATATTTTTGCCATTTGAAAAACTGTATCCTACCAAAGTCCTCAATTACAAAAAAAACAACAATTTTGAACTAAATCTGAGGATCCCAGTAGGCCGGGGGATTTAGCGCCACATTGTGCATTTTTCTGGGTCTCATCCACAATAGTTGTTGGCAGCTGCTGTGTGTTTACATAAGGAGCAGATGATGCCGGCACTATTTTTGGCCACATTTCACTAATTTGACTGAAAATATATAGTCAACAGAAACAGGCAGCTGTAACATGTCGGGAGGAGCTGACGGAAACTGATATTAGGACGGCAAGACATCAGTGCTTATTTATCAGTGCTTTAAAGATAAATGTCTCCTAAATTAACTACTTTTCTGTGCTACTGTCATATATAAAAATATACATATTCATGTCATATAACTGTCATGTAAGCTTATTTTAGGTTTCTGCAAAAAAGAGTGGAGTAAACGTCGCCGTCATAGCTTTTAATTTTGGTCTGTAAGAAAAGATGCTTTGGGTGGTGTGAGTGAAACAAGCTGTTTTGGCTCCTGAGGTGCAATTTTGGCAACAAACGGCTTAAAAGCTTAAATTCTCCACATTAGCCATTAACGGTGGGCGAGGGCTAAAGATTATGCTACTGAGAAAACCTGAAAGCACAGTCTGCAGCTTAAATCAGTTCACTTTTAAATTCTGGGTCAGTTTTGATTTAGCAGCCATGAGACCATGTTTAGTTAATAACGGCGACAACAAAGTGGTCTGAATTCCCCACTGTTCCAATCCTTGCCTCTCTCAGACTTATTCTCCATACAAATGAGTCTCATGGATATTGTAGGGGACATGGATTTCTGAAGAAAAATAACTACGATTTGCTCTTGATAACTGGAGGCACCTCAATTAATGGAGTCATTTGAAATGACATAGAGCTCACAGTAACATCTCTATTATTATTATTATTATTATTATTATTATTATTATTATTATTATTATTATTATTAT